>OZ024909.1:19539076-19942208 GCA_964017125.1 Flabesymbios commensalis
CTGCTGAAGGCAGGTTGAAACGTTGCAATTGCAATCGTTTCACTCTAAGTTCCAAAGTGAATAAAATTTAATCACAGATCTGACATTTTAGTATCCTAGATCAGAGCCCTTATAATGGCATGATATTGCTGTATTATGGATATACGTGACACTTAAATATCCGCATATGTTATTATATAATGTGAGATATTAGTAATATAATTGAGGGATGTATTGCATATTATAATGTTCTATATCAGGCCTGCTATAGTGTGGAAATATGGTATTGTAATATAAGGATAATATGTCATGTAAATATCAGAATGTCACATTAATGTGACGATATGGCATTATATATCATATGGTGACACATATATATATATATATATATATTATATATATAAATAACCCTCATGACTTCAATGTGGCATAGATATAAGATGACACCAATGTCATTTAAGGTCATTTGGAGATCAAATAAACTTTTTCTTCTTGGGTGGCTACCGAGGATCCACATTGTTACGAACTTGGGCAAAATTATGGTTAAAATTTCTTTTTTGACGTTTCCTCCAAAAGTAAAGGCTTTCTGCCTTTAAAAATCATGTTCAAATATGGATTATTAGAGTATTCTAATCATTTTAACTGTTTTTTTGGGGGGCTCAGTAGGTGATTTAGAATACGATGTATAGAAATAAAAAGATGTTTATTCTCAAAAACTTAAGGCCAAAAAGGCGCTGGATTATACGCATACTTACAAATATGCAAGGTTACTCCTCTTTTGATCCTTGATAAAAAATATTGTCTTCAAGTATATTATAATAAAGCTATATAACCTCCACATTATTTTTGATTTTTAATTAGTTTTTTTTCTGTGTATAGTAATGTTGATTGAATGGGGTAAATTTGACAATGTAAGGGTGAATTTGGCGGCCATTTTGAAAATAATCGGTAACTCTAGATCAAATAATATTGTCCTAAAGTATATTAGAGTAACGCTATATTACATCCAGAGTGTTTTTTATTTCTATTTGGGTGTTTTTTGTTCATAATAATGTTGATTGCCTGGTAAAAATGACAATTTAAGGGTGAATTTGGCGCCCATTTTGAAAATAGTCTGTAGCTCTAGTGCACACACATGAAAGCCGACAACCGGTCGGGCCTTTCAATATAAGAGGTCTGAGAATACATCTAGCAAGGTTTTAGGTATGCACAGAAAAGTCGACACGAAAACCATAAATAAGCTCTTTTCTGATTCCTGGCCAACTGACTAACATGGTCAAAGAGAACGACATAATAAATTGTAGTTGTTGGACATATCCATGTCTGGCCTATGTTATCTAAACTCAGATATGCGTATGCTTCGATATGTGTGTTATTTATACGTTATACATATTTTTTAATAAAAGAATATCGCAGACTTCAATGAAAGCATGTATATTTAGCCAGGGCTGAAATATGACACATGAAATTTTGTTCGAGAATTTAGTTTATACTTTTTATCCACTTGTTTTACCTAATTTGTGTGTGCTAAATTCGAATATGTCGGATAACATTTTATATTTGTTGACCTTCCCCTTCAAATTAGCAAAAAACAAAATGGCCACCAAAATGTTAAGAAAACCCCATATGTTTCATAGTTTGTCGCACATAAAAGCATCATTTATGGTTTCTGAAAGATTTTTAACTGATAATTGTTTCTTGTGTCTTTGGAAAGAAATGACCTTTCTTTGAGCTTTAAATCCAAGACATCCGCCGTACTTGGTGTATTAACTGCTACTACAAGTATAGGCCTACTGCTAAACGTGTTGACGATAATAATACGTATTTGTGGTAACATAGTGGATTAGGAATAAATATTTCTCAGAAGTAAATTTTAAAGAACAAAATCCAAAATGGCCGCGAAATTTACCTTTATATGAACAAGAAACAAAATGGCTATCGAAATGTGATTTAAACTTTTTTTTTATTTGTAGCACGGAATTGCTCAATTTATTGATTTTGTATGACTTTGTGGCCGAAACATACATCTCTAATGTTTATTGTTCATCGTCTGACCTATAGTTTATCGTAAAATCCAAGATGGACGGGATTTTACATATTTACTAATAAAATAATGACGCCATTTTAAATACTAAGTACATCGAAGCATGTCGGAATATACAGTGCTTAAAAACAGTTTCGAATGCCTTTTAACCTAATCTGCCGTATTACGTAGTCTATTTTTTAAATTTTCATTAAATAGATGTTGTTTGTGATATTATGGTTCACATGACGGTAACCATTTTGAATCAATTTGATCGAAACCCATGAGACAAAAAATTGTCAACTCCAAATCATGCAGTAACCAGAAATCGTGCAATAATTTATAACACACATGTGGAAAAGATCTGGTTTTGGCGGCCATTTTTTGTTTTGCTTATTTAGAGGTGAAGGACACCAAATATAGAATGTTAACCGACAGATTCGAATTCAGCACCCAAAAATTATGTAAAAACCAGCGGGAGAAAAAATATCGACCTAAATGCAATGCAATGTTTCATATTTCAACCCAGGATGAATACACATATTTTCTAAAAGGTCTGCAATATTCTTTCATTTAAAAATATATATGCCATGTACAAATCTAAATACCACTCGGGTTTAAGGATGTTCACATCTGTGTCTAGAAAACATAGGTCAGGTATATATATATGGCCAATTATTATATGTTTTTAAGTCGTTTCCATTGACCATGTTGACTAGTTTGTTTTGTTGTCGATTTTGATTTTTGTAAAAGAAAATGTTTAAACGTATGTGTACCGGTATCTCTCGTTGCTGTTACGGACACCTACAGTGGTACCTCTCTCCAGCATCAACGATATTATTATTGATGACAACAACATCACTCCATATCCCTCAGCTCGCAACCTTGGTGCCATTTTTTATGAACATTTGACTATGAAGGCGCATTTCAACAGTGTTTGCCGATCTTCTTTCTTCCACCTGAAAAACATCAGCAGAATTCGAAGAGTACTGGATATGAAGACAACTGTCATCATTGTCCAGACCCTAGTCATTTCCCGACTTGACTACTGCAACTCTCTGCTATGTGGACTCCCAGCTATAGTCATAAAGATATTGCAGAGGGTGAAAAATGCAGCAGCAGATCCGTCCGCAGAAAACCCTGACATCTTTTAGAAGGTCGTTAAAAACTCACCTGTTTCGACAAGCGTTTGGTGACCGCTTGCAGTAATTGACTTTGTCTTTCGAATATGAAGCGCTCTAAACAGCTTCCAGCTGGATACATGCTCTATACAAGATTTCATTAATTCATTCATGTGTAGTGATAACTGTTCAATCCACTGCATCATGCAATACATCAGTAGACGGGAATTTAGTAATCTTTTATAGAGCTTCAACAGCAGACGTTTGCGGAACTCTACCCGTAATTTTAAACAGGCTTGGGCTACCCCCATATAAGCGGTCAAAATATATATTTCGTCCTTATTTTTTTACTGGTCCTATCTCAATTCATGTTTTGGACATATCAAAGCTTAAAAAAAGTTGGTGTGGCGGGGGTGTGCACAGTGACCAAATCTGGCCCATGGACTCTCCCCTATACTACAAAAATCATCAATGAGTGAGAGGCTGAAGAACCCAGCAAACAAGACACTTTGCCTCGATGCTGGTTTGATGTTTGGGCCACCGTCTACGACGCTGGCCCAAACATCAAACCAGCATCGAGTAGTCAAAGTGTCGTATTTGCTGGGAATCGAGAGATTAGTAGCCCATATCTGCAGATACGGAATACGGCATGAGCTCATCGGTGTCGACTCGATCACTGAAGTTAAGCAACGTCCATAATTGGATTGGTGACCGCCTGATTCTACCAGATGCCGCATACACTATCATGGGGCTCAGAGAACCACGTAAATAAGATGGCCCGTCTGACTGACCTGGAGTTGGACGTAAAAGAACCTCAATAGACATGGTCGCAGTTTCCATCCGGCGGGACTCCAGAAAATCCACAATGTGTGAGTACTTGGCACATAAGGCGAATTTGCTTGGAATGAAAAATAGCTTGATGCGCCTCAATGGCAGCTCAGCTGTATATCTCCCAGGAGACTGAGTTGGAATTTGAATGATAACATTCTAAGTTACTCTTGATGTTCAGCGCTCTGAACAGCCTCCGGCAGGATACATCCGCTATATAGAATTGTATTCATTCATTCAATAATATACCATGAGAGCTCCTTATATATCGCATAACGCTACTGTATATTCACCTGTCAGACACGATGTCAGTATCATTAATTAAATGTTGTGGACCGTAGCGGAGTGTAGGCCTATTACGTTGCAGTGATTTAACGTGTAGAAGAAATCAATATTGCTGCTGCTGCGACATGAAATAACAGTTTAAAATGGCGTCCACACCTAAGAGCCAGTTGCAGGATAAGGAACGTTTAGGATCATCTAATTCTCCAGAGAATGATGGTAATGTAGCTCCAGGATCAGTGACCCTCACATCAGAAGATGCGGCGAGCGACACTATGTGTCCTGATAGAGACGGGGTGCATCTAGAACCAGATAAGGACCCGGTCAGCACAAAAGACACCTTACCCAAAGATAACTTCTGGGTGCTGTTGGCATCTTTCCCTTTGGTTGTCTTACTTAGCAGTTTCATCAGTTTATTTCCTGTGATGTACGTGAACATGGTGTTGACCTTCAATGTGAGCATGGCAGCAGTGGGTGTCATGTCTGGACTACAAGCTACATCCATGTCGGTGTTTGGTGAGTTCGGGTCTTTTTATATATTATTACCTGCAATTGAACTGCACACGTCTTTCAGTAATCTTTCTCAATGAATGAATGAATGAATGAATGAATGAATGAATGAATGAATGAATGAATGAATGAATGAATGAATGAATGAATGAATGAATGAATGAATGAATAAATAAAAAAATAAAAAAATAAATGAATGAATGAATGAATGAATGAATGAATGAATGAATGAATGAATTATTGAATGAATGAATGAATGAATGAATGAATGAATGAATGAATGAATGAATGAATGAATGAATGAATGAATGAATGAATATATGAATGAATGCATGAATGAATGAATGAATGAATGAATGAATGAATGAATGAATGAATGAATGAATGAATGAATGAATGAATGAATGAATGAATGAATGAATGAAAAAATTAATTAATTAATTAATTAATAGGGTCTTAGGCCATATTCGTCCACATATAGGCTAAACAGGGCGAGGTCAACCTCCTGAGGATGGTAGGAGGAGCGAGATGATATTGCCCTCCAGACACAGAATTTGAAATTCAAACCCTGGCGGTCTGAGGCCCGGCACGCTACCTCTCAGTCACAGATGCTACCCACAATACTGAATCTTCACGAGTGAGCGGGAAGGAAACATTTTGTTTCTTTGAAACTTGAATGCCAGAGCGGTGAACGAACCGCGATATGTAGCTGTGCAAGCGGTCAAGCTTTAAACGTATAGTCAACTGTCAAAATACGCTGGACAATGTGGTCCCAAGAATGCAACAGTGGTCCCTGGACATTCCACAATGACATATCACTTCACATCCACTGTTATCAGCCAAGATAATAATACTATATGCGTTTCATCCCCATCGCCGCATTAAGAGCAAGTTCCCAAATCATATAAACTCTATAATATTATACTTGAGCGACATCTATGAGGAAATAATTTACCATTTCTCTCATGTGGGCTTTGTGTTGAGACACAAACGGTTGTGTTACCGTGGGGGTCTGGAAACAGTTGACCTCCAGCATATTGACAGTAAGAGCTTTCCCAGCCAACACGACACACTCACCAAATGTTGGTTTCATGTCGGCCAACGTTGCAGACGTTGGTCTAACATTAAATCAGCATTGGGCCAATTTCTTGTTGGAGTAGTATCTTGTAATCAGTTCAGTCGCTGATATTAATGCTGTCAAAGTGTACTCTATAGGCTAATGTAGGCCTACACTTGACCGTCCCACACATGCGCATTTCACAGTTGTATGAATCTTTGATCGCAGCGCCATGGCCCTGGGCGTCTTTCAATAATACTTATCCGGGATACACTTATCCAGGATGCACTTATCCAGTATACATGTATTCCCGATACGCTTATTCGCGAAACACTTATCTGGGAGACACTTATCCGGGATACACTTATCCAGGATACACTTATCCGGGAGATACACTTATCTGGGATACACTTATCCGGGATACACTTATCCAGGATACACTTATCCGGGAGATACACTTATCTGGGATACACTTACCTGTCATACACTTATCTGGGATACACTTATCCGAGATACACTTATCCAGGATACACTTATTCGGGATACACTTATCCAGGATACACTTATCCGGGATACACTTATTCGGGATACACTTATCTGTGATACACTCATCCGGGATACACTTATCCGAGATACACTTATCCGGGATACACTTATCCAGAATACACTAATTCGGGATACACTTATCTGTGATACACTTATTCGGGATACACTTATCTGGGATACACTTATCCGTGATACACTTATCCAGAATACACTAATTCGGGATACACTTATCTGTGATACACTTATCTGGGATACACTTATTCGGGATACACTTATCCGGGATACACTTATCCAGGATACACTTATTTGGGATACACTTATCCGGGATACACTTATGCGGGATACACTTATTCGGGATACACTTATCTGTGATACACTTATCCGGGATACACTTATCCGAGATACACTTATCCAGGATGCACTTATCTGTGATACACTTATCCGAAATACACTTATCTGTGATACACTTATCCGGGATACACTTATCCGGGATACACTTATCCGGGATACACTTATTCAGGATACACTTATCTGTAATACACTTATTCAGGATACACTTATCCAGGATACACTTATCCGGGAGATACACTTATCTGTGATACACTTATCCGAAATACACTTATCTGTGATACACTTATCCGGGATACACTTATCCGGGATACACTTATCCGGGATACACTTATTCAGGATACACTTATCTGTGATACACTTATCTGGGATACACTTATTCGGGATACACTTATCCGGGATACACTTATCCGGGATACACTTATTCGGGATACACTAATCTGTGATACACTTATCCGGGATACACTTATCCGGGATACACTTATCTGTGATACACTTATCCGGGATACACTTATCCGGGATACACTTATCCGGGATACACTTATCTGTGATACACTTATCTGGGATACACTTATTCGGGATACACTTATCCGGGATACACTTATCTGGGACCATGGATGGGGTTAAATACTCAAGGTCAAATACAACTACAAATACGAGGTCCTAAAAAATATCAAATACAAATAGAAATATGTGAAATTGAAATATTCTAATACAAATACAAATTCACTTGTTCAAATACAAATACAAATACAATACATTAATTTAATGTATTGTGTTTTCCAGGGTGTATGACATCCCTCTCATAGCTTAGTGAGTTCAACATGGAGACCATTTCAGTCCCACATATTCTAATAACGTCATTATATACCTAACATTCCTTATCAGACCAATAAAGGCAATTTAGCATCGTGATGTACTGTCAATTGGATATAAATAGTAAATTGTAAGTAGGTTGTGTGAAGTTACCGTATAATAATTGAAAATACTTGTTTCCCTGTTGTAATTGGCAAAATGAGTCTCTGAGCTGTGCAATGTCACTGACTCCCTTACCCTTCATCCATCGTCATCAAATCGAGCAGACCACTGTGACAACACCCTGTTATGTAATCACGGGACACCCGTCAAACACAGGGCATGGAAATCTTGTTTTTTTATTCTGGGCCAGTGCTGTAGACCGTAACCAGGAATAACGCAATATTTGGTCAGTACATCTTACTGGGCAAGTGCAGTGATCACTATAAACACAATGATTAGCACGACACATTATGGCCCTCCCGAATAACACAATATGTTGTGCCAATGCTGGTTTAAAACTGGACGCGCTTCACTGCACTGCAAGAGATGTCACTGGGCCTCATCGCCAATTAGTAGGTGTGATAAGAAGCCGAGATCACTTCCATTGTTTTTTTAATTGCGGAAGGCTGATATCTTCACAATTAATTATAACAAAGTAATACCTGTTGACATTGATTAATCTTACAGAAAATAAATTTGATTAAGGTGGTATGTAGCCACACGCTGAAAATCCTTATTACTTTATACTCACTAAGAATAAACATAGATTAGCAAATAAAAACCGCTACATAAATAGACCGGACTCACATAAAAAAATTAAATAGAAGTAAAACAGTTATTCAACAGGTTTAGTGAAAGTCATAAATGATAACTCATTTGTTACAAAAAAAATATGACACTAACACATTTTTTATACAATTAGTGTATGTTCCACAGTGTATGCGCTGTGAGTTATTTAATAAGTTCACAGTTTCATTCTGAGTATAATTTCAACTCATGTGATATGTTCTGTCATGTAGAAAACCAAGGATATACCAACTTAACAGAGAGAGGAGGGTTAATTTACTGTGATTACTAGTACGAATAACATTCTACACGCTACGTCATTACTAAATTCACATGCATTAGTAGTACCGGTATTTTGTATTCCTTTATAAAATGGTATAGCAACTAATAGGATTTGATTGTTATTTTTTTAATTCGAGTTTTACAAGCTTTTATAAAAAGCAGAATATGACATCTCTTATGAACTAGAAAGTAGCGAGGGTATTAGACAATAATCTCAGGTGCCGTATGACGCATTGAAGGCTACGGCCCAAAAAACCGGTGATAAATAATTCAGTTCATTGGAGCTATCACTTGTATTGCTGCTTAGCTATAATCCTTGCTGAATGTATTCTTTCTTTCACAGTATCACCCATAATAAATATTTTTTTTAACTTCTCGCAAATGGAAGTTCGTTTTAAAAAAATATTTCTTTATTAAATTAATAAGTTATTAAGCCTGCCAATAATATATTGTGTGTACATATTATTAAACATAATGTTGGTACGCTTAGCTAATACCTTATAATCATTTTGGATAAAAAAAAACAAATAATTATTTGTATTTTGCTATTTAATATTAAATAAAAATACAATCACTCAGAACAAGTATTTATGCGTGGTAAGTGTTATTTTATGACGCTTTACAATTGTCACATTTACTCAGAACTGTCATGCTGTGTTCGATACACAATGATTCCCCAATATTAGACACCGTTTTGGTTTCATTACAAAACATTCTTTATCAGTTTGTAGCAAACCCTTGTTTCAAATTGGTATAGGCCTGAGCTTTTAAAAGCCTTATTGTCATTTCTTTGTCTACAACCTGTTTGGTATCGAGGTCATGTGAAGCTTGATATGTTGCCGAGCAAGGATTACCTTTTCTGTTCAAGAAGTAAACAGTTTAGCCACATTTAACTTTAAGACCTGCGATGAACCCTTGTTAATTTACTACTGAGTGTTGCCCACAATGCCACCCTCCCCCCCCCCCGTATCGTTTGATGATCAGCAGCTTGATCACTGGCAACGAGCTGTCCCGTCATAAATCATTGGCATATTTTATTTCACTTTTAAGACTTTTAAACCTCTGTGGATTCCTGTTAAGTGCACCATAGCGCATGTTATTCTCGCTGAAGATTGGAAGATATCTTTCAACATTGTAAACGGAATTAAGTTCCACTCTTTGTGTGAGGAAACAATATAACAATAAAGTGTGGGACTTGTGAGAATAGACGTACGTTTCCGAGGCGAAGTGGTCTTTAATTCTCACAAGGAGGACCTCGAATAACCACAAAATCCGAAAGGTTTTTATTATTATCATAGACATCGAGGGAATGGACAACCGACTTCAAGTCTCACGACACTGATTGATGTGTATGAGCTTCCTTCTGCGAGAATTGGCGAGAAAAGGGATAGTTTACTTCAGCTGTAAACTGTTAACCATGTGCTTTTTCATTGTTTTTTCATGGGTATGTAAACATTGTGTTGATCACAATATCAATCACAGTCAAATTAATTATTAACATCAATATCTTTCAAATCGTAACAAATGTATTCGATAAATTAATATATGATAATAGTTCCTTCTGCTTCATTATCAAAAACATTTAAATATTACAACGAGAATAAAACATCCAAGCCCATAGAGTATCATTCTCCCATAAAATATGTGGACATAGATCATAGACGTATAAACACCATGTTCAATACACCTATAATTTGACGTCTATACATGTATTCAATCCAATATGACAATTGTCCGAATTAAGGTCTACTGACATGCTGGCTTAGTGACCCAGAAAACGGGGGGCATTCACCCAAAGCTATTCCAATGGTGGCACACCGTCTTCGACGCTGGCCCAACATTGAAACAACATTGGGTGAATGCCCCGTGTTTGCTGGGTACACTACAGTCAAGTTTGAAACAGCTTCACTTTGGTGTCTAATTTAAATTGTAAACCTCAATTGTCATTGTTTTTAATGTATATATTTAGCATGAACATAAAAAAAAAACATTATTTTGAACAAATTATTTGGTTCAGTAGAGACAAAATAGCCCAAATTACTCACCAATCGAGCCGATGAAAACATAAATAGACAGCATGAAAGGTAGACCGGAAATCAGTTATCCCTTTTCCTAGTTCACGACGATCTCGCGCCTGTTGGTTGTCCATATCTAGAGGTCTATGATTATTATCCATATTAAAAATAAAACACATAGGTCTAATGCATATTCATTGGCTATTGTGCATAAGCGACAAACCCAAATAAGGCCAATAGTCCCCTAATATGTGTAGCTAACATCAACATAATAATGTCAGATGTCAGGCATATGCGATTGGTGTCATTCACGTTGTGAAAACAAAATGAATGAATAAATGAATGAATAAATGAATGAATAAATGAATGAATAAAAGAATGAATAAATTAATGAATAAATGAATGAATAAATGGATAAATTAATAAATGAATGAATGAATAAATGAATAAATGAATAAATGAATAAATGAATAAATAAATGAATGAATGAATGAATAATTGAATGAATGAATGAATGAATGAATGAATGAATGAATGAATGAATGAATGAATGAATGAATGAATGAATGAATGAATGAATGAATGAATGAATGAATGAATGGGGTTTTAGGCCACATTTGATGAATGAGATGACACGTACTGCCCTACAGACACATAATTCGAAATTTGAGCCCTGGCGGTCTGAGGCTGAACATGCTACCTCTCGGTCACTGATGCTCCCCACAATACTGAATATTTACGAGTGAGCGGGGAAGAAAATTGTGTTTCTTTGAAACCTGAATTCCAGAGCGATCTCCGACTTTGCAGACGGACAGCTTTAACCTCTACATCATGGTGGTCTATGGTTATTCAGTTATTTTTATGAAATGACGACTCCCTTCACGTTGGCAAATCAATTCTGAGATCATAAAATTGATCATTAACATTTTGCAAATCAATTGTTTGATTACAAAACTGGTGTTATTCACGTTGGTAAATCAATTGTTTGTTTATTGGAGTGCACCACTCCCAAAAATCATACAATTAGTTTTCCTCGATGTATCATCTTCGTTGGGATCTCAATTGTTGATTATGGGATCAATGTCATTGACGTTGATAAATCTGTTATTTTATAGGATTGGTATCATCAACGCTAGTGAAGAGATATGGATGCCGTAATGTTTGTATAGCGGGAAGTTTATTGTTATCTACAAGTTCGTTTGTAAGTGCTTTCGCAGGCAGCATATGGATGCTTTACGTCACGTATGGTATACTGGCCGGTAAGTATATGAATCATGGTTGACCTTGAGGTTTGTTTTCAAAATACTAATTTCAACCGTAAATAATTGTCACCATTTTAAAGATAAACAGCTGTTCTTCTTTCTTCATTTTAGTCTAATGTATTTTATTTCACGGGTTATTCCCTTTCTGTTCAGGTATTGGCTTGAGTTTGATCGAAACATCAAATAACATTTTCATACAACAGCGGTTCCAAAAAAATAGAAACTTGGCCACATTTATTTCTTACAGTGCATATGGTGTTGGTAGCGCATTGGCCACCATGTGGGCCGCTTTCATCATATCTGTGTATGGCTGGAGAGGTCTCCTTATTGTTCATTCGGGAATTATGCTCAACTGCTTCGTCTGTTCACTGTTCCTGCGATCCCCAGCACAGTTTATAGGAGGTACCAAATCATCTTGGAGAGACTTGGTGGATTTCTCTTTACTGAGACACCCCACTTACCTCGTGTTTTGTGTGGGCATGACACTGTTTTTCTGGAACCATGCCGCTTTCTTCAGACACATTGTCAGCAGGGCTGTGCTGCAATTGAATGTCTCTAGAACAAACGGCGCAATGCTTGCTACTTTTTTTGGCTGCACCATAGCCGTGGCTAGATTTACTTTGGGTTTCGTTTTGAATCTTAATTTTTTTAGCACGAGAAAGCCTTTGTGTCTGAGTACTTTAACATTTGCTTGTGGACTTTGGGGGGGTCTTGGCACATGGTTCTTCGCTAAGGATTATACAACCACTGCTATCATTATAGTCTCATATGCTTCCATACTGGGTGAGTGCAAATCGATCATTCTTTTATTATACATGATTCAAATTATTGTTTTTTTTCATATTTGTTTGAAGATATATTTTACTGTTTTAATTTGAACATGTTAGTGACAATGGGGCGATATCAAATTACATCAAAATGAAAAAGAAATGAATGGAAAACATCAAGATAATGACTGATCCACGATATTAGTATGTGGGCTATTTCCCATAAAAGGCCTTAAATGGAATCCCGTCGAACACCACTCATAATCATGATAATTAGGTTATTGGTACCAAAACAAGGATACACATCTTACTGACAAATCTATTGAGGGAAACCTTTGTCAAAAGTGTCCTAAAAGAGTAAACCGGGGCTAAATGTTCCGCCATTACCGAAAATTATACAGGTACACCGGTTTTGGTGGTCAAATATTTTTTTTAAAGGCAGTTATGTATTGATCATTTCACTTCTTGTAGCCATGATCTGTGCTCGGTCTGTTTCTGTTTCTGATTCCAATATAAGGTGTTTCAGGTACCATTTTAATAGGTAGCAGATCTAATACAACGTAATATGTATGATAATAATATTATTTTGGACGACACCCGGTTGGTATTGTTGCACAGTGTATTTCCTCTTGTTATTCACTTCAATCAGACTATTAGCTGATAGGTGCCGTATTCTTGTACAAGTTACGATATATCGTAGCCTTTTGATTGGTCGAGATAGCCATCTCGACCAACCAGAAGCCTACGATATATCGTAACTTATACGAGAATACGAAGTGTAGGCTCGCACAATCAGTTGTTTCAAATAGGTTACTATATGGAACACGAAGAGAAACAAATGTCTGTGTGGTAGGCTTTTCTGTTGTTATCACTTCCAGACAATACAGATAGGCTACGTGTTTGGCTTTTTCGCAAATCGTAATAATATAATTGAAATGTGGACAGAACACGCTGTATGTCCCTGCCGCAGAAATTGTTGATTCCAGCTTGCGCACTCCAATTTGTACCCAATACACCGCCTGCTTCTTTTGTGACAATTAATTTTGTCCATGATTTAGCATGATTTATTTTTGATATAACTTGTGGATTCAGGTCAACTTTACCATGTTTACGTAATTACTGTTTTTGGCAAAGAATTTTCGTTTGCTACGATAAATTTGCGACTCCCAGAAAATGTTCTCCACTATGGAATTTCAACTGAATTCACATTTCTTCCACCGCCTAGTTTTTCTTTTCACAGTAGGCCTAATTGGTACATGTATATATCTGTCACGCAAGACATAAGACATCTACTCTATCAGGAATCATGATGAGTGAATTGTATTAGCATCTTTGTTGAGCGGAGGTTCAGGGGGTCACGCTGGCTGACACGTTATAGTCATTGCCAGACTCTAGGAGCAACATTTTCACTCAAGTAAATATTGTTGGGCTTGTAAAACCACAGCAAACAGCAGACCAAACACTGATCTACTTAAGGGCCCTGAAGGAGCAAAATGTGCAGCATGTATGTACTTCAATTAGGCACCCCTCACTGACCAATCGGAAAGATGGGAATAGCAGGTTTTCGTAGAATAAAAAATAATAATAAATCAAGTCTCCTTATCACACCATAAAATAATGCTATATCACACCATATAACAATACAGTGTGTTGTCATTATAATGCAATATCGCGATATTAATCGGTCATATCTAGATATTGCCACAAACCCTATCTTGCTATCATGCTTTGGCTTATCTTCATTATTCCATTATATTGCCGAATAATAACATCGTAATGATATATCTTGAAATTATGATTGCATAAACTAACCTTACATTGCAGTTGTTAATCATATTAATATTACATTTTTATATTATGATATCGCAGATCATTACGACATAATATCATATCCTCACATGTAATGAAATATTTTGACATTATACTGTCATATCTGGAAATTAAGATACCCTGTCCTGATATTATGATGCAAATAATGAAAACATAAAGCCATATTATATCATTGTAATGTAATATCGTTCCCGTATCCTGACATTGTGATCCTCTCATTGTACATTGTAATACTGATTGCAGTGACATACATTTCGATATTGCAATAGCGTATGCCTGTATCTTTACATTGTGATATAATATCCTGACATTATAAGGACATAACCGGGCACTACTATATTCCGATATGAAAATACCATATTCTCATATGATAATACAATATTTTGATATTATAATGTTATATACTGCAATTAAAATACTTTATCCTCACATTATAATGTTATATCATAAAACTATAATTCCACATCACTCCATTATTCTGATTGAAGTGAATACATGAATAAGCAGATATACACTGGAAAACAATACCAATCGGTTGTCGTCTAAAATAATATTATTATGATACATATTACACTGTACATGTATTAGAAGATTTACCTACCAAAACCTGACTGGAGCACGTTATAATGGAATCAGATCAACTACACAGTGACTGCAGATTGATGATGGGAATTATTCGACAACCCATAAAGAACCAGCTGGGGCATCAAGTAGTCATCTGATAAATCTATAACTGGCTTCAAATGTATTTGACCATCAAAACATGGGTATGGACAACTAATATGCGTAGATATCTGTAATTTTGGACGATAAACAACACAAAATATAATTTTATGGTTATGGTGGAACATCTCCACTAGTTTACCATTTTTGGACACTTTTGACAAATATACCACCCTGTAGATTTTTTGCTAATATGTCGATCTTTGCTTAGGCTACAAGAAATCTAATTATGTGTAAAGTTCATTGAAAAACTATTTTTCATCATTCATCCCATAGACTATAACATTAGTTTATTTACCAAATTTAGATAATATTTGCAACGTGGTTCAGCAAATACACATGTTAATGACTAATATATCAATTTGTAATATTCTGGGCGGGGGCCCTAGGGTAGTGGTTAGCACCGCTGCCTTTCACGCCAGAGTCCGGGGTTCGGTTTCCGGTCTCGGTGGTTTGAAAGAAACAAAAATGTTTCTTCCCCATCCACGTGTGAAAGTCAGTATTGTGGGGAGCCTCCGTGACCGAGAGGTAGCGTGTGGAGGACAGTGTCATCTCAATCATCTCACCATCCTCAGGAGGTTCTCCTAGCCCAGTTTAGCCTATATGTGCACAAAAGTGGCCTAAAGCCCGATTCATTTCATTTTTTTGTAATATTCTAGTTTGCTAGATTTTTTTTAAATCTGACGAAACATCGGGTTCTTATATGGTGAAAATGTTTTACCAATGTAAAGCAACAAGCTGGATTTTAGACCAATTCGTTTATTTTTAAGCCTGTACTACACCACTGCTACACACAGTACTTGTGGAGATTGAGGGAGTAGACAATTTTCCCCGAACTTCCGCCATTTGTAATTTATTCAGAAGTGTGTCTGTTTTATGTTCCACACCAGTCTCAGGTAAATCATGCCACATAATGCTGAACTACTTCTGAAATGATGATTCGAATCTATTTCCAATCATCATCACCCGAAATATAACATATCACTGAGTGCACGCCCATGGGTTTGTACAAAACCTTGAATTATACATAAATTATTCAAGGCATTGAAAGTGTGCGAAAATGGAATATTCAGCAAAAGGTACTTGAAATACCTTGAATTTTGACAGGGGATCCCTATTTGAAAATATCGCAGTGATCTCTAGTTTTATGTATATTATTATTTTATATTGTCATAGCAAAACTGCCTGTAGACAGCTTTGCTATGACAAAATAAAATAATTGTTTCAATTCGTTCTTGGAAAAAATTTATTGCTGTCCTCGTATTTTGTCATTGGTAATATGCAGGAACCCGGCACTACTCTTAGTTTTTTTCTGTGAAACGCAGTGTCGTCACCGGAATGCCAAAGTTATATATTATTCCACATCTACTTCTGTTAATTTTGTGCCATCAATTCAAATTATATAACTTGTAAGAATAAGGTCGTGTGTTTTTCTTGTAATTTGTCGATGAACGTCTCTATAAACTTTTTTTTAAATATGTATATGTAAGCTAATAGTGCAAGATTAATTTATTTAAAAAATCGATAGAAAGGAATCATGTAATGGTGAAAAACTATGTTTATTCTTGTAATAATGTAGAACATTTGTTCATATTTCAGGTTGGATTTACGACGAGACTAAAAATTATGATTTACCTTTTCTAATCAATGGATTAATAGCATGTTTAGCGGGATTTATGTTTTTAATCGTTGCATTATTACATCACAGAAAACAATCGCCATCTTCTACAACTGATAAAGAAGATAAAAATGATCCATCGTGATTACAAAAGCAGTGTTGTACATGTAAATCGATAGAAATGGAGATTAAAATCTGATAACGTATTATTTTGTATTTTATTTAGTTCTTGAATAGGCAAATAATAATCGGCAAGAAAGAAATGTGTTTAGCAAATCATAAGGTTAAGAGTATTTTTTATTTTACATAAGCGCACGATAAAATAGAGGTTCCCTTTGGTATTGAAGTCCCCGAAGCCAAATATCTAATATTACTGTTGACAATCTTAGCAAACATGACCCCTTGACGTGTCAGTGCATCGTGCTTGATATTAATTTACATAAGACACATACAGGCCATACTCGTTATACCACAAACATTATTACATCATGCTTTATTTATGATTTATATGACCATCATCGCAAAATAAATATGAATGAGAGAACAGTTTTGTATATCTGTTTTAAAAGATTGTATGTCTGTTCTAAAAGATAAGTAATATAGTGATCTTGACTTAGCCTAGGCACACCGGCTCGACATGTGTGTCACCCAAAGGTCAGTTATATTAGGCCTAAATGTCAAACTAGGTTTAATTGTATATCTAATAAAATGTATTGCACCTACCCAATAAAACCAGTCCAGCCCAGCATTATCAACTACTGCCATAGGTATAGGGCAGCTGCAGCCTCCTCGTATCTGGCTATAATCTTTGGGCGGATTGCCAGTGGAGTACCCTGGTTCCTCCTCTCAACAGCGGAGCCAATGCAGCACCCGCATCAGTGCTGGCGCTGATGTAGGCTGTGGTAGCCTTAAATAACCGGCAATAGCGTGTTTGACATTAGGTTTCTCACGTGGGATGAATGGAGTTACCCGGAGGGAGTGATCCTTCCTATTGTTACTCTAGGGACTATCCGACCCGAGGATAGCGGAGCTGCGCTAAATGCCACAGAGTTTCAGCATTAAATTGCAAAGCGAAACTCAAGTCTCCGGCCTTCTGGGCATGTCTGGGAGTATATCCCCTAGACCAGGCTTGGGGCCAATGTACTCGGTACTTCGGTACTTTGGTACTCGAGTACCGATTTTGCAGTACTCGTCGGTACTCGGTACTTGTACTTTTAAAAAGTACTTGTACTCGTACTTGTACTCAAGTACTTTTAAAAATGAAAGTACTTTTAACGAGTACTTACGAGTACTTTACGAGTACTAGTTATCTTAAATTGATTCAAAATAGCTCACATACAAACCACAAATCAGAATAGCGGGATATGGAACATTCAGTTATTAATTCGTTTACCATCCATTTAGCTATTATATTGAAAGATGATTTAATTATTACTTTGAAATTATTTCAAAAATAGTCCAATTACTTACACCAACTTATAACAGAAGTGCACCTTTTTTACAATATCATAATGTTAATTTATTGTTCTGCCTTGTATATACTAGTATCCTCGTGTAGTTCGCAAGATAATTAAATAGCTATTCTTAAAAAAAAAACAAGAGACGACGTGTTTCTGGAAAACAGGAATACATATTGGTATAATATTTACAAGTGACTATACTATACAGTAGGACTAATAATCATTGAAGGGGGAGGGGTGATTTCGACAATGATGTCGCGCCATTTTAAAATCACACTTACAACTCCTCGTTCTTCGCAGCTAATCCCCAGCAAACACGGGGCTTTGAACCAATGGTGGTATAATATTGGGCCAACGTTGAAGACAGTGTACCAAGATTACAATAGGTTTAATTTCTCGTGTTTGTTGGGACGATCGATCAGTATTTGCATAATATTTGCACAATATTGGTCCAATGCGTAGACACTTAGCAGACATTTCACCAGCACCGGACAAATAATGTCACTTGAGTGAACACGTAGTTTATAACTGTTATATTTATAAAGCAGTTGAGACTCTGTGTGGACTAAGATATATTAAAACTTCCATAGCTCATACAACTCAGTACCAATGTTGTGTAAGTACCAAAAACACAACCGCGACAACGCGACGTCTTATCTACAGTGACCTTACAATGCCGGGCCAATGTCCAGACATTGGGCCAAGAATCAACCAGCATTGTACCGAGAACTACATATGATTAACACATGATATAACCATGATAACAGTACTGTTCAAGCAAAGATGACCAAGGTAATTAGACGGCAAACATCACCCTTTAACTGCGGGACACCACTATTATTTGATTATCAATAGGCATCATTACAAATCATTTATAATGCGGTTCATCCAAACAAATTTGGATCCCTGTATATACTAAAAACAAGAAAAAATTAAAATAGACAAAATTATGCACAATTATTTCAAGAAGTCATGTGTCTAGCGAACTAAACATCCCTAAAACGTACAATATACATAGTGTCAGGTCACCAGTGAGCAGCAGGTAAGTCAATTTGTTTATTTGTCTATTTTTTAATATCGTGATTATGTAGTTTGTCATTTGAAGATACAAATTGAGTCAGCAATAATAGCTACAAATTAGAGAAAAATATAATTGAACACGTTAGTGTCGCGTAAGGGTTGAAGGTGTGAGGTGACATAATGAGTCTATCGTCTGCCTACGGCGGCTTTCTATAACCCTTTCCGTCCCCGAAATGTAATGACGGACCGAGTTTAAACATAAATACAACAGTGAGGTGCTTTTCTGAATCTTGTACGGATATACATGTATTAGGTAATACATTTGATTTAATATCACGGTCTCCAGCAGCTAAAGTGTGCCTGTTATCGTAAACCAATTCTGCCGTGCAAAGCCAAAAGGCAATTCTGTTTACTTTACAAGTAAGCAGATACTGCCTTTTGGATTTTTCAGGGCAGAATTGTGATCGGTGTACCCTTAATAGCTTTGATCTTTTCCATGAAACGATGTGTGTTCAGGCTCATTGAAGCGTTTATTACAGTGACGGCCAATTGTTGGCGGCACTGGCTCAAAATTTTACAATCATTAGGACTACTGCAAGTTTTCAAGCTGGCGTGTTTTGCAACGTAAAGTTTTAGACACAGACAATTTATATACTAGTATCAGAAATACATAGGCTAGTATGTACCCATTTATTTATTATGATTCGCCAAATAGCAGACCTACATGTAGCATACAATACAATACTTTGTACACTGATAGGAAAATGCATTATTATACATGGGACATGGCATCAGATATGCAATATCAATAATAGGCCTGTCCCATAAAATATTATTTTCATCACTAATATTATATATATATATATGACCTGATCTGGTGAAATGAGTCTAAGTCGCATATTTAAATATTAGGGTTATTAAGATATACCGCACCTACACAAAATTACCTTTAAAATGGTATATATTACACAACTCTGTAGCGTGTGTAACTATTTTGTGAAAATGGCATTTGAAGTTCAAGAAGGCAATTTGTGCACTTTTGGAAAATACCACACAATTGTATTAAAATAAAATAAATTGAGAAAATATTCATTTCCACTCCATTTTCTCAATAATCGTTTGCCAAAGTGCGACTTAAGACTTATTTTGCCAGATCAGGTCACATATTCTGTGAAACAAGGCTATATAACACCCCCTCCCCCATACTTCATTCTGTGAAACGCAGTGACGTCACTCGGTGAAAACAAGGTTATATAAGAACCCTCCCCCATACTTCATTGTATTAGCCAGCTCGGTGAAAACAAAGGAGGTCGAGGTCATTGAGTTTCAAAGAATATCAACATGAAGTAAAATATATCATAATCAATTATTTATTGAACAAATTTAATGTAATTAATTACATTTTAATCCCAGAGTTTACAATCAAAGTACTCGGTACTTGTACTCAAGTACTTTTAAAGTACTTGTACTTGTACTCAAGTACTTTTGAAAATCCAGTACTTGTACTTGTACTTGTACTCGTAATTTTTTCAAGTACTTGTACTTGTACTCGAGTACTTTTAACCAGTACTCGCCCCAAGCCTGCCCTAGACATGCCCAGAACCCCTTATCCGGTGAGCGAGGGAAAACGCTCTCAATAACCCACCATGCCCTATCACCCCCACCCTCACATCATCATCTGTACATCATTCATCTCATCAATTGACTACAACGTTTTTATTGTATTATAATGTCACTTAAAAGACCTTTTGTGCCGAAAAGTGACGTAAAGCAATGATTTCTCACTAAATATATAGGGCAGCTATTCACAGTACATTGACGGAACCACTATCAACTAGCCTCACTCCGGCTACAGTCACAGTATCAACATCATGAAGGGAACGGAGTTCACAGGCCAACCAGATGTGCAGTAGGTCAATAGTATAGTCTAACAGTAACAGTCATTTGTCAGTAGGCCTATACATGGATCTGATGTATGATGATAATAATATAACAATAACATGATTTTTCAGGTGAGAGGCATTATTATTGGTCCGTGGGCTGCTGGAATCTGTGGAGGGCTAATAAAAATGCCTATCACACGAATTAAAGCATGTTATTACTTTTATTATCACTTAAACAGCGAATCTTGAAAACATATTTATTCTTTGTCTACAGTTAGGCTACAGCATAGGCCTACATGTCTGCAAGCTAACCACCCTGCTGAACATCACAGCTCAATCTTCTTCAGCCAGTTGTCAGCCAGCCCGCATAGTAGCCCAGTATAACGGCGACCCCTGCCCCTCCACCAGCATAGAACGGGCGCGTGCACCTGTTCCTCCATGGCCGCTCGCATACATGAGACTAGCAGCCGACTAGGCAGGCAACAAAGCGTACACACAGAGAGTCTATCAGCCCTGCGAGTAGGGCTCTAGGGCTACTAGCCAAATATTACGCCTGCATAAACAACAATATCCGACCAGTAGCACTCGCTCAATTGATAAAAATAGTAATTGTTGACAATTATGTTTACTTGGGTCCCTCCTTGCGAGAGTTCATCCCTCCCAGGTGATTTGAAAATCTCCGCTTCGCCTTACAGATGACCTTCATAAATATTTACAAAAAAAATCCCTAGTATTTGTACATACGACCCTTCAATACCATGAGAAAGTGAGTGACCGCTTGCTTGATTGCAAAGTATGCAGTTACTGGCTTTTGGCTTTGCAAGACGGAAAAGTAGTAAGCATCGTGAGTATGGCCTATGGGGGATTCTTAATGAAAAAAGTACGATATCGTCGCCTCGGAGCTAAAGGATCCTATCTGACACTCGTCAGAGTGGCAGATAGGATCCTTTAGCTCCGAGGCGACGATATATATACAGCAGATTGAGAAAAAACAAAAAATGCAACTACAGTTCATTGTATTTATTCTGTGTGGGAAACAAATTTGTGAGGTAGGTCTAATATCCAGCAAACCAGAGACGTTCATGTAAGGTTGATTCAATGTTGGCCCACTCTTTACGACCATGATCCAACATTCAGGCAACATTACTTGGATGAACGTCGCTTGTTAGCCGGATGTCTTGTGACTTGTGTGTAGCAATAGATCATACTTTCAGCCATTATCAGATTATACGGTATCACTGGTCTCATTATCTTGATTTTCATCATGGATTACTGCTTTTGGTGTGGGTCTGTAGTGAATGCATGCCGCTGCGGCCATAAATATTCCACCGATAACCGCCAGTCCTCCGTTGATAAGAAATGGTAGGTTGTAGTTTCCTGTTTCGTCGTATATCCAACCTAAAACATGTAAAATCACAACATTACATGCACTAGTATCCTTAGTACCAACCCTTTTCTTGCTAGGTCCTTATAAATATATGTAATTTCAAACACGTTTCGAGAAAAATGAAACTGCAATTGCTTTTCATCGACAGATATAATTGTCATCATTTAACCCTTACATTGCGGGGATCGACTTTAGACGTCAGAATCTGATGGCTAAAGTCGATTCGCGCACTGACCGTAGACCAATAACATATATATTCAAATGAAGCAGAAAGAGATAACTAAAACCTTTAGGCCTATGGTGATTTCAAATTGAAAATAGTTACTTGGACTCTCTGTTTATATAAAAATAATTCAGTGCTTTGAGGGTTCAACCTGGAAATTGCATTAGCAATTCCAGGTTTAAAATTGATGACTTTACTAACTGACAATCCACGAATTTTTTTTTATATGAAATGAAATATTTCTGGTAAGATTAACCCTGCGCCGGTCCCGATTATATTTGGGGTTTTTTACATTTTTTATTAGCACACTAACACACTAGCATACTAAACTATAGCAGTGGGATAATGTTTCGATTGTGCTTTATTTCGGGTATTTTATTGAATAAGATATGATCTTATCCATCAAACAATGAATGCTCGGAGCTTGAGATATTAACACTTCGGAATTGTATCAAATCACGTCATTTTCAATCACTTTGAGGTGGGAATCGCGGCAGCAATTTGCATCCTAACACTTACAGCATTACCTTTTGCAATTAAAACTTTCACTCACTTTAAGTACACGAACGAACGAACGAACGAACGAACGAACGAACGAACGAACGAACGAACGAACGAACAGACAAGCGAACGAACGAGCGAACGAACGAACGAACGAACGAACGAACGAACGAACGAACGAACGAACGAACGAACGAACGAACGAGCGAACGAACGAACGAACGAACAAGCAAACAAGCAAACAAACAAACAAACAAACAAACAAACAAACAAACAAACAAACAAACAAACAAACAAACAAACAAACAAACAAACAAACAAACAAATACGATCAAAACCATGACCTCCTTTTGCGGAGGTAATAATGTTCGCTTTATAGAAACTCACCAGCGAATGGTATTGAAATAAAGAACGCTATGGCCTTGGATATATTGGTGATGGCAGTGGCACGCGGATAATTATCAACGCCTGCCAGCTCAACTAATGCTGTCTGAAACAATGGCACTAAAATACCTGGAAAAAATGAATTGACATGATTAATATATAGCTGACAGGTTTATCATGTTTATGTATGAACATTATTATTATTTATCTAATTACAACGCAACAAAGCATTTTTGCAGTTGCGCGAAAGTAAAACGATACAGTACATAATACATTTAAAACTCAATTGACATCTATGATTATATAAGGCTTTAAACATTACATTCCAGAGTTTATTTCGGCCCAAACATGATCGTCCCAGGATCCGCCACTGTATATACCATGTATACCTTGCCTTCTCAAAAATGCATTTTGTATCCACAGTTTACCATGTAAAGCCTCATGAACAGGAGTGTATCATATACTTGACCTCGAACCTCTCGATTCAAGATACTTAGAACATTAATTTGTTAAACATTAAGCCGATGGTGAGAAGGCGAAATGACAAATGATTCGACTGTTTAAATTGGGCATGTTGTTCATGGTTTTTAAATATATTTGCTGCTGTCTAATTTATTTGAGCATTGTCAACTATAAAGAGGTCTAAATTGGAAGAAAATCTATAAAATCACCAATCTTTTGCATTTACAAAATATAACATTTGAACTTCAAACCTCCAGAGTTTGCATTCAGACTGTATTGTTGCATTTGTTACAATACTGAACGAAAAAAAGCAAACAACAAACCTATAAAACACATAGTCAAAATGTCATCACACTTGAATCAGCTGATCAGTGGTTTTCATTACCCGATGTATGGCGGTGTCAGCCCATATCACTAAAGTTAGGTAAATTTCATTTCATGGCTGCAAAAACTGGTACGTTTATGGTGAATTGATCGTGTGTGAAATAGGGCCCACATTTTGTTATCGTTGCATGTCGTACAGTGAAATACAATACGGTATGGAAAGGTACAATCGTATTTTCCCAAGAACACCTTTTGCATTTTTGCAGCATTTTTGAACAGGTCATTGTCATAATGGCTATCTCTGCCAACACGAAACTTGTAGGATAATAAGGGGACCTTGGGTGGTAATCTTGAGAGATTATGGCGCTATAGAAGTTATTATAGTATATGCATTATCATAGCGACAAGATGCGCATCATTGCGTATAAGTATCCTCAAAATGTTTTTAACCCGTTTTTAACAAGTGGATTACAATTACTTTACTTGTTTACATGTGTACAAATTGATTTAAAACATATGTCAATCTAGCCAATTGAATGCTTTTACTTGCAATTTCCTCGAAATTCTCTTGCTTGACAGAAAATCCAAAGACTAAAAGTGGTTGTGGACGTGGTTATCAATTTAAACCCATTGTTCATTCTAATGCTTGTTTAGTTTATATATTCACCAGGTGGCCTTTGTCCTTACTATATATGTAAAGAGCGTGGTGTATTCTGGGAATACCCTTATCCCGTTGATCGCTCACAGTGGACCACTGCTTTGGAGGTCGGAATTTATGAATTAAAATGTTCAGTCAGTTGACATGGTTGAAACTGTGTCTCCCTACCGCGATCCACAACTGCAAGTGACTAAAAATTATTTGAATTTGCTCAATTTAAGTTGATATGTATTATGATTATCGCTAATTTCATACATATCTAATTTTATCTAGCTGGTTATATAGCAACAGTCATTAAAATATAAGAAAAAAATACTAAAGTCGACTCTAGTTGATGTGTAGCAAATCACAGATGAAATAGTCTTAGATCCTCAAGTCAGCCTTTCACAGGAACCGACTTTATACGTCAAAATCAGGGCTGTATCCAGACTAAGACAAATTGGGGGTTAGGCCCTACAGGTCGACCAATTGGGGTGATCTGGGGGCACGCCTCCAAGTAAATTTAAAAAATGAGGCATTTTCGGGATATTCAGGGGGGGGGGGTTACAGACACTCAAAAAAAACCCTGGATACGGCCCTGAAAATCTGACGTCTTTACGTCTTTAAACGTTAAATTCTGACGTATAATTCCCCGCACTGAAAGAATGAAAAATATTTCTAACGGCCGTAGACCCATACGGTATTCAAATGAAGCGGAAAGCGATAACTGAGACATTTATGATGATTTCAAATTGAAAAAACCTTTGGTCCTATGGTTAATACAAAAATATTTCGGCGTTGTAATTAAGGGATAATCAAGTGGACCTACCTTGTCCACACCCCACCATAATTACTATGACAGCCGTCCTCACAAAGTTCTCTGCGATGAACCACATTCCCAGACCAACCACACATCCCGTGAATATCATCACGCACGATAGCACAGCGATACACCTGTTCTTCAGGAAGGGCTGGTTACATATAAACCCCAGTGGGAGTCTGCTGACGGCCACCGAGATCCCTGATATGGTGGAGAAAAGCACAGCCTGGCTCCTGTCCAACCCCAGGTGTAATATCCCCCTACTCACCAGGTGGCGCCCGTAAGCACCCATCTGGCAGTAGTAAAATAAAATAGCGCAGGCGTATAGTGTGAACGCTGGGATCTTCAGCAGTTTGAAATTCACCGTCTCCTTGAACAGAGATTGGTCTTTTACTTTGTACCGGGATGGAGATTTGAAAAACAATGAGAACACTGCCAGGTGAAGCACTATGGCTGCCTGTATGAGAAGCATTCCCCGCCAGCCATACTCTGTCATCAGGAAGTTCGTCAAAATGGGACCTATGGCGTTTCCAAGGCCGTTAGCACTCATAGAGACAAATGTGGCTAGATTTCTGTTGGTGTTGAATCTTTGCTGTATGATCACCATCAGACCACTCTGAACGCAGCTGGAGCCAAATCCTGCAAATTAAAAAGTTGAAAAATCCCAGCAAGCATGAGACGTTCACCAAATGTCGTTTCATTGTTGGGCCAGCGTCGCAGACGGTGGACCAAAATCGAAACGACACTTGATCAGTGTCTCGTGTTTAATGGGATATCATATTAAACAATAGGGCCTATAATTATTACCAGAATTATATAACGTAGATAAACAAACATGCAGGCCTATAATTATTCCCAGAATTATATAACTTAGATAAACAAACATGCTATCAATATTTGTGTAGCAGTGTGTGAAAACTTACGTGAATTAAGGAATAAGCAAGTAGGCCATTAACTTTTCGGCCTGAACGGTTAATTTAGTGACTTAATAATATGTTAACCCTTTAACATGTTAAAGATAAAATGTGACATCAATCAGCAAGATTTGAAAAGAGTTGACCTCCATTTTGTCAAATCTGCATAATTTTCACTCACTTTAAGTTGTGGATCGCGTCAGCGAGACACAACTTCAAGTGGGTGAAAATTCAAATTGAATAATTTGGAGGTGAAAGGGTTCAAGACTACGCAATCAGTCGATGAAATGAATTATGTAGAAATGATGACGTGAGGGTGGGTCGAAAAGAAATGGTATTTTCCTTCACTTGTTCGATTTATAAGGGGTTCTGGGCGTGTCTAGCGGATTCATCCCCAGACATGCCCAGACAACTGGAGATTTTGGTTTCGCTGGGCAATTTTATGCTGAAACACTGTGGCCTTTTGCACAGCTTTACTATCCTGGGTCAGATAGTCCCAGGAATAAAAATAACTGAGGGTAACTCCATTCATCCCACGTGAAAGACCAAATTTTATTTGCAGGTAGTTTAAGGTCTGCACCTGCACCGATGTGAGGGCTGCATTAGCAGCGCTGTTGAGAGGACGAACCAGGATACGCCACTGTCGTTCGAAGATTATATATAGGGCCTACATGTATGAATTATTATTATTAGATTATATATATTCGAAGATTATAACCGGACACATGGATGCTGCACAGTGCAGCTCCTCTTGGATTGTCACTGTAGAGTAGTACTTCCATACAGTGCTGTACAGCATGTTATAACCGAACGCACAGCTTCCTAATGGTGTGCCCCGGGGGAGGACAACTAGTACAGCAACCATCCCAGTACCTTTGATTTGTTCAGTGTCTTGATATTGCTGTTATTGGTCTGTATTATATTCAATTCATTGTTCAAATGAAAAAAAACAAATACTTTTAATTAAATATTTATTTAGATTTAGATTCTAAAATTTAAAAATAATTACAAATCCAAATATATATACGATATCCAGATCTATTTAATGTATCCAATCTAGCTTGATCCGTTTGTATCCAATCTAGCTTGATCCGTTAATAGCTTATATAACATACCAGGACATAATCTAGGGCTGCGTAGTAAGCATATATCATGTCTGGCAGAAGGTTTCTCAAAAGTATGGTATATTACGGGATCCATATTCTCGTACAAGTTACGATATATCGTATGATTTCGGATTGGTTGAGATGGCGATCTCCACCAATCCGAAGCCCACGTCCAAGCAATTTCTTCTCCAAGCAGGACTTTAAGCGTATCAGTCTGTGGCCATTTTTCGGAAAGCGATTCCCCCTTCTGTTTTGACTAGAATTGTTTCAAATATTCACATAATGATCTTTAGATACTGATTCCTTCCCAGTAAACACAAAACATTTGTATAACATTTGTACAATGTTGGACAAACGTCGAAGACGTTGGGCCGACGTTGTACAAATGTTATACAAATGTTGTGTGTTTGCAGGTTTGTGCTCAGGATACGTGATCACGATCAAGATACACATAATGCCGTAAGCAACGTGTTTTTATATTGTACTTATTTTTTATAGTTTTTTTATTAACAGAATAATTGGATTTGAAGACAAGAGGGGTTTTAATTCAAATGCGGTTTTAAAGATGTATGATAGCCTTGCATGTTGATATCCCCATGCATTGCTTGAATGGGATCATGCCAATAAAGAGTGTACTACATGTATGTGTGAGCGGACTGACCACTCTACACCCTTGAAATGCTACATTTGATAATTAAATACATGTCCAAATGATGTTTTAGTGCTGGCCGGTGTTGGAGATAGTGGCCCAGCATTGAACCAACATTGGGTGTTTATTGTGGGCATGTAGAAACAGTTTAATCACTACATTTGGTAATAAAAAATAACAGTGGTGCTTCCATCCCACAAATATTATATATTTGTTCAACAGAGCAGCATTTCATGATCAGACATACAAGATTAGTATCATCATGATCATGAGAGTGGCACAATTTGCAACCAAAATTCAAAATGGTTGCGAAAAAAATAAAATTCCATTTAATCTGTCATAATCCGAAAATAACCAGCAAAATTGCCTGAAATCTAAATTGGTCCACAAAATTTAAAATGGCCGCCAAAAATACATAAAACGTACTCCAAACTTACTGTGACTTGTAAAGTCACAGTTGCCATCTTAGTTTCCGTTGAAATGAAAGAGATATTGTGTATAGTACACACTTCGAATCCCACATACATACCCAGTAAACACAACATTTGTATAACATTTATACAACGTCAGCCCAACGTCTTCGACGTTGACCCTTCGCCGTTGGTCCAACAGTGTATAAATGTTATACAAATGTTTTTTTTTGTGTTTACTGATTTACTGTCGACTTGTTTTATAGCCGTCTCGCTTCAACGGAAATGAGCATACTGTGCTTTACGGGTTGTGATATGCACATTATATTACATGTATATACGTATATAATATAGACATTTAGCGAGAGTTCTTTGTGATGACAACTTACCTGATAGGACTCCATATGTGAGACACATGACCCAGATATTGGGGGACAAAGAGCTGGCTGCTATTGATATAGAGTTTATCACACTCCCTGTAACACCCACTTTTCTACATCCATACTTTTTGACAAGAGATGAAGTAAATAAACCTGAAATAAACCCATAAACAATGACATCTTATTATTACAATTGATCCGATTGCACAATCATGATAAATCTGTTATTTTTACATAGCAGTCTGGTTCACTCTGTATTTTTTTTGTTCATTATTCGTGTGGAAATTGAAAATGTAAACTATACATTCTTGAAAACTTTAACAATGTTTAATATCTGCTGAATTCAAAAACCAATGTTTCCCTTGTTGTCAATCTGCTTATGACGGTCATCTTTGATTTTCAACTTATAGTCTTTATACAATTTCAGACCTGTGTAATCGATGTTCAATTTACTAGCTTTGCTAATTATTTTGTGGAGTCGGGTACCAACTTCAGCTAACGAATTGTCATTGCTCAGTATGGTTTCCTGGAGTTTGTCAAAAGTCTGATCAGTCCTCTATACTGAACTATGGCCGATATCATGATATCAATGAGGTTTGTAGTGTATGCAAACACAATATTAAAGTCGGAATATGCCGGAGTTCTAGGGCGTAGCTAGAAAAAAAACTATGTTGAATATTTGGGCTTTAAGAAATGTCTGTCAGTGCAATTTCATCTCTTTGGTGACATGATCGCATGATTGGTACAAATGAAAAACAATCAGACAATCAGTCTCTGCAACTGATATGTTTACATGTTTCAGTTCATTTTGTGTCTGAGAGGGTTTGCTAAGAATCACAAACAAATCTTACTCAAAACCACACCGCTTCCAGATTCAGGTTAACAGAACTGATCCAGCTACAAAGAAGAGAACAATTTCTAGACCATGAATGTATTCTACCAAGGATCCAAAGATGACATTTTGCGACTGTTCCACTACTCGGACCATGGCCGCAACAGTGCGAGGCCAATGCGAGAGCTGCATTAGCTTTGCTGTTGAGCGAAGGAACCAGGGTATACCGCCTACAATTCGCCAGAAAATTTTAGGGAAAATCTTAAATGGCAGGACACCGATGGCAATGTATGATAAGTCGATATGGCCATATCGACCAATCACAGGTCTATGAGATCTACACATGTAGAGAACCGTGTTGAAATTCAGCCTGGATTCGTTCCAGCCATTGCGCTGCGATACCGCATAATATAAATCACTGTAAATAGAGACAGACTGACAAGACTGACAAGTATATCATTTATCAGGGGTCTTAACATTAGAGCGCTATAGGCCTAAGCACGGCTACAGTCGTTTTTAATTTGTTTTATTAGCAGGTTAAAGCACAGTTATCAGGTTATTGGTAATAAAAAGTGTGTTTACCCAACAGGATTTACGAATGTTTGATCTCAAATTCAACAAAATCCGATGGGTTAAAACAATAGAGTGCTAAGTGACATTTTTGGCCTTTAGAATAATAACCAGCTAAGTCATCTATAATATGTATAAAGTTTGAATTTATTCCAAATTCAGGTTAAAACAACAGATCAAGTCGACTTAGCACATTGTTATTTTGGGGAAAAGGAGCACATATCAGCATAATATATGTTCAACACTGGACCAATTCGACTTGACACATTGTTATTCTCGTGTTATATGCTTATGGGCTCTGTTTCTGGGAGAACAACGGTGCAAGTGCACTTAGCGCATTCTTATTCTGAGACATGTGGAGACAACACAGGGGAAATGCCTGGACTTAGTTTATTGTTGATCTAGGAGCGATCTCTGTATATTCTGTGTTCCTGGTGTAACAAAGCGCTAAGTCAACTTGGTGTCTTGTTGATCCCAATTTTGCTTCTGTAAATAACTTTTGCAGGTAAAAAATACTCTGATAACTTCACTTGATCTACTGTCAAATTCCAATCGCTGTGTGTTTCATCATCATAAGTCCAAGTCTACATGCTGATAAGTGGATTTAGCAGACTGTAGTTCTAAGCAAAAAGATAAACACAATTTCGCTGTCAATTCGACTTGACCGACCCACTATTGTTTTAGACCATCGAAATATGAGTAATTTTCACCCACGTGGAAGCTGTGGGTCGCGGTAACGAGACACAACTTTGAAGTGTGTAAAAATTTAAATTTCAAATGTAGCTCTTCAAAGGCTAACAAGTCCCCCCCCCCCCCCGCACTCCCCCGATCGCAGATCTGGATAAATCAGAGCAACCCACTTAGCATGCTTAGATCGTGCGAAGAAGTGGACGGACGAACGTACGGACGGATAACTCGACCAGATCACGTCTCCGCCCACAGGCTGGCGGATACTTAGAAATACATTATTACTCACAACTTGTGAACTGACTTGTGTGTCGAAGCGAGGAAATCAGGCCGGCTGTTGCCATAGATACATTCAGAGTGGCAGCCAGGTCCACGTACATCACCGGGAATATGCCCATACATGATATGTAGAGCGCGAACGAGGGAAATGTGGCCAGTAAAAGAGCCCAATTTTCCTTCGGTAGTGTTTCCTTGTGGTCGGGTGTGTCCTTGCTTGCCGCTTTTACTGGTGCGATAACCAGAAAACTGCCGTGAATTGAATCAGTGTCATCCATAGCTGATGTTACGTCAATTTACTGAACATGTTACATTTGTACCAGGCGTGGACCAGCCCACACAGTAAAGGCTTGGGTCGTGGATTGCTGTATTCGCTTTACCCCAGAAAAGCAACGTTTTTCAACATGGTGGTGACTGAGAGCGATCTCGACGTCAAGGTCAGAAAAATGCCCATAACTTTTTTAATAACTGTGCGAAGAATGAACTGAGCATGCGATCATGCAGCTGAAATGTTACTGATTCTAATAAACCTAATTCGACCTGATTAATCGAAGACAAATCTTTAGATATGACCGTCCAAAGAAATGTTGACATGATCTATGGCTGAAACCTTCAGTCACAAATTATGATTCAGCCACGATCGGGCTATCATTTGTAGGACGAGTCCAGTAGAAAGTCATTTTACTCTGCAAAGGCAGGATCTTTGCACTTGTGAAGTGATCAGATACTGCCTTTTGGCTTTGCACGGCAACATTATCGTGTATATTGATCAGCACCACGTGGGTACCCATACAGACCACCACCACGCCGCTCTGCAAAGGCAGTGAAAAGGCAGTATCTGCTTACTTGTGAAGTAAGCAGATACTGCCTTTTTGCTTTGAACGGCGAGGCCATGGGCAGCGCTGCTCAGCACATCACATACTGTCATGTCTCAACTGCGAAGATAACAACTTTCACTATAAATATGACACCAGCTATAAATACTCGAAATGATTGCATCATCCCACATGCCATCGACCCGATGTTGTTTTGATGTTGGGCAAACGTCGAAGACGGCGAACCAACATTATAGTCTATGGAATAAGTCAATGTAGTGTGCACTTCGTGAAGAAATCATGAAATTTGGCACAGATAACCTCTAATATACCCTTTTCGAATTCTGATATAGGGACAGTGGAATTTGACCTCGTTTTGACCTTCTAATTTGCATATTTCCAAAATGGCCGCCATCTGATAGGGGTAATTAAAGTGGAAATGTCAAAATTGCGAAAGAGACCTGCAAATAGGCTCAAATTGAAGGTAATAATATGCTGATTACAAATTTGTAACTAATATTATTGTTATACATCATTTTCTCAACCTAATTTGCATATTTCCAAAATGGCCGCCAATCACAAGGTGAAAACAGTAAAAAAGTCAAAAGCGAGATGGAGACCCACAAATTGACTCAAATTAAAGGTAATAATAAGCTGATTTCAAATTTCTAAAAAAACATTATTGCTTTACATACTTGTCTTAACATAATTTGCATTTTTCAAAATAGCCGCCAATCGCCGGGAAGCAGGAAAAACGTTAAAATTGAGACTGAGACCTGTAAATAGGCTGAAATGAAATGGCCGCCATTTGTGCAAGGTCAAACAATGAATCGATATAATTTCAACAGAATATAATAATTCATGATTTGGGTGTCTACCAAAGGGTTTTCGGAAATGCCTGACAAATCGATGCCATCATGCACAAGTGGGCTAACCCACATTTTGACGATTTTGAGAAAAAATCGCGCTGCAACATGAAGTACAGGATAAAACGAATAAATACAAATTAACACAAAAAGGTAGCAAAATCAGTGACAAAATGGTCTAACCCTGAATGTGAAACGCGTATATTGATCAAGTCGTTGCTATCAATGACATAATTTATTTTCATTGTTTTTTTAATGTGGGTTAGCCCACTTGTGCCTGATGCCATTCATATAGTGGTGTGGTCAAAAAGTACTTTTAACATTGCATTATGGGTAAAATCCAAGATGGCCGCCATTTGTGCAAGGCTAAACAATAAATTGATATAATTTTCAACAGAACATAAGCATATTCATGATTTTGTATGCCCGAGATAGTAGTGTGGCCAGAAAGTACATTCGACATTGCATTATTGATAATATCAAATATGGCCGCTATCTATTCAAGGGCAAACAATAAATTGATATCATATTCTACAGAATAAAAGCAAATTCACGACTTTGATGTCTAGAAAAGGGTTTTCGGGTAAGCCTGACCTAGTGGTGTAACCAGGAAGTACTATAGACAATGCAATGTTGGTAAAATCTAAGATGGCCGCCTTGTATGCAAGGCTAAAAAAATGATTGGATATCATTTTTGACAGACAAATAATTCCGAAGTATTTTTAAAGCCCAAACATGACCACAAAGATTGCAGCCGATACATGTAATTATGCCTACCTAAAATTCTATTTTCAACTAAAAGTAATACCAAATTTCAGGACAATGTTAAGGCGAACTATTCATTTTTTGTAACAAGCAAATGTCACAATACATCTGTTACTATCCAGATAAAATATACAGGAAAATATCTACTTTAACATGTATATAGATACAGTAAAACAATAATACCCCATTGCCCTTCAACTCTTCTCCATCACCCTTTAACCCCCTTTTTGTCGCCTTTTAGTGCATCTTCGACGCCCTTTAACACCTCTTTGCTGCCATTTAATGCTGCTCTGTCGTTCTTTAACGTTTCTCCATCGCCCTTTAACGCATTCCTATCGCCCATTAATGCCTCTACATCACCTATTAACACCTTAAGATTGACCTTTAACCTCTGTCCGTTGCCCTTGAACGCCTCTCCGCCGTCCTTTAGCGCCTCTTTGTCGCCCTTTGCACCTGGTTTGTCACCCTTTAATGCATTCCCATTGCTCCTTAACATTCTCTTTGAAGCCTCACGGTCACCATTTAACGCCTCCCCATTGCCCTTTAATGCCTCTCTGTCGCTTTTCAATGAGGCACCCATCACACTTTATGGACTCTTCGTCATAATTTAATCACCTCCAACGCATCCCCATTACCCTTTGGTGCCTTCACATGGCCATTTAATGTTTTATTATGGCCTTTAACGCTTCCCCGTCACCCTGTTATGCCTGCCTATCACCCTTTAATCCATTCCCGTCATCTTTTAAAATAACCGGTCGCACACGAATGCCTTTCTGTAGCATTTCAGCATCTTTCCATCGAGTTTTAACGCATCCTTGTCGCCCCTTAGTGCCTCGTCGCGTATTGTCGTCACTCTCTGCCACCCTTCAGCACATTTTCGTCGCCCTGTAACGCCTCCCCATTGCCCACTAACACCTCTCCATCGATATTTAACGTTTTGTCTATCTTTAATGCATCTTCATTAATAACTGGCTATAATGCTTAACCGTTTACCAGGCGACCTTACTTGCCTAACAATAAGCAGGGCATGGGAAAAATAAAGCACATGAGGGTGATTTATCCTTGTCACAACCCTTTCTGAAATAAAAAATACAACACAAGGCTCAGATGAATATGAGGCTCGGGATATTTCTCAGGATGAGGTTGGAAACCCAAATTAGTTCAACTGAAACTATGAAATATTGTATACTCCTCAGGACATATAGAAAGGTTAATAAATCCCATGGCAATAACGCATTTACCATATCATTGTGTATAGGCCCATTAAATGCTTCTACGAGCTGTCTTTGATTTATTTTGATATATTCTGTGTGGATTGACATAATTTTGTACTCTGTAGGACTCTGTACTTCTGTGGATCACAAAAATACAATTTTTTTAACAAAAATTTTGAAAATATATTTGAATTTGCATATTCAAAATTGCTCCCAGTTACCATAGCAACATCATATTGACCAGTCAAATATGGTGTATTCTGGTTACATGATGTGTGTGTGTTCCTGGGATGAATGGGACAAACATATGTCATCACTCTAAGTTGATATTAGATGTATGAGAATATGTTTCAAAATCACAAAAATTGCTAGACTACACAGACGTCCAATGTCTACACGACCAGACTGCTATAAGTTAACGATTTCCCATTGCTCTTTACCTCCTCTCCATCGCCCTTTATTGACTCCTCGTCACCTTTTTTGGACCCCCGTCGGATGATTTTTCATCGCCCTCTAACTTTTCCCTGTAGCACCTTTTCTGCATCTTCGTCACCTTTTGACATATTGTCGCAATTCAAAGGTTTTCCGTCACACTTTAACTCCTCTCTGTCGCCCTTAAAAGCCTCGTCTTCGCTCCTCAGTGCCTGATCTTTGTCCCTTAACACCACTCTGTCACCTTTTAACGCCTTCCCTTAGACCTTTAACGCTTTTCCGTCGCCCCTTTAACGCCCCTCCGTCGCCCTTTGATGCCTTTTTTTCACCCTTTCATGCCTGTTTAATGTGTCATTGTTGCTACTTAGCACATCTTCATTGCCTTCTAATGCTTCATCGTCGCAATGTAAATATTTTCAGTTGATCTTTAATGCCTTTCTATCGCCCTTTAGCGCCTCCACATTGCTCTTTAACACCTCTCTGTCACCTTTTAACGCCTCTTCTTAAACCTTCAATGCCCTTCCATCGCCCTTTAATGCATCTTCGTCGTCATTAATGTACATATGTTTTGTACACAAAATAAGCCGCAAAAATAATCATTTTTTCAAACAAGAAGATATATTCCAAAAAGCTGTGTTTAAATCTTATAAGAATTTTTATAACACACTATATTTATTGTTATGTGTTATTTTATGATATGTTTTGTCAATATAACCAGATAATGAATGCATTACATATAAGACATTTTGAGTAGCCCCCTATAAATATGACATGAGATACCAACGGGGTAATGACAGCCCTTGGGTTTGGGGAATGTGATCTAAATACACTTGGCCAATGTAATGTTGCCATGGTAACCGACAGCCATTTTGAATATGCTAATTAGGTAGTCAAATTTTCGGAAATTTTGTTTAAAAATGATATTTTTAGATCCACAGAGATTCAGGTATACAACATGATATAAATTCACATAAAATATATTAAAATACACCACAGACGGTTCGAAGAAGCATTTAATCAGTCTATACACTTGAATGAATAGGGTAAATAAGTTATTACCATGGGGTATAGTAATCGTTCTAAATCCCGAAAGGCATACCAGATTTCATATTTTGAGATGACATTCCCAACTTGGAAATACCGAAAGCCTCGTATTCATCTGAGCCCGGAGCACTATGTTTAGTTCCGATACGGTTGTGACGCAGATAAATCAACACTTTATGTTCTAGGCTCCCCATAAAGCGTCATAAATTCCAGGTCCGAGCTGGGTTCGGACTTAGACTGCTATGAGTTAAGTTTATTAGCAGATTGTGAAGGGCGTTCCTGAAGTCATATCTCAAACTTTTTTATCTATCTAGATATCTCAGTACAGATACCACACGATTCCCTGGTAATAATTAAATTCCCTCATACTTATAGTCATATATATTTTATTCTAATTAAGCCTAGACTAATAACGTTAGACCAGCCTGAATACATTACAAATTGACCCTATGCTAACGTTAAAGCATATATGTTTACTATAGGCCATATACTTGGCCCCAATTGTCTAGTACTAGTACTAGAAGGCCTTGTTTATTGTCAACTAGGTCTATACATACTCACTAGACACTTCTCTTTATACTATATGTAGGTCTAATAGTAACAGAAACAGATATGAAAGCTGATTAAACAGGTTTTTTTAATATACCATGACCCATTTTATCTAATATTCTGGATGTCAATTTTGGCGTTTTCACTGCTTCTCCAATGATTGGCAGCCATTTTGAAAATATGAAAATAAGGCTGATAAATTCATATATAACAATACTATTTTTTTGAAATTTAAATCAGCTTATTATTACCTTCAATTTGTACCTATTTTTAAGTTTCTTTCTCAATTTCGACATTTTTACTGTTTTCTACATTCCATTTAACTTGTGTGAATCTGAATATTATATTGAAGGTGAAATTGTACAATGTAAAATATATTTTTTTAACTTATCATTATGTCTACTGCCGATTTATTACTGAAACATCATGGCGGATTAACTGCTAATTCTCTGAATCATGTTTTAGACGTTGATGCACCTGGGACAAGTAATGATGACTTAAACAATAACCAATTTCCTTTAATTATTCACTCTCCTTATTATGACCAAGAAGAATTTATTCAGCATCACTGTAATAATGTTGGTAAATTTTCTGTTTTAAGTGTTAATATACAATCGTTGAGAGCAAAGTATAATGAATTGACTATTTTGTTAAAACATTTACAGAGTCAAGGTTGTAACTTTAGTATCATATGTATTCAAGAAACGTGGTTATCTGATAATTACGATACTACTGATTTATTATTAGAAGGGTTTAACTTAGTTACGCAAGGTACTAAATGTAGCTCTCATGCAGGGCTGGCTATTTATGTTAAAAAACATTTAAATTTTACTATTCTACCAATGTATGACACTTCAGATGTTTGGGAAGGTCTATTCATTGAGTTAAAAAATAATTTTCATAAATCAGTTGTTATAGGAAACATTTATAGACCTCAACGCGATATTAATATTAATTATCAAACATTTATCAGAGAATTAACACCCATTCTATCTGCTTTCGAGAAACGTAACGCGGAAGTAATTTTAGCGGGAGACTTTAATATAGATTTGTTACAAGTTAATCGAAAATCCATTTTCTGTGAATTTTTTGACTTAATGACATCTTTCAGTTTTTACCCAAAAGTGACTTTACCTACTAGACTTTCTAAATCCAAAGGCTCCCTTATTGACAATTTTTTCGTCAAACTTTCTGACAAAACAAATTCTAGTAGTGCATGTATCCTTACCAGTGCATTATCAGATCATTTTCCCTATTTTATTGCCTTCAAGTTGAGTGTTAAAACTGAAGATACTACTCAGAAATATATTAGGTTGACCGACTCTTAAGCAATGTCTCTAGGAAAATTTAAGGAAGAGATCAGAAATTCACATTTAAAAGATATAATAACATATGACAGCTTTAGTGATCCCGAATATAATTATAATATCCTAGATGGGATCCTTAACCACGCTACGCAGAAACATCTTCCGTTAAAAGAAGTTAAATTCAATAAATCTAAGCATAAAAAATCTCAGTGGATTACCAAAGGCTTAATTAAATCTATTAATTTTCGAGATAAAATGTATAGAGATTTGAAGAATTATTCAAGTGACAGCACAGAGTACATTACATTAAAACTAAATCTTGGGACTTATAATTACATTTTACGAAGGAATATATATTTGGCAAAAAAATCTTATTATGCTAATCTTTTTCAAAAGTATAAATCTGATGTAAAGCAAACCTGGTCAGCCATCAGCGATGTTGTAAATAGGAAACATAAGTCACAACTTACATTGGATAGAATAAACATTAATGGCACAGTTACAAATAACAAACAAAATATTATTAATTATCTTTATGATTATTTTACTAACATTGGATCAAATATTATGCACAAAATCAATAAAAGCACCTCAGATAATTCAAACACTTATTTTACTCATTTTCTTCGAAACCCTGCCACATCTACTTTTTCATTTCAATTAGTTACTGAAAATGAGATATGTGAAGTTATTAAATGTCTTAATTCTAAAAACAGTTGTGGATCAGATGGAATTAGCAGTAAACTAATAAAATATATTATTGAAGAATTGTCAATGCCATTGACTGTCATTATTAATCAAATATTTACTACCGGAATTTTTCCGGACAATTTAAAAACTGCTAAAATTCATCCTTTATTAAAAGCAGGAGATCCTTTACTAGCAACTAATTACCGACCAATTTCCCTTTTAACAAGTATTTCAAAAATCTTTGAAAAAATTATTTTTAACCAACTAACCAACTATTTATCTCTGAATAATATCTTGACTGATAGCCAATATGGTTTTCGCAAAAATCATTCCACTCAATCAGCTGCTTTAGAATTAATCGACAGACTGATGATTTCAATGGATAAAGGTAAAACTCCGTTAGCAATATTTCTGGATTTTTCTAAAGCGTTTGATACTTTAGATCACGAAATTCTATTATATAAATTGAAATATTACGGTATTAAAGACAAAGCTCTTTTTTTATTTCGTAATTACCTCACAAACAGACGTCAATATACTGAATTAGGTGGTGTTAAGTCGAATCTGTCTAATATTAAAACTGGTGTACCACAAGGTTCAATTTTAGGACCTTTGCTGTTTTTATTGTATATCAATGATATTGCTGATATCACTAAGTATTTAAAAACAATTATCTATGCTGATGATACAACGTTCATAGCCGATTTAGATAATATTCCGAAAAACGAACAAGAGCGCAAAATAAACTCCGAACTTCAGATAATTAATTTATGGCTAAAATCTAATAAACTTTCTTTAAATTGTAAAAAGTCTAAATTTATCGTTTTCTATAAACCACCTAGGAAAACAGTTATCCCAGAGCTCTTAATTGATAACGAGAAAATTTGTTGTGTTGATGAATTTAATTTTCTCGGACTTACAATTACTAAACATTTGAGTTGGAAAAAACATATTGATAAAATATCAAATAAAATAAGCAAAATAATAGGTGTGCTAAATAAATTGAAGTTCATCATACCAGATCAGATTTTACTTACTATATACAACTCGTTAATTTTACCTCATTTAAATTATTGTATACTGGCCTGAGGATATGATTCAAAGCGATTATATAAACTTCAAAAGAAAGCCCTACGAATAATTAATAAGAGTCCTTATTTGGCCCATACTGATCCCATGTTTATAAAATATAATGTACTGAAAGTGAAAGATATTCTGGAACAAAATCATCTAAAATTTCTTTTTAAATTATCACATCGCTCATTACCTGTTTATTTTTATCACTTTGTATCTGCTACTGGTTTTGATGTTCACACACATAACACTCGCCATCGTCATAATATTCGAACACCTAAAAAAAACACGAATTCAGAAAAAAGTGTTTACGTTTCAGTATTGTTAATACCTTTAATCTTTCTCCTAGTATCATTCTTGATAAAATATATACACATTCTTTTGCTGGTTTTTGTCAATATATTAAAAAATATTATCTTGCCAAGTATGATTCCACCTGCATTATTCAAAATTGTTATGTATGTCAAAAAATTAAAACCTAATTTTTCTCACCTTCACTCATTTATTTCACACTTGAAAATATCTTTACAGCTAGTCTTTTTCTGTTTATTTTGTATTCACACATCAATTTTTTCTACATTTAACAGTGTTTAAATGTTACTGGTATGTTAAATTACTGTGTCTTTTTTTGTTTGTTTGTTTGTTTGTTTCATTTCTACTGCCGCACTGATAATAATTATTTATTTTCATTTTCACTACAATGTTTTAGGTGGCTATCATGTGAGCGACTTTAAAAGTCTTAATGATGGTCTCCTGCTAAATTAATCATATATGCTTCTTATTATTACTGTGTTTATATGGCAAATAAATGTTATGTTATGTTATGTTATGTTATGTTATGTTATGTCACCTGGATATTGGCGGCCATTTTGAAAATATGCAAATTATGATAGGAAAATGATATATAACAAAAATATTTTTTTGAAATCTGTAATCATCTTGGTATTACCTTCAATTTGAGTCTATTTGCAGGTCGCTATCTTGACTTTGAAATTTTCACTCTCATGACACATATCAGTTAGCGGCCATCTTGGAAATATGCAAATTAGAAGGTCAAAACGAGGTCAAAAGTGACTGCCCTATATCAGAAATCAAAAAGGGTATTTCAGAGGTCATCTGTGCCAAATTTCATGATTTCTTCACAAAGTGCACACGGGGGTCCATTTGTAAGACTTATTCCATAGACTATTATATCAAATCGAGTCAATGCCTCGTGTTTGCTGGGATATAGCGTGCTCTATTAGACGATTTACATGTACGTGCATGTGTCATGCTCTTGTAAATTTACATGTACGTGCATGTGACATGTTCTTTTAAATTTACATGTACGTGCATGTGCCATGCTCTTTTAAATTTACATGTACGTGCACGTGACATGCTCTTTTAAATTTACATGTACGTGCATGTGACATGCTCTTTTAAATTTACATGTACGTGCATGTGACATGCTCTTTTAAATTTACATTTGAAATAAATAAAGCTGGAGTTAAGATACATTCCCTTCATTTGGTTGTATTTGTACAACGCATGTACACATTGTACGGTGGCGGATCCCAGGGGGGAGGGGGTTCGCCCCCCCCCTCAGAAAATAAACATCATCTTATTTAGGGGTTTCCTTATGATTTGATGATATACTGAGTGAGAAATAGTGCCCAATATGCCTTAGATTGCTTGAGTAAGCCTTTGGAAAACAAAAATTTCCCCGGGGGCGGGCCTCTCGACCCCCTTACAGTTATATATATATATATTTCAAATTTCATACCCCCCCCCCCCCCCAGTGAAAAGCTAGACCCGCCCCTGTTGCAGGGCCCTGTTGTATAATGGTCAATAGTTTTTTTTAATACACGCCCCTTTTCACAAACTGTTTCAATTGCTTATCAAGAAGACACGATCGCGGCGTTCACCTTGTATTGATTTAATCCATCCATCGCTGGGGAACCGTCCTTAGGCGTCAGAATGTGACGTCTGTATACGTCAGATTCTGACGGCAGAATCTGCTTACTTCTAAAGTAAACAGATACTACACTTTGGCTTTATTACACTACAGGCTACATTTATCTAGTCCGTAATAACCTGATAACAGCATCTGTGTTAACCCTTTAAGCCCTCACGATGCATCATTTTACATCTCTGAAAACACACCTAATTTTCCTAGAACAAGGGGTTCTGGAATGAAAATTTCCATGAAACTGGTTTACTAATATATGGTAATTTTATTCAGTTTTTCACCCACTTTAAATCATCTTCATTCACTACAAATCGAGAATTGCGACAGCAATTCGCGGCTTGTAGTGGATGAGGATGACAACATAAATTCAGGCTTGAAAGGGTTAATAGATATACGTAAAGCCCCACAAATCCGGTTTGCAGACGATCAATCGCGCAAAGAATGAACAGTGATTAAGGCGTCATTGTTTGATCAATACTTTTTATCTTATTTTATAATGACAGAGGTACATCTCTTTGGAAGAATGCCTGAACGTTGGTATTTAACCCTTTAAGCCCTCACGATGCATTAAAGCATCATTTTACATCCCTGAAAACAGACTAATTTTTCCTACAACCAAGGGTTTTGGAATGAAAATTTTCATGAAACTGGTTTATTAACACATGGTAATTTTCTTTAATTTTCAAACCACATCAAATCAGCTTCATCCACTACAAGTCGAGAATTGAGACAGCAATTCGCGGCTTGTAGTGGATGAAGATGACAATGGTAAATTCAGGCTTGAAAGGGTTAATAGATAGACTCTGTTTACAATCATTGTCATACGTAAAGCCCCAAAAATCCGGTTTGCAGACGATCAATTGCGCAATGAATTAACAGTGATTAAGGCGTCATTGATTGATCAATGCTTTTTATTTTACTTTATAATGACAGAGTTACATCTCTTTGGAAGAATGCCTGAACGTTTGTATTTAACCCTTTAAGCCCTCACGATGCATTAAAGCATCATTTTACATCCCTGAAAACAGACTTAATTTCACTGCAACTGCGTTTTTAGAATGAAAACTTCCATGAAACTGGTTTACCAATTCATGGTAATTTTCTTTAATTTTTCACCCACTTCAAATCATCTTCATCCACTACAAGTCGAGCATTGCGACAGCAATTCGCGGCTTGTAGTGGATGAAGATGACAATGTAAAGTCAGGCTTGAAAGGGTTAAACGCCAGTCTTTATAAATGGGAGAATTTATCACTTGAATAGGGTTACCCTTACATTTCGTTAAACTCGGACTAACAGTGAGTTAGTTCACTGAGCAATAAATAAAGAATTATTAATGGGTGAAAATAGAAAGAAAATAGTATGCACCAGTGAAGGTGACATTACGTCCTACGTGAACCTTGTGGCAATATCGCAACAAAATAGGTACTACATGTATAAAACTGATAAACTAACCGTAACGTCACTCGAATATGCAAGTACTTTTACGAAGCACAACTTCAAGTGGGTAGAGTAATTTACTACTTAGCTCTTTAAACCTTACAGGGACCGTCTTTATACATCAGAAACTGCCGTCTGTAAACGTCAGATTCTGACGTTTAAAGACGGTCCCCGCACTGAAAGAATAAACTTATTTCTATCGGCCGTAACATAGGTATTCTGATGAATCAGAAAGAGCTAACTGAGACAGTTACGATGATTTCAAATTGAAAAAAACCCTTTGGTCTCCAAATTTTCATTAAAAAATCAGCGCTTCAAGGGTTAAGGGGTAACTCACCATGTCACGGATGAGCAACTTGTGTTTACTGAATTATGAGTACTGGGTTTGCTGGCAAGCAAGAATAGTGTATACTGTTTAAAAAAATGACTCGACAGTTCTCATGGTTTCGGATTGTATATGACGATAATCATGGTGATAACACAATACAACACAAAAAACAACACAAACGTGCAAGTGCTTTTTGTTTTAAAAAAAACCTTAGTTACTCACCTTTCTCACCACGTTCACTGCTGGATTATTAGATCTAGGACAAAGAGGGGTATTATGAGGATTATATATATTATGAGGGGTATTTTGGGCGTATAAATGAAATGAAAAAATTCAAGTTTGATTTGATCGAATGTTTGTACAGTTATGCAGTAATTCATAATAATAATTAATTGATTTGAATATAAAATAATAATTAACAAAAACAAGAGGCCTGAAGTCCTATATCATCCCCGCCATAAATTAGGTTAGACTTTTTGCGGTCACAAAGTCGATTTCTGGTGACCATTTTTAATTTCAGTAAAAGCACATGAACATTTCCAGGTGGTGGGTAATGTGATTGTACAATGTGAATTATTACTGACTTCAATTTTCCAGTTTTTGTGCCCACAAAAAAAAAGAAGTTTATCCATGGCGGCTATTTTGAATTTCAGTAAGACCTTAAAAAAATCACTTGCTTATCTCCACATCGTTGGGAGTATGATAGTAAAATTAGAATAATTTCTGACTTTAAGTTTTTGCGCCCACAAAAAAATTTGAAGTCGACCTCTGGCGGCCATTTTGAATTTTAGTAGCATCTTTAAAAAATCACTTGCATATCCCCACTTGCATATCATATTGCTAGGAATGTGATGTTTAATTTCAAAAAAAATGACCAAACAATTTTTTGGGGGGGGGTTTGCACCCCCCCCCAAATTAAAAGCGAATCTGATCGAATTTCAGTAAAACCTTAAAAAGTCACCTGCACATCTCCATATCATGGGGAATGTGATAGTAAAATTTAAATAATTTCTGACTTTAGGTTTCAGAGTTTTTGCGCCCACAAATTTTTTTAGAGTTGACCTCTGGCAGCCATTTTTAATTTTGGTAGCATCTCTTAAAAATCACTTGCACACCCCCATGTTGCTAGGAATGTCATGTTCAAATTTCAAAAAAAATTGACCAGCAGTTTTTGAGTTGTTGCGCCCACAAGAAAACGTGACGCCGGACGACGGACGCTGGACGGCGGACAGAATCCTAGCGCGACTAAAATCCCACTTCCCCTACGGGCGGGGGATAAAAACAAAATTTAAAAAAACATGCTCATATTACTCATGCGTGTGTCAAATATGAGCATGTGCTGTGGGGAATATGAGCATGCGTACTATTTGACAATAGGGTAATATGAGCACTTTGCCATAAAAAAGGACATTCGCTAAAATGTTACTTTTATGAGTAGTTTACCATTAAATATGAGTGGCTGGAATGGTTTCCTCTCATTTCACTGTATAATACGTTTTGGGTATTATATGAGCGTACTATTTTTTTATAGATCACTTGCAATGGGGGTATTATGAGCACCATGCTCATAATAGATTAAAACAGGATGCTCATATTACCCCAGTACAAGGGGGGGGGGGGGTGATAACAAGCCTAATGGGGTCCAGAAGATGCTAAATCACTTTATTATCGTCCCTTCTCTTGGTTAGCATTCACCCACATTACTTTCATGATATCTTGTGATTTGTGGACGTAGGCCTACGAACAAATCAAATGTAATCGTATTTTTTAATTAAACAGCCCAAAAACTTCATTTTATCATAATTGGAATACTTTTTCAAAAAGATTTTCTAAAATCTGAACGAGTAAACAACTTATGTCCGTGCTAGCGAGACACAACTTCAAGTGGTTGAATTCAAATTGAATAATTTGGTGATTTAAGGATTAATGACATCCAGCTCGACCTGAAACATTTTACGAGGTCATCCAACTGAAATTAAGAAAACATGTATTACTGGTCCAGTTTAGGCTATATGTGCACAAAAGTGGCCTAAAGCCCGACTCATTTCATTTCATTAATAAATTTGTTTTCGGTTGGACGTAAAAAAGATTGATAAAATCAAGATGCCTGCCTCGTTTTTGGCCATGTGTGAAAACTGACCGATGCTCTCGCAGACTCCACTTTTGTGAATTAAAAAAAAAATCAAAATATGTTACTGTCCAGTGTTTCACGTAGATTTAACTGGCAATGGAGCCGATCAATGTTATCGCGCAACCCCCACCACAACATTAAGCTACATTATACTGCCAATTTTTGTTTTACATTTTTCTTTGTATTGTTCCAATTAGTTAAAAAATATGTTTATACTAAGGACAATTACCCTACACTATTACCAGACAATAAACTATAGATCGAGTAAGCATGCGGGTAGGTTCATCAGTGTTCATCAGTATCTAAAAACAATTACCCCGGACTATTACCATTACAATTGATTTAGTGGTATAATAGCCATGCGGGCAGTTTGATCGGTTAATCAGAGCTTAGCGCCCACATTTACCCTGGGATTTCTGACGATGTCATTATATCGCAAACGTGAGGCATTGACTCAATGTTGTTTCAAAGTTGGGTCAGCAACGTAGATGGTGTAACAGCATTTAAACAACATGTGAATTTTATATTGCAACTGTAGAAATACGAAACAACCGAAAAATCTGGTGAATGCATGCTAATATACTGACCCGTTAGTGATATTTGACAAAATACGTTCAGTAGGCTAATAGTTAATCTAATACCTTTGCAATTTGGCCTTTAAAGCGCAGGTTATATAATTTAAGTCTTCACTCACTTGTGTCTCGCTACCGCGACTCGCAACTTCAAGTGAGTGATAATTACTCATATGTTTTTACTTTGAGACCAGACATTTGCAAATCTTCGATTGCAATAAAATATATTATCAAGATCAGGGAATATGCGAATGATTAGCTATCATAGAGTAAAAAAGGAATTGTCTACACCCCCACTTTGGTGGTCAACCTTCCATCTAAGAATGTTTCAGAGCTCTGAAATTCCCATATAACGTGTAAAATGTAAGATTTTAACTCGTATGTACAGGTACAAATGCTTAGACTAGCAAACTTCCGACATTTCTAAGAATAACTTTTTTAAATATTGCCCAATTTTCTGTATGCGATGATCCACGTTTGTCTACATATTCAACACTAGATCAAATACCCGGATCAAATCACTCCCGACTTGTAAATGCACACTTGTTATTTTAAACATTCGCCTAGGTTATGCTTACTTGTCTACAACTTTTACTAAGCAACACTTGTTGAATTAAATTTCATTTTTTCCTACATGATAAATACTTTTGACAGTGATTTTTACTCCAATTTTCATCTTTGTGATACACATTTGGTCTAATAATTTCCCACTTTTTCCAAGTTTCACACCTGTTGAAATAGCTTTACACTGAGTATAATTTATGCGAACTATTTACAATTTCCACCTAAGTATTTTACACGTAGAGTCCATGTTTATTACTTCTACCAAAACATACTGTGTAAATAAACAAGAAAAATGGCAACTTTCAGGATTGGGATAAATACGGAAATAATTCCTGACAGGAAAACATCACGCTAGATCCGAAATAACCCTTTCTTGCTGTAGAAATATAATATATCAGATAAAACATTTTCCTATTTTGCTAAATGGTTTAAATAATGTGGTTGTTTTCGCAAGTTTTCTTACATCGATGGTAGTAAAAAATTGTGTAGATTTAACTTTTAAAAGAGATTGACCGCATATGCGATTATCTAATGTCTTTCCACCAAAAAATTATACTGCATCTAAAATGACTACTTTCTTGAAATAAACCACATAGATAAGGCTGAAATGTATTTACACGTTTGTGTAAAGTAACACTCACAATAGTAGTATATGGCATATTTTCCAAACTGATCACTAGTATACAAAGAGAAATATTGCATGGTTATCTCAATCCATAGCAAAGTTTTCTTGTTAAGCGCCATGAGCATGCAACAACATACCCATGTATGCTGCTTCGTGATAAGTTGAAAGTACGTTTACTTCATATTTATGACATAAACTGAATCCACACTCAAAGAACTTCGAGCCCGCTCTAGATTCTCTGCATTAGACTCATAATTACAGATGAATAACACCATATATATGAGTGTGCATGTCTCTATTCCTCTAATATTAACATGTTTAGTCGTATTATGGTGTTTCTGTCTAGTATCCATAATTTTGTTTCTATATTTGCCAACCTGGGCTCACCTTTGACATTTGCAAGAGTATTTTAGTGGAACATTGCAAAATTCACCTTGCAACATCTTCAGAATGTCTGTTCCTTCAACCTCCTTCCAGACTCGCTATATTGTGCTTTTTATCTTGCACTTCTTTCGATGATTTTTCTATACTGGGATAGAAATGTTTTTTATAAGGTTGTGTGGCCACAACTTCAGTTATGTATACTGTGAAAAGCAGTGACGTCACCGGAAACCGTTTTGAATGGCAACTCAGTGAAAAAAAAGTTATATAACACCCCCTCCCCCTTACATTATTGTATTAGCCAGTTTGGTGAAAATATTGGAGGTCAAGGCTATTGAGTTTCACAGAAAAAAACAATATCTTACTTGCTTGATCAAAAATACAAAAACGCTCAGCTTGTTCGATCAGAGCTAAAACATCACAACCTATTCATGTCTTATTCCGGTTGGTCCACAAACGATGGCTCACTCAGCTCGGCTATGGCTCGAAACGGTACTGGGTTCGAATGCTCCTGTCATTATACTTAATAATTGTTGGCAGATAAAATGACTAGATTAAAACAAAAAGGTATCATAAAATAATAAATAACTACCATTTTCTTGAAAATCACTGAACTGTGACCAAACCTTTCCATTTGCAGTGTTTACTTATCAATCACAAGTAATGCTGTGAAGCGGTTCTTGAAATAACGATATTGCAACATTCAAATTTATAAAAATTGCTGAAACGCGAACAAAACCTCTGTTAAAACAAATAAACAATCCCTACATAATCCCCTGGATAAGAGGTTTTTGGGGACGTTGCGTTCACCAATAATCGAAAATTTTAATAGCTGCCATTTCGTAAAAGTTGTTGAACTGCGATCATCATCCCGTTGTTATGTGACCATACAGTGGAGTGCCTTTAAAAATAATTACAAATCTGAAATGTGTTCTAAGTCGCAGGATACAATGCCAGTCCAATCTTAGATATAGCATGGTTCTACAGGTACAAAAATGTGTATTATACGCTGCTCCTGGGTTTGTAGGCTTTCCGGAAACATTATTTTAGTGAATAACTTTCAGTCAAATTTTGTATTGTTGAAACTTCCCTAACAAGAAACCATGCAGCCGGCCACCATAATCCCTTGCCCCGCCATGCAGTGTAATAGAATTTTTTCAGGGTGCATTCTTCCCTGAACTCTCACCTTCTCTGTTTTGCAGTAATAGTCTCCCCATCTATCAAGGTTTGCCATGTATTGTAAGTCTATACTTTTTTTTCGCGTGGAATTAATTTTCGCGCAAGGACGTGAGCGTGAAATCATATTCTCGCTAAATATTGTTCACCACATTAGTATTTCGGGAACTTTGGGACTGGGTTTATAATGGTGTGACTGCCGCTGTGCAGTCGACCGTGATGTGAAAATTAATGTTAAAAATCACAATAAATCAGCCACTTTAAAAAAATTCCCAGCCATTATTAAACTTGTCTGAGAACCTGTTATTAGTAACATGCGTAACAAATCTGAGGAGAATACATGTATTTTTTTAAGGTAAAATTTGTGATGTGAAATCGCAATAAATCGGCCATTTTTAATTTTAATCTGCCATTATTGAACTTGTCCTAAAACTGGTTATAAGTAGCATTCATAAAAAAATTAAGGAGAATCCATGTTAACCTTTTGAAGTGATATAGATATAGAATGGTTCTACATGTACAAAAATGTGTATTCTACGCTGCTCCTGGACTTGTAGGCTTTCTGGAAACATTATTTTACTGAAATACACAAGGTAAAATTACCGACGTAAAATGCGAGAAATCGCAATAAATTGTACATTTTGATTTTCAGCAATTATTGAACTTGTCCGAGAACTGGTTATTAGTAACATGCATAACAAATCTGAGGAGGATACATGAAAAACTTTTAAAGTTATCGTGCCCACAAGGTAAAAATAATGACGTAGCCTAAAGTGCGAAAAATCACAATAAATCAGCCAATTTTTTTCAGCTATTATTGAAATTGTGTGACAACTGGTTATTAGTAAATATGCATAACAAATTTGAGGAGAATACATGATTTTTTTTCAAATATCGCACCCACAAGGTAAAATTGACGACGCAAAATGCGAACAAGAGCACACTCGACAATAGTCCCCGCCATTATTGAGCTTAAAGTTATTGCGTCTACAAAGTCAAATTATTGACGTAAGATGCAAAAAATCACAATAAATCGGCCATTTAATTTTTTTTCCAGCCATTATTGAACTTTTCCGAGAACTGGTCATTAGTAACATGTATAAAAAAATTGTGAAGGATACATGAAAAAATTTTCAATTAAGTTATCGCGTCTGAAGGTCAAATTATTGCCCACAAGGTCAAATTATTGATGTAAAATGCGAAAAATCGCAATAAATGGGCCATTTTTTTCCAGCCATTATTGAACTTGTCTGAGAACTGGTCACTGGTAACATACATAACAAATTTGGGAATGATACATGATAAACTTTTCAAGTTATCCCACCCACAAGGTCAAATTATTAACGTAAAATCGCAATAAATCGGCCATTTTGAATTTTTTTTTAAGCCAATATCGAATATGTCCGAGAACTGTTTATTAGTAATATGCATAGCAAAATTGAAGAGGATACATGAAAAACTGTTCAAGTTATCTAATTATTGACGCAAAATGCGAAAAATTACAATAAATGGGCCATTTTAAATTTTTGTTCAGCCATTATTGAACTTGTCGGAGAACTGCTTATTAGTAATAAATGGTCAAGATTATCTATTTCTGGTAACATGCATAACAAATTTGATGAAGATACATGAAAAAAATGTCAAGTTATCGCACCCACAAGGTCAAATTATTGACATAAAATGCAAAAAATCGCAATAAATCGGCCATTTTGAAGTTTTTTTCAGCCATTATTGAACTTGTCCGAGAACTGGCTATTAGTAGCATGCATAACAAATTTGGGTAGGATACATGAGAAACTTTTTAAGTTATCTCGCCCACAAGTAAATGTTAACGCCGACGCCGCCGAATGTCAATTGCAATAGCCCACTTTTTTTAATTAATTGAACTTATCGGAGAACTAGTTATTAGTAGCATGCATAACAAATTTGAATAGTTATAATGCCAGCGATGTAAAATGTGATAAATCGTAATAAATCGGCAATATTGATTTTTTTTTGCATCCATTTTTGAAATAGTCCGAGAACTGGCTATTATCAACATGCAGAACCAATTTGAGCAGGATATATGTAGATGAAAAACTCAAGTTATCGTGCCCAAGAGGAAAGGTAACGCTGCCGCCAATAACGCCGACGAACTTCTAATTGCAATCGCACACCTTTCTTAATTAAAAGGAGGGCTATTTTCTAATTTTGCTGATTGTTGTCACGTTTTAAATATGTTTAAAAACGTATATGCAATGTGCTAATAAAAATAATTAATATACGAATATAATTGTTACCGGCGGTTGAAGTAAATAATGGCCTTAAGTCGGATATTTTTAATTTGATTGAGTTGACATTTTTCAGGGAATTTCCCTCCCTGAATATCCCTTCATGAAACTGCACATTTTGTTTTTTAGTGATCACTGGGGTTGAATTCGGTCAGGGTTTCATATTTTTCAGTAAACATACATCAAACCTATGGAGGCTGAATGCTGGGTGATCGTCAGATACGGTGGCCCGCATTGAACCACACAATAGGGCTGTTCCCAGCAACCACGAGATATTCACCCATTGCTATTTCAATGTTGGGCCAGCGTCACATTGAAACAGCAATGGGTGAATATCTCGTATTTGCTGGGTTATGACTTGTGTTTACCGATACCTCGTGAAATAGACCCTATGGTAGACCAATGCGAGTCATCCTGTCCCAACATTAAACCAAGCCTCCACAGTTCATTGTCGCATGCTCACCAAATATTTGAAAAAAATTGTTTTCTAGTAATGGTCTAGCTATCTGGCACGGATTGCCAGATATCATTGCCGATATTCGGCAATTTTGAAATTAACGAGTTGAAATTGTTCAGGCCATATCCCTACATAAAAACCCACATTTTGTTTCAAAGTTAATTATGGCCGATAGTCGGCCATTTTGAATGTTATAAAGTAACATTTTTTCTGGGCATATCCCTACCTGAAACCACACATTTTGTTTTATAGTAATGGTCTAGCTATCTGGCACAGTTTGCCAGATATCAGGCACATAAAAGTCCATTATGTCCAATAATCGGCCATTTTTAATTTGAGGAGTTTAAATTGTTAAAGCCATATCCCTCCCAGAGACCGCACATTTCGTTTTATAGTAATGGACTTATATCAGCAATATTAAAGGTAATTATGGCCGATGAACGGCTTCTTGAGTAGGTCAAAGTTCATTAAACCCAAACGGCACATCTATGTGCGCATTATGAAATAAATACCCCCATGGGTTTCCAAAAACAGACACACCCTTTCATACCTAAGAGGACACGTGAAAATATGCCCTATGACAAAAAGATGCATGATTAGCAAGCAAGCAAAGGGTGAAGCTACAGATGAATGGACCGCCGCATGAACACTGTGCTTGACAACAATAGCCTGCAGGCGAACCGCACCTATGTAAACTGTTATTCTATTTCGGTCATTTTTTCAAACAAACAATCAAATCATATGCTGTCAAGTTTATTCCACAACAGATACATAATGTACATCAACTTAAAACTACAACATTACTGTTCTGACAACAGTATTCAAACCAAGCACTGGTTTATATACAATAGATTTATACACGGCCGTGACCGGAGTGTGTTGTACAGATTACAAAAGAGAGCGAGCTACTTCACACAATTGCGATGATCTGTCTTCATCCAACAAACTCTGTCTTTAACAAAAAAACAATATTTTACATTATTACAACAAACCCTTAAAGCAGCCAAGCCGCATATTATTATATGCTTAATTTTTATTTGATGTACATTACTTTATAAAATTATCCACAGTATTATGACGTGCGAACAGCAGAAGCAGTTCAAACCAAAAGTGATCAAAAGATAAATATACAATTTAATAGTTAAATAGTCAAAAGATTATTTAAAATTGTCATAATTATGTGCTGCTGAATTGTTTGTTCCCATTTTTCATTCATTTAAAGCTGGGATGCACTACAAGGGTTAATTTAGAGTGATCTCTAAAGCCTAAAACAAACAGCTCAAATTTACACCCTTTCGAAAATGAAGCGCGCTGAGTCGCAGTACAGATTCGAAAGGGTAGTTGTTTCGTTCATTTGAAGTTGGAATTGTCATCATAATCTCAAGCTTCCCTTGACAAATATCATCCCATTGGATATGAAAGGGTGTATCCGCCACTTAGTCAGGAGGCAGATACACCCTTTCATATGCACGGGGACGGTATTTTATTTGGTTTGAAAATGTTCATAAACATATATATACCCGCCATCAGATTAACTTGTATCGCATGTTTTTCGCCGAATTCTCAGTCAATTCTCAATCGATTTTCATGAAATTTTGTATGGACTATTTGCGAGTCACTCGGCGACTACCGTGAAATTTTCATTGGCAAATAATGTTTAGCTAAAAAGTTAGACCATCTGGCATGTGATGCAATTCAGGGCTAAAAACAAACTTTAATTTAACCAGTTTAATGGGTTTATAGAGGGACGTCGTAATTTCAAATTTACTACATGTCAAATGGTCTAACTTTTGAACTACATAATATTTTTTTATGAAAATTTCACGGTAGTCGTGGCGTGACTCGAAAATAGTCCTTGCGGTTGAGAATTGACTGAGAAATCCGAGAAAAACATGCGATACAAGCTAATCTGACGGCGGGTATAGCAGCACAAGGGATAACATAAATCTGGGTTGTCAGGGCCAGTATTCTTGTACGAGTTAATACAATATATCGTAAATTGTAAGAGAATACGGCACAGCTAACAGTTTATAACAGTCCTTTGACATTTCACTTTTGAAAAAAGTAAATTAAAGGTATATGTAATCTAAGACTTGAAAAAAAAAAGAGAATTTTCAAAGCATGCTAAAAATGAACGATATATTTGGCTTTTAATTTTTTTTTTAACTAGCTTAACACAAAAACAGCATTTCAAGCGACAATATAAATTAATTTGTCATTTCTCTGTCCACAAAACTGATCAGAAAAGGACATTTATACAGGATGTGATTGGATTATAAAGACATTGTGAAATAATTTTTCGGACATTCCACACTCAGCAAGGACCATTTTAGTACATTTTTAAACAATTTCATATAAATGAAAAATGGGAAATTGCTAAGAATCACATCCCCGTGACCACTCAATAAAAGCTTGGCAAAAACGAGACGTGCCACAGCTGTTGTGATGCTGGACCATTGTCGCAGACGTTGCCACGTATTACAACAGCATTGGGGTAAGGATGTTGTTTTTTCTTGGATTAGACTGGTATTACACATTCAGAATCTAGTCTAGCATACAGAGATTTGGGATGAATACAGGTGATTGCAATCAGGTTATCAGTCTAGTGGAGGGGGTCTCGAGTTTCACAAGATCTCAGTCACAGTAAATAACAGTAGACGCCATCTACATGATTTGGCAGCTCACGGTTAAAGGAACAATCTATCCCTTTAACGTCCAGGGGTGGATTCCGAGTTGGTCGAGATCAGCGCACTTCCAGAGTGTCAGCCTCTCGGAACATCTGCGCCTGCTTCGGCTGCATGCATGATCGCGCTACAGACTCCAGTAGCCTGGAAAAGAAATATCAAATGTTGGTCACCATAAACAAATAAATATTTACCTACCCTTTGATTTGTTTGATATGCCGCAAAGTTCATTTGATAAATACACAGGTCAGCCCTGGCTACGTAGCAACAACTGACCTCTATTTGTTTGATATACAGACAAATCAAAATTAATTTAGGCAAGCACCCCAATAAATCTACTCACTTGATTTATTGCATTTTAATGTGTAATAATTGAATTTAGAGTAATATCAAAAATTGACATATTTCTTGTAAGAAAGTAATGTGTCACATATTATATGATAACATTCATCTAAACCTATGTGAACCCAGGTATATATACATACTTTTGTATCTCAGGCGCACAATGAACAAATTCGTGATTCCAGAAGTTGTAGCTTGGATTTTTAATCAGCTCGATAAATGTGATGAGTAATCCCCAAGGATGAGGTCTGTTAACAATCAGTCTCTCCAACAGGACACTACAAGAAAAAATATTGATTATACATAAATGTAATTTTCATGCGCTCCCATATATGTAATTTTCATGCGCTCCCATAAATGTAATTTTCATCTGTCCCATAAATGCAATTTTCATGCGCTCCTATAAATGTAATTTTCATGCGCTCCCATAAATGTAATTTTCATGCGCTAGTGCAGTAAACAGTGATTGATTTCCACTTTACCGTGGACCCATAACATAGGTATTCAAATGAAGCGCGAAGCTGCTAACTAAGACATTTATGATGATTTCAAATTGAAAAAAGCCCTTCGTTCACTTGCTATATATAAAAAAAATTTGAAGGGCAAAATTCACTAATCACCAGCACATTAATAGAAGAAGTAGGTCCTCAATTTGCACAGGCCGTAGCAATCATTTGGAAAAACACGCTGTATAGTGTTTATATTTATATTACACAGAATTTAAACAAACATGTATGTATATTTTTGTGTTTACACATACAGCATATGTAAATAATTCTATTTATTTGAGCCATGTAAATAAACATTCAAATATATGTAAATAAAATAATACAAATGAATATTGTTATTACAGAAACAGGCTTATAAACAGGAAAAAATACCTAACTTCCAGGAATTGCTTACAAGAACTGAGAGGATTTGGAATAAGTACTGCAATAATTTATGACAGAAACAACATCATCATATATCCGAAAATTACTCCTTATAGCTGTAGGAATATGATATACCAGAGAAAAGACTTTTTATATTTGGCTATTTTTGCCTAATTTGTGAGCTGTTCACATCATTTACGACTAATTTGTTGATTTTATCAGTTGTCTTAGATTGGTGAGGGTATCAACATTTCGAAAGATTGACCATACAATTATGCATGTGGAGTGATGTGGAGAGAATGATAGAGAATGTAGACTGACCGTGTGATCTGTTCCTGGATGGCTTCTGTATTGGCTTCGGCAAACAGGTAGAGTAATGTACAGCTGAAGTAATGCGTGTGGCTGTTAGGATATCTCAATTGGTTAACGATCGCATTCAGGAACAAGTAGCGACCTGCAAGTACAAGAACATCATTTAGTCAAAAAATCATGGCTTTTATGCAATAAAAGTAAAAAATTCCAGTTAAAAAACAACCTGACAACACTGGTGATTTGTATTTCACTCACCATATTATCTTGAAGTTGGAAAATAAATTGTAAACTCAAAAGTGTTAGTCGAGTGAATTTAAATTTAAGAAAAAAAATTCCTTGATGAAATGTCCCACAGTAAGTTCTGCATAGCTAAAGATATTGCTTACATTGTAAACATTGTGAATTTTCCTTAATGAAACACATAACTGTCAAATAGGCTGTCTGCATATCTATAAACATTGCTTACAGACAGATATTTTTCTACAAAATCTGCAAACTTACCTTCAGTATCTAAATCAACTGCCAGATTTTGGAAGATGTCCATATGTGAGGAGTGTGCGATGGTTGTCATGCTTGGCGTCAGGCTCTTGCTGCTGATCACACTGATAGCCTGAGTGCCGACATACACAACAAGGGCGTTCAGCAGTGGAATGTTATACCTCATTCCTGGCTCATTAGACACCTAATGATTCAGAAAAAAAACAAATAAAGATTTGTTACAGTGAATTAATGGTGGGTCAAATTCATAAAGGCTCGAACAGGCACAATAATATATACATGAATAGATTTTTGAAATGGCCTCACAGCTTTCGTTATAAAAAATTGAAATGGATGTGCAAAAGGGGAGTAAAATACCACACTTGAACCTGCCGCTAACGGTCACCCATGACGGTTGCTGAAGGTAGGTGTAATGTGTATACTGTACTGCTTAACCAAAACGCGAACAACAATAACTGCTTGGTTTTCACGAACAAATGTGGAAAAATCTCACTCCAGAAATGTCACATTATATTTCAAAATTATATATTATTGAGTGATATTTATGTGCCGATGACAATGTCTCTGTGCTGCACAGTACTTTTAAATCCTTATCCTGCTGATCACGACTATTGTCGTTTTTAACTCATCTTAATAGTCTATGAAATCACTGATATTATGTACGAAATGTGCAACGAAACATCAAGATCTGCAAATATTTGTGTCTGAATTAAACAAATACCAGTAATTTTCACCCGATTGAAGTTGTGGGTCGCGGTAGCTAGACACAACTTCAAGTGGGTGAAAATTAAAATAAATTTTTTAACCCTTAGAGCACTGAGCCAAGAAATTTAAATTATCAGACACTAAAAAATTAGTTTAATTTGTAAAATCTAGGCTGAAATGTATATGATTATCACAGATTTAAGACATATTTAATTTTTAAAACCTGGTTATACAAGACAATTAAAACATGAAAAAACTATACTATAGACAACTGTAGTCGACATCAGTGTGCCAAGGGTTAAGCAGGATAAGGGTTCACAATGTAAACATATAGCAAACCTGTAGATTACTTCTCAGCTCAGACAAGAAAGTAACAGGAGATCGAGTTTTCAAGTAAGAATCCAAATCCTGTAACAAATGTGACTGATTAGAAAAGCAGTAAATTATGAGACATTGAAATCCAACTTATACATGTACTGGTATAACCACTCTCCCACATAACATCAAACCAACATTGTTTTAATGTTTGGTCTGCATCGTAGACCATCTGTTCTCAGATAGTAATATAACATCAAAATGCAGATTACTATAAGTAATTATACATGCACATGTATGTTCATTTCACATTTTTCAGATTTTGTATTTATTAAAGTAACCAAAATAAGACTTTGAGAAAAGGAATTACCACAATCTCATGTCGTGAAAATCAAATTTAAGACAGAAAGGGGCAATTTATTATTGATTGGCAAAGTTGTGGTTATCCTTACTCATGTAGAAAATATGAAAAGTCATGTAATTTTTTTTTCATAGCAAAACATAGATTACTCGATATTAGGAAACAAACCTTTCTGAAGCTGGCTGGTTGTATAAGGCTACCAAAGTTTGTCATGATACGTGGTGCGTGGGAAATCTCAGCAAGCATGTCCACCTGTAAAACAGTGAGAGGAAGAAAATTTAAAAAACTCTTTCAACAGAGACAATGTTAAAATAATTACAAATGCAACCTGCAAAAATTAGGTAAGGGAAATAATTATGGCTTATGTTTTGTTTCAAACACAAAATAATTATGCTCTTTGCAAACTTACCTTTAACTTGGGCGTGAATGGATCGGGTAACCTCATGCTTCTTGGAAAAGCACTCAAAATCAGGTTACGAAGCTGAATGCAGTTCAGCGGAACAACATCACAGAATGCGTAGTGATAATCACAAAGGAACTCCGGGAAATCATGCAGTAGCACCAGTAGTACTCTCAGTGTACCCTGAAAACAGCATCACATAACACATAATATATCACAAGAACTCTCAGTGTGCATTGAAAACAATACAATATCACACTTAATATATCACGATGCTCCCAGTGTTCCTTGAAAACAATACAATATCACACTTTATATATCACAATTCTCTCGGTGTGACTTGAAACCAATACAATATACTTAAACCCTAGAACACTAATCAAAGTCGACTACAGTAGGTATTCTGTGTTTTTATTAGCACCAGTAGAACACCTTATAATGGGTTGTTAAAACAAAAATTTGCATCCAATATTGAAACACCGATATATGTTGGGACTTAAATTTCAAAAATAGCACAAATTTTCAGTCACTTGAAGTGGTGGATCGCGGTAGCGAGACACGACTTCAAGTGACTGAAAATTTAAATTAAATATCTCAGTGCTCTAAGAGTTAATTTATCACAACTGTCTCAGTTTGACTTGGTTATGAAAGGGTGCATATTCACAATACCATCATCTGCTTAACCCTAAGAACACTGGTGTCAACAACAGTAGAAAGTCTGTTTTTATTGGCATTTGTATAATCAGTTCTTAAAATTAAAATATGCTTTCAATCTTGAAAAACTGATATATGCTGGGCTTTAAATTTCACAAATAGCTCAAAATTTCAGTCACTTGAAGTTGTGGATCGCGGTAGCGAGACACGACTTCAAGAGACTGAAAATTAAAATAAATAGCTCAGTGCAGCAGCGTGCATTTTCACTTCACAGCAAAATGTGAATGCGATTTTCTCAAAATACTATGGTAGCTAAAGGGTTAGCCTCTCAGTAACCGGCAAACACATGACGTTGATCCAATGTTGTTTTACAGTGGGCCAGCGTCATGGACGCTGCACCAACATTACAACATACGCTTTAATATTATTTGATCAATCTCACCTTATACAGCAGCTGTGTCGGTTTGGCTAGCTCGGCGTTGCGCAGGAATGGTGCCAAGAATTTGAAGAGGTCGATCAACAGCTGTGCATACATATTCCATCCTTGCTGAAAGTGAAAAGGCCTCGAGCAGGTAAGTACACAGCAGTTAATGAAATATTGGCTGTATCACTTCACAAAATGAGTTCAATAGATCGACATTGCATGGGATCACAAAAGTGGAATCACAACAACAAAATGACAATAATAACCCTTGTCCTGCTAAATGGTTTCTTCTATTTTTCGTCATTTAAAGCTGGAATTGCTGACGCAATTTCCAGCTTCAAATGACAAAAAATATCACTACATAATAAATAAACACCTGCAAAATTGAATTACTTGATTAACTGAGCATCTACCGCAGACTATTTCATGGATTCTGGTGACATTTTTATTTGCTCTGAAACTGTATATATACTGACCTAGCCGTACAAGGGTTAACTCTTGAAGCGCAGAAATAATTTGTAAAAAACACATCGCAACCAAAGGGTTTTTTTCAATTTGCAATCATCATAAATGCCTTAGTCGGCTCTTTCTGATTCATTTGAATACCTATGTTAGGGGTATAGGGCCAACATAAATATGTTAATTCTTACAGTGAGGGGATCAACTTTAGACTTCAGATTCTGACGACTAAAGTCGATCCCAGCACTGTAAGGGTTAAGCAATGAAAAACGTAAGCTAGCGTGCATCTCATTTTATTTTGAATCTGCTGAGTTTATCAGTGATCATTTCCACTCATCTGTGTCAATTTTTATCTGAGATTTTGTTCACAAGTGGACCGCCATATGTTCAACCGGAAATTTCAGCTACCTCTACAAAAAAACTGAAATAATGGAACAAAACTGAAAAAGGCAAAACTCATATATTGTATTTTTAAATTACAGAAACAAATAACAGAACTTAATTACAATATTAGTAATGTGGCCACAGAAGTAATAATCAAAAAAGATATCAATTGTAAAATCATCAAGGCAAATGAACTGAGCAGCTTGTGTTTGCTGAAGCCACAACTTCAATTGAAATGTATTTATACCAAATGTTATCAAATATTGCTAATTAAAGACTTGTTTTATATTCAAAATGTGCTTTTTAAAATGTCAACAAAAATGTTTAGAATAAAGCTATTTTAGTGGTGATTGGTGCTCAAAGGGTCAGGGTTACTGAGTAACAGTCACCAGGTTACTGATGACTTAAAGCATAATAAATCTAGAGGTCGTTTAATACACAAACATTAACCCTTTTCCTGCTATGCCCGGATATATAATGGGTTAAGGATGTTTTAGATTAATAAAAATATCACTTAATTTTGATAAAATAATTTTTAATAGACGCTTTGTTGATCTAATAATTTAATTTTAGACATGGATGATGTCTATTTTTCATAAATAGTAATATTTTTCGTCATTTGAAGCTGGAAATTGCGTTAGCAATTCCAGCTTCAAATGACGAAAAATACAATTGAAGCAATTCAGCAGGACAAGGGTTAATATTAAAAAAAACCCTGCAATTTAACAGCTAAAATTAAAACTGGTTAAAAAAATGATAACATAACATGCAGTTTATGGTCCATAGTTGTACATTTCTCTGAAAATATTAATTGAGTGGTGACGTTTCCATGTCTCACTGCATACAGAAATTGGAACAGTCACGCCAAGAACTGGACCAGTGTTTTCGTTTAAGTTACGATATATCGTAGGCTTTGGACAATCCGTAGCCTACTGTATGTATCAACTTGTACGAGAATGTGGATATCAAATCAGGGTGGTTCAAGTGTATGTGTGGACTTCAGCGTATTTAGTAAAACAGTTATCAGTTTATAATGACGTGTATGCAGCCCTAGGACTTAATCCTATCCTAATTTCCCAGGTTGTGTGTTGGCATATTATATGATTTACATCGATTGATGCATGGTATGCTTATAATACAAGCGACATCATTTGCTTTATGCACGTATATTTGCTTGTTATCATCATCATCAACATAAACATAAGTGTGGTAAAAATATAAAAGAAAAGATTCATAAGGAAATGCATGACCAGAATACTGAGTGTAAAATCAAACAGCAGTAAGCAGCTATCGCCGTTTGCCTTTGCACTGCAAAATATCTGAACACCAAAGAAAAAAGAACATTCAAGTAATTCTAGCAAAGATAAAATTAAATATGGGATAACTATAATATTTCATGCAGTGTGTAAAAAAATTTAAAAAATATGAATGTGAGACAAGAATCAAAGTGGTAAGTAGCGGTAGACAATAAGTAAATAAACATATTAAATTATCAAATCATTTTATAATGCTAACATATTAGCCCTTTCACTGCTAAGTGCAATAATAGTCGTTTTAATTTGTTTTATTAGCTGATTGAATCTCGGAGCGAAATGAGCGTTTAAACATAAGATTTGCAAATGTTTGGTCTTTAGAATGTAACGAATATGAGTAATTTTACCCGCTTAGCCCTTTAACCGCCAAATTATTAAATTTGAATTTTCACCCACTTGAAGTTGTGTCTCGCTGACGCGATCCACAACTTCAAGTGAGTGAAAATTATTCAGATTTCACAAAATCTAGGTCAACCGCTTTCAAAAATTGCTGATTAATGTCACATTTTTTCTTTAACATGTTTAATAGGTGGTACTTACTGTGCTAATAAAAAACAGAATATATGCGACACCGGCGGTTAAAGGGTTAAAGTGTGGGGTCGCGGTAGCAAGATACACCTTCAAGTGAGTGAAAATTTAAATAAATCAACTAAGCGGGATAAGGGTTAAAGTGTCAAATTATATGATATATGCGGTGTTTATTTTTGTGGGTTTTACAAAACACAGTCGAAAAGTCACAAAGGATAGAAATGAAAAGTATTATTAACTCCACTCGGGCCAGTCTGACAAAATTGACTGTATATAACAGGATTACTGCTACAAAAAATGGTTTCAGAAGTTGTGTCTTTAAATCAGCTAAATCTATTAGTTTTTCATTCGATATTAGAAAGCTGGTGGAATGTTCAAACATATAATTCAGCACTTGAAAGCATAACATAGGATGTTGTATCATCTCGGCTTCAAGGTTGGGTCAGCATCTGAGATGCTGCAACAACATTCACACAGTGTTGGATCAACATTCAGCTTTGACTGGGAAGTTATTTTAGCAAACTTATCATAAATACCAGCACCGGTTATTAGAAATTGTCTGATAGTCACTTGATACCCAGCACCAATGAGTAGCATGCATGTCCCCTATGTTACTAACAATGCCATACATGTGACCCGACAGTGAAAAAATACTTGCAATTGTAAATCAAGATTTTCAAAGAAGTATTACTCATCATAACGATACCACTTGACTCCACATGATACCAGTATTTTCATCTTAAAAATTTTTTACTCATTTTCTTTGTAAATAATAACGACTGGAGCAGACAGGAAACAAATACAGACCGTGAGCACAAGGCGCCGATAGGTCAAAAAAATCAAATTTTGGACGAGAAGAATGGATGTATCTACCATGTTGGTTTAATGTCGGGGGAGCGTCATAGATGGCTGGCCAACATTAAACCAGCATAGGGACAATTTCTCCTGTTTGATGGACGAATACAAATAACCACTGAATTACACCCAAAAAAGTGTTACAAACAAGCAAATAAATTCACAAAATGCCCCAATCATGCTTGATTCAAATTTGTAACGAGTAAAAGTGATCATGGAAAAACAGTCTGAATCAGAAACTTCCCAGCAGACACAAGACGTTGAATCAATGTTGGTTTAACATTGATCCTCGTCTTTGGCGATGGAACAACGTTACACCAACAGTGATCCAACGGTCGTGGCTGATCAGATGAGAAAAGTATGTATTTCTGTGCACTTGAACTTCCTGACAATTTGGTTATTTAGTTATTTGTCACTTAATTGAAATAATGAAGAAGTACTTTTTCCCGCAGAGTCACACTTAAAACGGTGAATGAGATGAGAGATTTTTGTTCATGTAATACGACTGACATTTACCCGTTGGCCAGTGATGGCCAGCATTCTGCTGATGAACACCCTGTGCGACACCAGCTCGAGCCATGCGTATTGGAATCCAGGCGCCTTCACGGGTCGGAGGATGTGAAACGTGTTACTGAAAATAAAATTATAAAGCTATCAACAAAGATATACAAATTCTCCACATTCAAAATAATCAATTTGACGTTAAAACATCAGCACAGAGTATAATTCAGCACTGACTGATTTAGGCCACTGACTTTCGTAATTTAAAATTAAGCTCTTTAAAATATTCATCAATACTTGTGTAATATCTTAATTTTTTGACCTGCCGTTTTTATTCCATAAAGCGATAAATTAAATAATTTGAATTTAAACTTGAAGTCGACTGTTGTGTCCCGCTATCATGACCCTAAACTTCAAGTGGGTGAAAATGACCCATAATTGTTTAATTTAAGACTAATCCTTATCTTTATAATTATCCACCAGGTAGGGCTAATCCTCAAAAGTAGTTAACAAGACGTTTATTACCAGGATCTACTCACCAGAAAGCTGTCAGAATCTGGTAGTTGATGCTTTCCAGAACATGTTCTGGGGCATTTAGTTCAATAAAAAGCATGATGAATATTCTGTGGTACGGGAGCTGGTGGAAGTCATGACCTCTAACCTCGTGATCTTGGAGAAGAACACCTGCTACAATGCCCAATACCTGCCAAATAACATATCAGAACATGGATCATAATGCTTAATACATGGCAAACATAACATAACATGAATCACAATGTCCAATACAAACATAATATATCATATAAAAAAAATAACCATCCAAACAATAAACACAATGGCCAGCACATGACAAATTTAATATATAATACTATCTTTAGGAGGGGCATAAATGTCAAACAGAAACATATCACACAAAAAAATAGTAACCCAAGATACACGAGACATTGAAAATGTTGAGCCAGTCTTCGACGCTGGCCCAACATTAAACCAGTATTAGTTCAACAGTAAGTTTCTGCTGTGAAAGCCCGCCTTTGTGCCATAGCATTCAGCTTACAAAAGGGAGTTACGGTGGTGAAAATATTTTTATAGTAATTGCAATTCAATACAGATACAGACAGCCCTGGTGTAAATTTATTCAGAAATCTGAACTTCATTAGAGGCATGGAGTGATGGGACATTCATCATAGATATTTCCCGGTTACATACCTTATTGAGTAGATTTATCTTGGTAACAGTGTTGGTCGTATCACCAGAATGCTTCACTAATAGGGCAATTAGTCTAACAAAAGCATCCAATGTGTGAAAACACTTAGTCCGCACCAGAGTGGGACTCTGTGCTGGTTCAGCGAGTGCCCGATAACACAAATCCACACACATCTCTGTGCACAGTCGGAAAAAACGAGTGATTAAATCATCAGTTTTTAGGATGCCCTGCTGATGCATCTGGAAAACAGCAAAGAAAATTATTATTAATAATCTGCATTGAAAAATAAAACGATTAAGCAGATATCAAGATTTTGAGTTTGAGCTCATTTGATTAATATTTGAGAAAATCTTTGTGGAGATGATTTTTGTCAATTTTGATAAAGAACATTGAGCTCATTTGTTCTGTGTGTTTTAATTCTTGTGCTCCTGAATTGTTTGTATCGATTTCTCATAATGCTAATGCAATTTCAAGATTCAAATGATGAAATGTGCTTAGATATAAAACATTAATACAAATTAAACTGAATTATTTTAGAAACTGACCAGAAAACAACCTATTTTACAATTTCAATGATTTTTTTTATTTGGTTAAAAGCTGGCTTGAAAACGTATATATAATTAAACAGTTCTAGCTGCAGAAGGATTGAACCTTGTACTGCTGAAAACATTTATATACGTTTTAAAGCAGACTAAATAAAATACCATCAAAATTTGTAACATATCTTATGATAGATGCCCAGTTAATCTAATAATTCAATTTGGGAGATGTCTTATTTTTCATAAATAATATTATTTTTCATTCATTTGAAGCTGGAAATTGCATTAGCAATTCCAGCTTCAAATAAATGAAAAAAAATTGCAAACAATTTCAGCAGAACAAGCGCTTATTATCAGAATCAAATAAGAGCATCAAAAATAAATGCACCTGTCCAACGAATGTGGAGAAAGCCTTGCTGCTGTCACGGCCGGCCTGAGGAGAATGATACATAGACACCCACTCCCTCAGCAGAAAGTCTGTCTTCTCATGGAGACCCGCCGGATCGTCAAACTCGCGGGCCTGTGTTATACCAGAATGCATCATACTGGTAGGACCGCCCGGGGCTCTATCCAGTAGTCCACCGTCATTATGCTGGCGAATGGCGTCAATCAGCGCAGATAACCTGCAGAAAAAAAGTACAAATCTATCTAAATCTCCATCAAGGCACGAAAACGTTTTCAAGAAATAATCATTTAATTTTAGAGATTCTATATTTTGGAATGAAAATATTTTTCGTCATTTGAAGCTGAAAATTCCGGTTTGAAGTGAATGAGAAATTGAAGAAAAAACAATTCAGCAGAACAAGGGTTTATGTTCAGTCTATTTTTCATTCATTTGAAGCTGGAATTGCTAACGCAATTTCCAGCTTCAAATGATGAAAAAAAATTATATTTATGAAAAATAGACACCACCTAAGATGAATAATTTGATTAACATCTATTCCATACTATTTTATCAATTTTAGTAACATTTAATTGAGCTCAACATTTGATTGTAACCGTACATATACGGTCCCGGCAGCATAAGGGTTAATGTGCAGAAAAAGTTATCAAGCAGCATAAATAAAGCACTAAAACCTACCCATCGGGCGCCTGACGTGAATGAGCGGCAATCCTGGCCAGAGTTTCTATGGTGTTGAAAAAGTCGGCATGGAACACCGCCTGTAATGACAGAATAATTGGAGAGTGAATTAAAGATGCAACTCACAGTATGCTAATAAAGCTGGGTTTTAAATAAATGAAAGACAAATTTATTACATTTTTGCACAAGTAAAAATTAAATTAAGGTCATTTCTTTTAAAATATCATAAACACAGTTTTTAAACAAGGTTCAAACCAAAAAAAGGCACCAGAGAAAGAAAATATTGTGCTGTAAATGCTTAGTTAATCGAAGAATTTATCTTGGAAGATGTCTAGGTTTCATAGAAATAAATTTTTTTAACCCTTATCCTGTTGATCACGACTATTTATAAGTCGATTAAAACACAGTTATTCGGAATGAAATGTGTGTCTAAACATCAAGATTTGCAAATATTTGTGCTCAAGTTAAACAAATATGAGTAATTTTCAGCCAATTGAAGTTGTGGGTCGTGGTAGCGAGACACAACTTCAAATTGCAGAAAATTTAAATAAATTAACAATAAGGGTTAATCATTTGGAAGTTAAAAATTGGCACTGAAATGTTATAAAAAAATTGTACCTCTTGGTTATGACTGGTGTGTTTGTCATCCACACAGAATCTCTGTACCAGCTGCATGGCAAACGCCACAGCCGTATAACTCAGTCCGTTCTCCATGGACTGGGCAATGTGCAAGTCGTATTGCTGCATGTTCACCAGTTGACTGCGTATCAGATAATCTATCGCCTCCAAGTTGTACCTATTATTCTCTTCTCTAGACTCCATCAGGCGTCTGCAGTAAACAAATAAGTGCATTAGCTGTTAGGATTGTTTGCAGAGAAAATTTTGAAAATCACATTATAGTTCACTTAACCCTTTTAGTTTGGGGACCCACTTTAGACATCAGATTCTGACGTTGTTAAGGGTGAAGTGAGTGGCCCATATAACTCATCCGGTTGCTAGCGGACAATATCAGACATCAGCCACACTGAGATTCTTAAAATTAATATACATTGGTATAAATGTATCATAAATACAAATAAATCACTCAAATAAATGGAGAACTGTAAAATTATATTACAAATTATATTACAAATTACATTTCTATGTATCTATAATTGCTTCAATACAAAATTAATGATTTCAAGACAAAGATGGCAAACAGGAAAGGTAAGTGATTTTGCTGAACAGCAGACTAAGGCATTTGTCAGGACAATAAACCACTCACTTTGTCACTTGTTTATTTGTCCACTGATGACCGTAAGCTCTGTGATCCTGCAGGCCTTTGAGAACCATCAGGTGACTGTCACGATACCTCATCATCAACTCAGACTCTCCCGGTAGAGAGCTCACCTGTCAACAGTGTCAACATGCTAACTACCTCGTTCACAGTGTCACAATGTACAATCCAACCCTTCTGTAAATTCTCAGCCATTATTATTAGCACCTCAGTTTTAATTATCCTTAATTTGAATTAAACAATTAAATTATTGTAAATCATTCTCACGTTTGTAAAGACTTAGGGACTAGCCCAGGTCTAAAATCATCAAAAAATCGGTGATTTTATTTTGGCTTCTTAATATGACCATATGATGTAAACAGGTCATAGACTAAAACTGCAAAAGTTTTCAATTTTGTACTGCGCATTCACCAGTTAGGCTAGATATAGAGACGAACTTCCTGATTTCTAATTATTGACAACCATGTCAAAAATAAGAAATCCGGGAATTTCGTCTCTATATCTAGCCTAACTGGTAAATGCGCAGCACAAAAATTAAAAAACTTTTGCAGTTCTAGTCTATGGACATGTTTACATCATATGGTCATATTAAGAAGCCAAAATAAAATCACCGATTTTTTGATGATATTAGACCTGGGCTAGTCCCTTTAATCAACATTGAATCTTACCCCGTCCAATAAGCCATCTACAGCCTTGTTCAGCAGACTCAGGGCTGTCACTATCTCACGAGAATTCCTTGCGATCAACACAGAATCGAGCAGTGCCCGCATCGCAACCACCTGAAAACAATCACAATCGGGTCACAAATGTTTTTATTCTAATAAGCCTGTGAATAATTACTGTGGTGATTATTAAAAAAAATGTTTAATTTGTATAGCACCAGTTCATAGTGCTGTAATGGTAAGACAGATTAGCTCACCATTTATTTTATTATTATTTAGTTATTAAACATTAAATCGCCACCCACAACTTCACCAAATATGTGCAAATCTTGATGATAAAAATCACATTTCATTTCCAATAACTGAGATTTAATCGACTAATAAAACAGAGTAAAAACGACAACTATAGTCATGCTGCGCTCTAAGGGTCAATTTGAAAATTGTCAGTCTAGCGAATGATACAAATCTATTATACTAAATTTGACCAGAGGCAGATACAAAAGTAAGGAAGAAGCAAAAAACAGACAGGATGTCAATGTAGATCCTAACATTTTTTGATTGATTAGAGCAATTCGTTTTGAATAATTTACCAAAACATATATTATGATAGGAATACATGTGACACTGTTGAAATTAAGGGGCATTATATTTCAAATTTGCAAATGAATCAAGTAAAAAGTACCTGCATATTGCCATGCTGTGTGACGGTTAGTCGCAGATGTTGTTCAATCTTAGCAGAGATTTCATCATAAATTTGTGTGATTTCGTCGGTAGCAAATGACTGTTAAATACAAAAATAAGGTCAGCATAGGGAAATCATCATAAACAGCAACATATGTCTAGATCCCTGTGGCACATTCACTCTATGACTACCAGACTAATAGCAGAAGGTGAACCAACATTGACTTAACGTCATGATCTTGTCTTTGCTGCTATATAACTAAAATAAAAAAGCGACATTTTTTACAAGCACTGTAGTTTTATTTTCAGGACTGTAATGAGCCCCCAGCATTACATGATATTAATGACAAATATCAGTGCAGAAGTAAGTAGTCAATTTTAAAACAAATTGCGTATTTTCTAGACCTCAGTAAATAATATAGCCTAGTGAAAATAACATAAGCCATAAGAGACATACCATTCCATGTGTTATCCTAATTATTATTCAGATTAAGTTATCTTATACAGCTTAGATAAATTAGTTATCTTATATACATTTTCACCCACTTGAAGATGTATCGCGCTACTGCGACCGACAACTTCAAAGTAGTACGAGAAAATAACTCATTTGTCTAATTTGAGACCAAACATTTAAGAATCTTCAGGTTGAATACGCACATTGCATTCTCAATAACAGTGATTTAATCTTCTAACAAAACAGATTAAAACAACTAATCACTATCTCAGCAAACACGAGGCATTGACCAAATGTTGTTTCAATGTTGGGCCGATGTCAAAGACGGCAAGCAACATTAGAACAACATTGGGTCAATGCCTCGTGTTTGCTGGGATGGTTGTGCTTAGAGCTCAAAGCGTTGATGTAACTGTAATCATAATGTGCTTACCTGCATTGGTTTCACAAAGAATTGTGCATTTTGTGTGGCCTCTTGCATGGAGGACATGAAGCCAGGAATATTCCTGCCAAACTCCTCATATACAGCTATTTGATGTGGAGTCACTCCTCCAACCTGAAACATTTTGTATGTATTGTGATTACTTTTAATCTTCAGACAATAGATGTCCAATGGGCAATAGACAGCTATGGCCAAATGTTGAGCCGCCTCTCAGCACATTAATAGAATAATCGCTGGAATCTATGTCATGAAAATTTGTTCACAATTGCAGCTGCAGAATTGCATACAGTGTCAGATAGCAAAAAAATTCAAAAATAAATTATTAAGCTCTACCTTCCAGAGCTTGTATGGTATTTCTAATTTGACTGTTTACCTTGAGTCTTATTTGTTCTGGCATACGCTCAGCTTGGTAAGTTAGTACTTGAGGATCACAGTAACGACGACTCTCCTGGCGAGCGTGCTTTCGCAGGTCATATTCCTAAAAAAGCATATCATTTTTTAACCACCGTTGGTCCAAATTATAACTGTTTTTTCGTTTTTTATTTGCACATTAAATACCAGATTTTGAACATGTTAAGGATAAAACGTGACATCAGTCAACAAGATATCAAAATCGTTGACCTCCATTTTGTCAAATCTGAATAATTTTGAAAATTTCAATTATATAATTAGGCAGTTAAAGGGTTAATAGCTGAAACACAATACATGATACAGTATATTATTGGGTATGAATTTAATACATCTCAACTAACACAAAATCTTGTTAAATAGGAGCGATGTTCTATGTATCATTAGAAAACAATGGTCTATAACGAATATATTGAAACAAATCAAGAAATAAGTAATTGAAGTTACATTTCTGTCTTAGAATTGAATTTAATTGATGAAAAAAGCCAATGATTCTCAAAAGAGGTTTTCTTACGGACAGTGCATTACTTACAGTAGCGAGGCGTTTGTCCATTTCTGGAATAGCTTTCTCCACAGCAGTCTTCTGGATGAAGGCACACGCTAACTCCACATTATCTTGGGCGATCACAGTCGTTGCTTGTTCTATCAGATCTTTCTGCTGCTGTGTAGCTCCCTAAAAAGTTAAACAGTTCCAAAAACAATGAGATTATGTTATTACAATTAGATGACTTCATGAAGAAATATGGCAAACTTTGCTATATATAGTCAGAGGAATTCCCCACAAAAAGATGTAATTTTGCCAAAAACATACATTTTTAAGGCTGCAGTGGATGCAATTAGTGGCTGCAATTAGGTATAGATAGTAATCATCATACATCCCTTTGGATATGAAAGCGTGTATCTGCCACTTGTGAAGTGGCAGATAAACCCTTTCATATCCAAGGTGACGACACGCGAGTATAACGTACCCGTAGATTTGTGAGGAATGCTGTTTTGATGTTGGTGCTGATGCTCAGTAGGAGTGGTTCTCTGCAGGTGATGAGAGCCATGCCGGCCGTCATAAACCGCACCATGTGATGAGCAGCGACTCGGGTCCTCGTCTCCTCCGGATCCAGCGCAAAATCCTGAAACAAACAATTCATTAGGTGATCAAATTCAGAAGGCATGATAATTATCTAAAACATGCAAACCGATATGCTTCCTCTATATTCAAATGGTAGTACAATGTTTGAAAAGTTTAAGTGCTAATCACAGCAGAATCTATTTTCGCTGGTTTTTATTATTATTCATCAGAAAATTTGTTAAATTTGCTAAACATGGTACCAGCCTTATTACTATGCAACTTATGGGAGGTTGACTTGAATTTTAGCCCAAATTTACTGGACTATCAGCCATTTTTGTCCACCAAACAAGCAAATTTAATTGGAAATGGACATTAAATTTTGTACATTGGCATATGTTTTGATTCAAATCATACCCATTTTCACCCAACTGAAGTTGAGGTTGCTGTAGCGAGAGACAACTCAAGTGGGTGCTAAATTAAACTCTGTAACTTCAGGGTAAGAATGACCAACCTTCTTGACAATCTGCTCACATGCTGTCAGAGCAATCTTGATGGAACGCTCCACAACAGGAGGTAATAATTCCTGCACAGATCTCTCAATAGCTGGCCGTACCAATTGTCGCATTTGAGGGTGTGCTTGGAACAGTACAATCTGCGAAGAAAAAGGGAAAATATATAAAACAAATCTGTTAAATAAGATATGACAGAGAGACCTGTGGCCAAACATAAAAAATAACAAACAAATAAAAAAACAGTTAATTTTCAACCCAATCAAATTTCCTGTCAAATTGAGCCCGTACACCTGTAGCCAATGTGAGTGTATTATTTGTCTTAATTGCTTTACAGTCTACAGAGAAACAGTATGTGTTCACTCATGTAGATCACCTGTAAACATCCCAGCTAGGCTAACTGTATGGAAGAAAGAGAGAAGGCCCACATCTAACAGTCAGTAGCATTCATTGGGCATAAGACCAGTAAGAAACATCTATACACAGTCTAAACACAAAGGCTTGATGTATAATTAGCCACCAGTTCTATTGAATTTGCGATAAGTAATATTTTGATTTATATTAACTCAAGAAAAATAGACATCTGTTATGAACTATTTGCTTAACTGAGCATCTAACACAAATCATTTTTTCAATTCTAGTGACGTTTTTGGGTTTTGAAATTAGAATGAAACCGTATAATACTGCTCTGTAAAGCCTAAATGTGTGACCAGATAAATTATGAGGCTGTTTACTTACCTGGTCGTTTATGTTTATGTGCGGTGACAGACCACCAAGAGAAGACACAGTGACTTCTGTGTATGTGAACTGAGGCTGCGGCGCCGCCATCACGCTGCTAGTGGGGCCAGCTGTGGTGGTGGCTGTGGTCGTGGGGATTGTAGCGATAGCCGCCGTGGTCGTGGGGGTCGGCATGTTAATTTGTAGAGGCTCCTCTGGCTGAGGTGTACTGGATTCACCCTTTGAGGCTCGCGGAGCAGACAGCTGATGGACTAAAATCGTTTGTCGGCTTGTGTCTTTCAAATATTCTGCTGGTTTAAGATCCTGCAATCATAACCATCGAGCACATTTCTAAACATATTGATTATAAATAGGAAGATTCTCCCTGGCCAGTATCTTAACCCCTGGAGCACCGAGCTATTCAATTTGAATCTTCAGTCACTTGAAGTTGTGCTACCGCGATCCACAACCTCAAGTGACTGAAAATTTGTGATTTGCGAAATTTAAGTCCCAACATCTCTCAGTGTTTTAAGATTTAAAGCATATTTTACTTTTAACAACTGATACAGGTGCTAATAAAACACAATATCTACTGTAGTCGACATCAGTGTTTGAAGGGTTAACAATATGGGCAGCCAGCAACTGATATGAATTGTTTTTCTCATTCAAAACCTTTAATGGATAATTTGACAATTTATATCGCTCACAAGAATGTGTAAATACAACTGCTAACATTGGTGTAACATTTTAACCCTTAGAGAACTGAGCTAAGAAATTTAAATTTTCAGTCACCTGAAATTGTGTCAAGTGACTGAAAATTTGTGTTATTTGTGAAATTCAAGTCCCAACATATATCTGTGTTTAATTTATTTTTAACAATTGCTTATACAGGTGCTAACAAAAAAAAAGGTGATGTCTACTGTAGTCGACATTAGTGTTCTAAGGGTTAAAATAGATAAATATATTGTTTCATATGTTCATATGTTCTAAAAGGTCTTGAGAATTAAAACATTTTGGGAGTTGCGAGACACAACCTCAAGTAGACAAAACACTACCTACATTTGTAGAATTTGGCTGGAAATTTCCACTATTTATCATGGCGCTTCCAGAGTTGAGGGTGAATTATTTTCACTCACGTTTATGTCCAAATTGAGATTTTTACATAAGACTTCTATCTCAAACTTGAGGTTCAGTTTAAGATCAGTCTCCTGATGCAGCTCGGCTAGTACATTCATCATGGCAATGCACCAAGGATTTGGAGGCTTGAAAACCTAAAAACACAACACACATAAGTAATATGAATTGGTTGTAATAAATGTAATTAGCTTATTATTATATATAACAATTATAGGTTGGAAAGGCAAATACAATTTCCTGTTCAATTATATATAGCCCTTAATTCGTTAATCCTTACAATGCAGAAATATTTTTGTATAAACCAAAGAGTTTTTCAATTTGAAATCATTGTAAATATCTTAGTTAGCTCTTTCTGCTTCCGTTGAATATCTACCGTATTATCCCTAATAAACGCCCCGGGCGCGGAGACGAAGTTGGGGGCGCGTTTATTATATGCACAAAAATGTTAATATGTATTTCACGGACGCATTCGGCCGCGGCGCCATCATTAAGCCAGGCCACATTGGAGAGAACAGTCAACTCAATGCACGTGCAAGCCCCCATCCACTCATGCGCCGCCACTCGTGAACGTCAGTAGCAGGTATCACTGATGTGTTAATACAGGCCAACACCTTATGCAGCCATGGCCCGCTATATAGCCCTAGACGACGCGTTCGACGACGCGGTTACCATTGCATTTCATCTTGGAATGTTCTTATTTGGGCACGACAATAGCTAAATATAGTATTTGTTTTTAAATACATTAGAATAATAGAAATACGTCGGCTCATGAATGCTTTAAAAAGACAGGCCTAACTGATTAAATTTATGTTTAATTTCACAGTGTTTGTAGGCCTCAGAATGTCTGCCTAGAAGCAGACCATCCCGATGACGTCATCTACTCTTGCCGACCTTAGCCCGCCATTGATAAAATGGCGGTATATCATCTCTGCAGGCACATCGTGTATGCATGTGTGCTAACATTGGTTCAATGCTGCAACAGCTCGTCTGGGGTTAAGCAAGTGTCAAGTCTTGTGTCCCGGCGCTACTATAGTAGAACAAGATCCATACCTCACATATTTGGATGACCAGTGGATGCCAACTGCTAACGGCCAAAACATGAGCTAGCACAATAAACAGAGGCTTCAAATCTTACTTAGCATTAAGCCTATACATTGGTGTCGCATTACACGCAGGGAATTTAACAGAGGCGCTTGTAAATCAATGATCACTGAACAGTCATTACTTTTGTAATGAGCAAAACTGGCACGCTGTTGTCATTCTGACTCAACTCAACGATGAATCACCCAACACACACAGGTGTTATTCAAAGCCGGTCCACTAGTATGACGTTGGCCCAGTGTTAAAACAACATGTACAACAACTAGGCTACATGTGACAGTAGTATACCGCGTTTATACACACGCTCACAACACGCTGACCGTGGCTCAACCATGTTGACAAGGCTGCACGCAGCAGGCTAGTGTCTGGTATTTTTTTCAAGCTAGCTGACTTTCTGGTAATACAGGGTACAATAAAAACGGGGGGGGGGGGCGTTTATTAGGGGAGGTGCGTTTATTAGGGACAATACTGTATGTTATGGTCTACGACCCTTTTAAATGTTTTACTCTTTCACTGCGGGGATCGACTTTAGAAGTCAGCCTCCAAGAAGTCAGATTCTGATGTCTTAAGTCATTCCCTGCAGTGATAGGGCGAAGGGTCGATCAATTTGAATCCATTTCATTAGCCGATCAAATCACTGTTATTCAGAATGGAATGAGTGTCTAAACATCACGATTTGCAAATGTTTGGTCTAAAATTAGACAAATATGAGTAATTTTCGCCCACTTGAAGTCGTGGGTTGTGGTAGCGAGACACAACTTTTTATTAGAATTTTTTTATTTTATAATGTAGCACTTAAAGAGTTTATACTATGCTAAATATTCCTCACTCATATCTTACCTTACTCTTGGCACATGACTCCAATACTTTCGCCACAAAAGGCACCACATAGAGCAGCTCCTGTGAACCTTTGTAATATGCTTCATAAAGAAGCGACTTCAAATCAATATCCTGAAATTACGAGATGAAAAAATAAAGAATGAAACTTTTTCTGACAGGACTTGGTTCAACAGTGACAATAAGTTTTATTTTTATTTAAATATACTACGCACTGTCAATTTAACAATACAATGGTTGTAATAAAGTGTCAAAATTATGTGAGTATTTAAAAACTTAACATTTTTGTCAGTGCAGATCAAACACTGTTCACTTTTTCAGATGGATGCAGATCGTTTTAACCCTAACACCACTATAATCTATCTATAATCGTTTATAATCTGTTATATTTGCCGATCAAATCAACGTTATTGGGAACGAAGTGATTAATTAAACATCAAGATTTACAAATGTTTGGTCTCAAATTAAACAAATACGAGTAATTTTCATGCACTTGTAGTTGTGGGTTGCAGTAGCGAGACACAACTTCAAGTGCATGAAAAGTTAAATTAATAAACCTTTTGCTTTAGGGTCAATGACTTACCACATGAAGTATGGGCTTGTTTTTAGCCAGGGTCAGTAATCCGAGCCAGTGTCCCAGGTTCTTTAACAGGGAGCGATCTGAGAAATTCGCCACACCTTTATCACTGCGCAGCAATACCTGTCAAACATAAAAATAAAATATAATGAAAAATATTACATGTATGCAGAATTAATGATGTTGCTATTAGGCCTGTATTAACAGTTGAATATGCTTTTTTGCAGAATAGTTCCTTACGTTTATATTTCTGTACGTCTCACTGACAACCATAGGCAGAAAGCCATTGATCTTAAGATGATCGATGAAGTTGGCATAAAGTGTGTGAAAGTTATGCTCAATGCTGGCACGCTTCATCACCAGATATCGAGCGACCCACGGCACATATTCATCAGACACGTATTCACGCAGCTCTGTTGCCTGAAAAATAAATTACATTACGATTTAACTAAAGAGACACTAGCAAAATGGAAACTTCATTTTTAGCCAGAATTTCCAGCTCCAAATGACGAAAAATATTAATAATAATGAAAAATAGGCATCTTCAATAATGAATTATTGTATTAACTAAGCACCTATCAAAAGCTATTTTGTTGAGATTTGTTATATTTCTATTGATGTAAAACATGCTTGAAACTTTACAATTTATATACCAGCAGTCCAAGGGTCAACACTTTCAGTGCGAGGATATCAAAAGTTGGTCCCCAAGCTGAACGAGCTGAATACAGAAAAAAGGCTGACATTTTGTATGAAATGACCACCACATTCAGCTTACCTTTGTGTCCATATTAACCAAAGACAGGTTGTTAAATATGAAGAATACTTTGTCTTGTAAAGCTTCAGGTGGCACAACATTGTCCTCCTTATCCTCTGTCCCGGCAAGAAGGGTTTCTATGCTTGTAGCGCTGGCGATGGAAGGCTGAAAATGACCATGTATGTTTGAATGATGGATTTGAGCTGTAAATATTCACATTACATGAAGTTCCAATTACATCTATATAATTCACATGAATAGTAATTCACACATCTAACTCATCTCTTGGCTAATTCAATCAACAATTCACTCTATCAGCTAACTCTATTAACAGGCTAATTGATCTATGTTGAACAGATTGTTTCAAACCACATCTAAAGTGTTTATCCCCAGCAACAAAATGCTAATTCAAAAATCCCAAGTATTGAATGGCTATATTAACCTTTTCAAGCCTGTATTAACCATAGTCATCGTCATCCACTACAAGCCGCAAATTGCTGCCGCAATTCTCGACTTGTAGTGGATGAAGATGATTTGATGTGGTTTAAAAATTAAAGAAAATTACCATGTTTTGGTAAACCAATTTCATGAAAATTTTCATTCTAAAACCCTTTGTTTTAGAAAAATCAGGTCTGTTTTCCGGTAGGTAAAATGATGCTTTAATGCATCATGAGTGCTTAAAGGGTTAAAGCAATTGAGTGTTTTCAATACAGTGTTTTCAAGCTATTTTCCCGGGCAACAACGTGCTAACTCACAATACTGATTATAACATATGTGGTATAGTGAGCAGGCACATGTTGTGTTGCAAGATTTGTGTCACCTGATGTTGGACTGCTTCAATTGAATAACAAATTAAGTCACAAAATATATCAGTTTCAATGATTTTGGACATTTTTCAACTCTAAACACAATCTTAGTGTGCATACCATCACAGGAAATAAACATCATCAATGGCTAAAGGTTATATTCTTACTCTTGATTGCACTGACGATGTAGTTGGTCGAGCTATAGCCATCGGTTGTGCCGGTGCTGTTACAGTTGTGGATACGGTGGATGATGTCGTGACTGGTGTGGCGGTGGTGGTCGTGGTGGTAGCACTAGTGGCGGTACCAGTCGCTGTTATTACAGGTGTCATGCCACTCGTTGTTATTGGTCCCTGTGGCCGGTTAGGAGGCTCTTGAGATCTCCCACCAAAATCAATATACTAAAACAAAGATTAGCAGTTGATAGCATTTCAGCGAGATATTATTTTGCTTGAAATCTGCTTGAAACCGAATAGATACCATAAATACGGGCTTAGCAGGACAAGGGATAATACTAGCAGCCAGTACCAAAAAATACTGATGGCACAATAAACCTAGAATCCATGTCCCCCACAGTCTGTGAGAAGTGGGGTGCAGAGCAATCCAATCTATATTAACATTTACACCGCTGAGCACGACTATAGCCGTTTTTAGCCTTTTTTATTTAACCCTTAAAGCGCTGAATTAATTTATGAAAATCATGGAAACCAAAGGGTTTTTTCAGTTTGAAATGATCATAAACGTCTTAATCAGCATTTGAATACCGATGTCATGGGTCTAGGGCCATTAGAAATATTTTTACACTTACAGTGCAGGGATCTACTTTAGTCGTCAGAATCTGCAGTCTGCAGACGGCAGATTGTAATGATTAAAGTCGATCCCCGCGCTGTAAGGGTTGACCTTCAAACGATACAATTTAAAGAAGAATGAGCATTAAAAATGTTAGATTCTCATAGGTTTTGATATAAATTATACAAATGATTATTATGAGTAATTTTCACTGACTTGTCATGGCAGTGAGACACAACTTCAAGTGGTTAAAAAATTATTTCTTTAACCTTAAGGGTTAACTCATAGCAGTCTGGCCGTTTTGACATTGGATGTCTGTGTGGTCTGGCCATTTTTGCGCTTTTGAGACATATTCTCTTACTTTTAATAGAAATTTAGAATTATGGCGCTGGCCGCTCGCCACGTCGCCAAATGCGAAGATATTTGCCATGTGGCGAAAGATTTGTGATGTCTTTAGCCACAGTGGCGAAGAAGAAAACGAGATGCTTCCACAATACTTATGAATCTTGAGCCGTTTTCGCGGTAAAAATCGCGGTAAAAACGACTGCCTTACCATCGTTTTTTCTGACATAAACATGGCTTTATTTGATTTTTCAAATTCTCAATCGATCTTGCTAGCATCTTTCAATTTTGCCGATCTATAAATATAGCAATAATAGCCTATATTATAGACTACATTCAACACAAAATATGTTTGTTTACATTCTCAACAAAAAACAAAATGGCGGACGACGCCGGCATAGGCCTATTCCTGTGATCTGTCCACTTGATGATAATTAATATGTTTTACACACACTGATGATGTAATGTTTACAATGTCACTATATCACAACCTATGTGTTATGAGTTATTTTGTAGAGGCCATTGGAATGGATTAACTGCTTTACCTGTCACTGACACTGTGTCAGTTACCTATTAGGCTATTAGATCTAGCCTCAACAGACGAAATAACTTGTCGTAGAAAATTCATGAATTAGAAATCATTCAAATAAATTAAGAGCTAACACCACGCTGGGACAAAACTCATTTTTTTACAAAACTAAGCGATTAGTCTGATCGGCCGCTCAGCACATTTCCTTTGCCTGATACTCCATTAAGAAGGAATGCGAAGTCATCAATCAAAGTGATTATTTGTCAAGAACCGGAAACATTTAACATAGGCTGAGATGGTCCGTGTAAAAAACTGACTCCACACTGCTGCAGTCATGTTTTCCTTGCCTACCTGGCTACCACTGTTACTTGATTTCTACAAGCTGGATCTTTTTGTCAAGACAGTTTTGTCAAAACAGTTTTTTTTTTTTTTGGGGGGGGGGGGGGGGGGTTCTAGTTACATGATCCCCCAAAATAGGGTAGGTATCGGCGGACTTTTTTTTATTTCACTTTTACAAAACCCACCAAATTGCCCCCAAAAGGTTCATACAAAAATACAAGCTCCTAAAAAAATTGTGAAGGGACGTTTTCAAATAAAATCATTTTATATTTTTTTTTTGAAATTGTCATAAAAAATCTAGGGTCAGGGATTCAAATGGTCGGTAAATCACATATATTGGCGGACAACCCGAAATGTAGGGCTTGGTTGTCCGCTGGATAATTTTTATTTCAAACATGATTTCAAATGCAGCAACCTTCCTAAACTGTCATGCATTTTGATTACCATGATTACAGTTGAATAATAAAAGAAGTCAAAAAAGTTACTATTAATAATGCAAACGTTTGTCAGTTCTTGGAAGTTTTCATAAAATTTGTGGTTATTCGCTAGATGAAAACTAAATCATGAATTGGTTCAATTTAAGTACTATCTTTCTGTGGTAAGATGCAAAATCTCTCTAGCCTACTAGACCAGTATCAATTATCACCAATATTTTGGATACTGGGTACATGATTACATTGTGGCTACAAGAAAGAAAATGTGGCTAAAACTTTTCAGAGGTTTTAGCCACAGTGGCTAAGACATTTTTCATCGTACCGCCAACACTGACAATATATATCCAGAATATACTTCATTTAAACGGCCAGTGTGGTGTTGCCATGGCAACCGACAGCCATTTTGAATATGCTAATTAGGTAATCAAATTCTCGGGAATTTTGTTTAAAAATGGTATTTTTGTGATTCACAGAGATTCAGGAGTACAACATTATATCGATTCAGATAAAATATATTAAAATACATCACAAATGGTTCGAAGAAGCATTCAATAGGTCTTTATAAACAAATTAATAGGGTGAATAAGTTATTACCATTGGATTTAGCAATATGTCTAAATTCCCTGAGATGCATACTGGATTTCAAATTTTGAGATGCACCAAGTTTGACATTCCCAACTCATTTGGGAGATACAAAAAGCCTCGTATTCATCTTAGCCTGGAGTTCGATTTTTATTTCGGAAACAGTTGTCATGCAGATAAGTCAACTCTTTGTTACAGGCCCCCCATACTTGGTTCATAGTTGCGCAAGTGATGTCATTTGGTGAATGGCTAAGCATTATTGCCAGGTCCGAGCTGGGCTCGGACCTAGACTGCAGCGTCATAAATGCTAGGTCCGAGCTGGGCTCGGACTTAGACTGCTATGAGTTAAGATAGTAGAAATTTTTATTTGATTCATACCTCTCTCAAATGTTGTGGAAATTGAGCGAAATGAGGAATTCCCGCTAGATGTTGACAGTACTGTGGGTAGTCCTTCAGTCTAGAAGAATAAAAATATGTTATATAGTCCACAGAATGTTATGTTATATAGTCCACAGAAGATGTTTACCCAATGCCTTATTAAATATTGCAATTTATTTTGTAAGATTATATTTTTCTGGTTTTTTTTGTCATTTTTGAAGAGTGATATTGATGACAGAACACAGCACAATCAGCACATACATTATGTTAGTAAATGAACATACCTCGCTTTGAATTTGTCAAGAGCAGAAATACCAAAATAGTACATTTTACTGCCATGAGATTTCTTTAGGGCTTCAAGCACATAGCGTAGAGCAATACCTAAATCCATATATCTGAAATTAAAATATCAATTTATAGTACATGTTAAAATATACTTGCTACCCAGGAAGAGTAGAATTAGATAACAGAAATTTTCACTAAATAATATCTAGCCTTTAAATTGCATTACTAAGCTGCCTTATCATAATTTCACTTTTGTTTGTTAACAAAGTAAAGTAATTTATCTTACGTGACAAGGCCTTGCTCAATGATTCCTCCAAAGATGTGAGCGGTAGTTAACAACTCTTTCTCTGGGTATTGCGGGAAAAATCGATATTCTTCAAATAAATTTCTCAGCATACAAGCAAAAACATCCTGCAATACAATGAAATGTGAGAACAATTAGAATATTAGACCATGAAAATACATCAGCCCTCTAAGCGTGAGGCAGTCGTTTTTTATTTGTTTTATTAGCCGATCAAATATAGTATTATTATTATACTAGCAGCACAGTTTTTCAAATATTTTAACCCTTGTCCTGCTAGACCCGGATATATACGTTTTAGGCATATTTTAAGCCAAATAATATGTCACTGAAATGGATAATATAGTTAGTGGTAGATGTTCAGTTAGTCAAATAATTCAATTTAGAAGATGTATATTTTAGAAAAATATCTATATTTTTCGTCATTTGAAGCTGGAAATTGCGTTAGCAATTCCAGCTTCGAATGACGAAAAATACAATTGAAACAGGACAAGGGTTAAAACAGCAAAGGTTTAGGCTACTCAAGTGGGTGAAAATTGCTCATATTTGCTTAATTTGTGACCGAAAATACACAAATGTTGATGTTTAAACACGTATTTCATTCCCAATAACTGTAATTTGATCAGCTAATAAAATAGATTAAAAACGTTTTCATACGCTTTAATACACTTACCGCCTCCTTTTTGTCCGAGGAGTCTTTAAATCGTTTCAGCATGTCCAGTAGATCATCTATTGATATAGACAAGTGCGGTGTGTGATTGTAAATCCTCTGGAAGTAAGAGTTGGCCTCATCCTCAATCTCCTTGGAAAAGTGTTGGTTCATTGCTGGTAAAATGTTGGAAACGTCAGCAGGGAGAGGAGTGTGACCTGAAAGCATCATATATCAATCTCAACACTAATCACATTTAACCTTTTCACCACTGGCGAGCCTAAAATAAAACCCTTTATAAACTGGAGTCCAACAAAAATTTCACAAATATGACAAATTCACATTTTGAATCAAAATGGCTTACAGGGAAAAGAGCCTTTACAAACATATCTTAATTTATAAATTATTGAAAAATTCAGTCACAATTTATACAAGTCACATGAAGACTTCGAAATACATTTGTAAAAAATCATTACATTAACAAAATGGCCGACATGGGCACCGCCATTTTGTTTTTTTGACTTAATATCTAGCGGCCCAAATGTCGGCCATTTTTAGGAAAAAAATTGTGGCCCCCATGTAGCCCATTTTTAAGAACAAAATGGCAGCACCCATGTCGCCCAATTATTTGAACACACACTTGACCACAACGTGACCACAACTTCACTTCCTGTAATGGTTGCTACCTTTTTGGTAAACAAACAATTGTAAAAATCAATTTACACTAACAATGTTTTTCAACAGTTATAAAAAAATATAAATTGGATACTGAGAGTGAGATGCTTTTGCACTATATTGATGTTTGTCTTCACTGATTGTACATGCTGACATCACTGCCCAGAGCCAGTGAGTGAGTGACACAGCCACTGGATGTGAAGATGCACTGTTCTCAGACCAGGAAAACAGGAAACAGTGGTGAACCAGTCATTCTCCAAAAAAAACGGGAAACATTGTTGAAAAATTTTGCCCTTTCAGTGCAGGGGCAGTCTGTATACGTCAGAATCTGACGTCATGCCGAAAAGTGTAAATTGTAATAGCAGTGCCAAATGCCCCCCAAAAAGTAAATACAGCTTGAACATTACATAAAAAATAGGACAAAAAAGTGAAATTCGTGCGTCCGAATTGATTCCTGCTATTTTCATTCATTTGAAGCAATTTTTCAGGTTGAAATGACCAAAATAAATCTATATCTATAAAAATAGGCATCTACCAATGTTTATCCAATTTTGTCTGTTTAGTTTTTGTGCTGCTTGTATATTCCTACGTCTAAAGTCAATCCCTGCGCTGTAAGGGTTAAACACGCTTGGAAACATATGCAACACAAAAACTAAATATAGAAAATTGGATAATCAGTCAAGAATAAAATCACTTTAAAAATGGGTACCTTGTGGCTGTTTCAATGCTTGAGAAGTGAGGGCCCCCAGTGATGGTGTTGGACGGGCAGTAATGGCACTTGTAGACATAGATGGCTGCATCCCTATATCTGAAGAAAAGGTTGAGGAGTTGTGACGTCAAAAACATATAAATAATTATACAATATATTAATGATATAATCAAACATTTCACATTCCCAATAAATCATTTTAAAAATTCAATGAAATAATATACCAGCACAGATTGTAAAATACTGGTCTTGAAACAGAAAAATTAGCAATATTCCAGGGCAAATTAAATTGTGCTAGTAGTTTGTATATGACTGTTAGGTGTCAGTATGTTATCATGATATGCTACAAGAAAACAGCTTTGTATCAGTAACATTCACCATGACTGACTGTAATGAATGATCATTTGATAAGAAGTGTACAATGTAGCACAGTCACATGATAGTTATGCAAGGTTATAACCATATAACCACAGAGTATAGACCCTATTGTTATAACCATCATATAACCAGACTTATGGCAAATGAGTTGCATACAATAACTTGGAAATTATACATTTTAACCCTTTGCCCGTCGAGTTCTCTTATTTAAATTTTCTCCCTCTTGAAGTTGTGTCACTTCAAGTGGGAGAAAATTACTCATATTTGTTTATTTTGAGATCAAACACTTGCAAACCATTATGTTTAAAGACTCATTTAACTTCAATTTTAGCAAATTTTTAACTTGTAAATTCACTTACTTTGAAATTGGGATGTGAGACTGGCAATGTGACTAAAAGGTTGAGCTGGTGGTCCCGGTTGCGCCAGCGCTGGGAAGAGCTTAGCTGGAGAAGCTGGAGTTCCCGTCAGCGTAGATGACAGGCTGGTAGCGAACGCGGAGATAATAGGAGCTGGGACAGAAGACACAGGAGTAGGTCCTAAATCTAATCCCATGCTCGCTATCGCCAATGGATCCACTTGCTGCAAAAAAATGATTGATCAATTTGTTAACATCACAGATGAATAACAGTTAACCAATTACAAATGTAAGTCATCATATAAACACAATATTACGTGGGTGAAAATTTTGATACACTACATTCAATAGGTTATTCTTAGTCTATATTTTTTCTACAGGCATTATTATCTTCTTATATAAAGACTTACTGGTTGTAAGGAGCCCAAACTAGATGACGGGATTGGCATTCCGGGTAATGACGGCGGCATAATGGGTTTTTGTGATGTCTGCAAAATAAAAAAACTTTTCTTAACCCTTTAAGTCCTCACGATGCATTAAAGCATCATTTTACATCCCCGAAAACAGATTTAATTTTGCTAAAACCCAAGGGGTTTTTACAAGGAAAAAATCCATGAAACTTTTACCAATACATGGCAATTTTTCATCCACTTCAAGTCATCTTCATCCACTACTAGTCAAGAATTGCAATGGCAATTCGCAGCTTGTAGTGGATGGAGATGACAATGGTAATTTCAAGCTTGAAAGGGTTAAGCAATTAAAAAGCATCAGCGGTCCAAGCTTCAAGTGGATGAAAATTCTGAATAAATAATTTGGCGGTTAAAGGGTTTATAATGTTATAGGTACGAAAGCTTACCGGTACAGGAGGCAGATTGACAAGGTTAGCCACAGAGCTGGGTAATCCCGGCAGAGCTTGAGATAGGTTGCTTTTAGGTGTAGATTGAGTGGGTGGACCCATGTTAGCGGGAGGCTGAGGGGCGACCACTTGTCTTGCTTTGAGCAAGGCGCTGGCGTTGTTTATCATGCCGAGTATCTGCTCAGACAAATCTTTGGTGACACCCCTAGAAAACAGAATCATCATCCTGAATTATCACGAGCATTGTCAAACTAGTCCGAACATTGTATATTTTTTCAAGTTATGAACCATTTAAGTGTGCTTGACCTCTGTTTGTCAAGGTCACCGGAGGTCAAGCATAAAATGTTACTGTATGCTCATTGTATGAAGTTCTACAGTTGAATATTAGTAACTGTAGCCATATCTTTTCCAAGTTATAAAGCATAATTTAAAACCAAAAATTTGCAAAGCCTAAATCCATATTCACTCCCATTTACTGTGATTTGATTGGCTAATAAAACGACTAAAACGACTAGTCTTGCTTAGCGCTTTAACTCCTAACCCGCTAATCACTGAGGGTTTTAGAACGAAAATTTCCATGAAACTGGTTTACCAATACGTGGTAATTCTCTTTAATTTTTAAACCACATCAAGTCGTCTTCATCCACTACAAGTCGAGAATTGCGGCAGCAATTTGCGGCTTGTAGTGGATGAAGATGACTATTGTAAATTCAGGATTGAAAGGGTTAAGCGCTGACAAGTTTTTGTAAAAATCATGGATACCAAAGGGGTTTTTTCAATTTGAAATCATCCTAAATATCTCAGTCGGCTCTTTCTGATTTTTTTGAATACCTATGTTATGGGTGTACGACTATTAGAAATTTGTTTATTCTTACAGTGCGGGGATCGACATATGATGTCAGAATTTACAGACGCTACAGACGACGACTAAAGTCTATCCCCGCGCTGTAAGGGTCAAATATCAAATTTTGCAAATGTTTGTTCTCAAATTAAAAAAATATTACTAATTGTCAACCACTTTAACCCTTGTCCTGCTGAATTGTTTCAATTGTATTTTTTGTCATTTGAAGCTGGAATTGCTAACGCAATTTCCAGCTTCAAATGACGAAAAATAAGAGATTTTTTTCGAAAATATACATGTTCTAAATCGAGTTATTTTACTAACTGAACATCTACCACAAACTGTATTGTCCATTTCAGGGACATATTATTTGGCTTAAAATATGCTTAAAACCGCATATATCCGGCTCTAGTAGGACAGGGGTTAAGTTGTGGGTCGAGGTGAAAATTGAAATTATTTAATTTAGCAGTGTAAGGGTTAGGGGTTAACTAAGAATTGACCACCTACCCAGAGAATGTCTGCATACAAGTCAGTAATGTTGTAAGTGTCTCAGAGGGAAGTTGTTGGCTCTTAGACTGTGTCGCTTGTTCTTCACTGCCGCCAGTCACCAGTTGTGGACAGCGTCGCTTGAGAAAATTGACACATGCTTGCACAAAGGGTTCCTGATGCTCACACACTTTGTCTGCTAACCACTTGTCGAGTTTCAGGTACTCGCGTCGTGATGCAAGACATGCAAGATCAATCACAAACAGGTAGGGTGTGGCGTTCAACAGCATTGACAGCGCCTGAAACATACATTTTTATAGATTTCAATTTAACCCTTACAACATCGAAAGATTTTTTTATAAATCATGGAGATCAAAGGGTTATTTTCAATTTAAAATCATCAAAAATGGCTTAGTTAGCTCTTTCCACTTATTTGAATACCTAAGTTATCTATGTTACAATTTTTAATTCTTGCAGCGCATGGGGCAGCCTTCAGAATTGACTGATTCTCATGTCTAAAGACAGTCCTCACGCTGAAAGGGTTAATCTAAATAAATTTGATTAATCGCAAATGTTAAGATTTTTATAATTATTTACTAATAAAAAAGATACCTGATCAAACAGATTCATTCAACATTGCATAACATGAATGATTCTCCACTAATCTTCACAATTTATCATCACACACATTTTAAAAGAAAATATGTAAACAACTAAATGAGACAAAGAAGTTACGAAATAGTTTGATCATAAAGAAATGTTACTGTACCTTAAGATCTTGGGCCACATCTAGTATACGTGATAGTCTGCTTTGGTCATGGTGTTCACCTCTCATATACCATTCTGCCATAGCATGCATTACTAATGTTCGTATGGTTGTGGATTGATTCTGAAAAAATGAGCCACATACACGTATCAAACATATAAAAAAAATTAAATCAGCCTGCTAGTCCAGTGGAAAACATTTTAGACTTGATGAATTATTCATTATTTTGTCAAAGTAGATTGAAAAAGACTAAAACTTTTTAATTTGCAAATACAAGTATTGTATGATTTACTTGCCTTTTAAATGCATCTGAGGATACAAATATGTGGTAGCTTAATAAAAGTTCTCAACTACTTACGTTACAGTGCCATGCATGCTGCAGAACCACTGCACTATTTGGATGGTTTGACAAGAAGATGGGCATCACTTTTGACAGCAACTCATGTTTTAGTATATTCCACATTTGCTGAAAAAAAAAAAAAAAAAAAAAATTTTCAAACCTTTTAGTAATTGATTGTTCTAAATTCCAATTCGATAATTTGGCGGTTAACCCTTCCAAGCCTGAGTTTACCATTGTCATCTTCATCGACTACAAGCCGCGAATTGCTGTCGCAATTCTCGACTTGTAGTGGATGAAGATGATTTGAAGCGGGTGAAAAAGTAATGAAAATTGCCATGTATTGGTAAACCAGTTTCATGGATATTTTCATTCTGAAACCCTTTGTTGTAGGAAAATTAGGTCTGATTTCAGGGATGTAAAATGATGCTTTAATGCATCGTGAGGGCTTAAGGGTTAAAGGGTTGGTCATTGGTGACTTGTATCAGATAAAAACTTGGTGGCACTCACAATTTGAAGCAGCGCCAGCACCAGGATGTCAGGACATTGCTGGAGCGGGAATTTGAACAATTCCATAGCAGCTTGATAGTGACCAGCATCGGACATTCTCATAAGTAGTTCAACCAGATCTAAAGATTTCCTGCAAATAAAAAATGAAATGGCTTATTTGGTAGGTAACCATCAACCGTATAAGAATTAGTCTAAAAAAATATATTTACAAAACATAGCTTAACCATTTGTGACCCGCCACGCAAAAAAGGCCATAAACTCAAAATTTTTAAAATGGAGTTTTTAGCTGATTCAATAGCACACTTCTTTCTGTTTCATTAACTGAAAGAAATTTTGAAAAATCTTCATTACTTTTTGTTCTACAAGATTTTTAGTATTTCAAATTTAGTTCTGTAATCATTAAATATAAATTTTAATTGACGTCATCAATAATTGTAATAAAGTAGCGGAGAGGTACCTTTTCGCATGGTGGGTCACATTTATACATTGAGTTATAAAATTTAAATTTTCAACCACTTGAGGTTGTGTCTCGCTACCGAGAATACAGAATAAAAATGACCAGTCGTGCTTAGCGCTCTAAGGATTGAAAGTAATGAAGTGTTAAATCTACCGATCACTTAACCATCAGATATGTGTATGTCATTCATAATAAATAAGTGTCATTTTAAGGTGGAGAGAAAATCACTTCACTGATGTGAGAAAAGAAAAAATTCTACCATGGTGATATTTCTCGGTTTTCTTCATCTGGAGTGCTTTTTAGTATATCTGTGACAACTTGATGGCACGGATAATCGCCAAAACAGAAGATGTCAGGATTGTTCAACGACTGTGTAATCCAGGAAAGCTGGGAAAAAATGAAAATCATACTGAAAATTTCTAGGCCCATTTAAGTACAGCTTTGTAAACTTTTATGTAAATTATTAGTCTCTTATATAAATCAGGCAGCAATTTCTGACGCCTACTTTTTACAACACTCTCCTTAATTTTAAGTTTAAAATAGCTTAAGTGTTAATAAAAGAAAACAAAAAGAAACAATTCAGCCGCTATTAATTGAGCAGCTGTATTTAGTGCTATTAGGCACTAACCTGGCCTTCTGAATTTTTCCATGGTCTGTAGATGAGTTTGATGGGAAATACATCTTGTAGACCTCTGAATAAAGCATGTACCAGATGTCGCAGACCGGCTGCTTGCTTCAAGTTGAATTCAGGATGATCTAATTCACTGACCACTTCTCTCCAGTCTAAATGTGGTGCCTATCCAGAAAAAAATATGTTCAACTCAATCATTTTTAAAAAATGATTCTTCATAACTATACCTATCCAAATTCTGCACAAATTGCTCAAGAACGTTGTAGTTACAAGGTAAATGAAAGATTTTAAAAGCAACTGAATTTCTGCAGCACTGATGCCGACTACAGTAGTTGTTTTGTGTTTGACTGGCAACTGTCTGTATAACCAGTTGTTAAAGATAAAATATGCTTTAAATCTGAAAACACTGATATATGTTGGTACTATAATTTAACAAATCCAATAAATTTTCAGTTAGGTCTACTTGAAGTTGTGTCGCAATAGCAAGAAACAGCTTGAAGTGGCAGAAAATTTAGATTGCATAGCTCATAGCTCTAGGTGTTATTAGTGTCACATAAGAAAATCAATCAAGAAATCAAAAAAACACAGGGTTTACTACGTATCATTGCACCCACCAGGTCTTTCACCACTTGGACAAAGATGTCAACATTCCAGCTCTGTGGTCCAGAGGCGTCAGGTTTGTCTTTACCGTCTCCCCACACAGCTCCTGATCCCAGTGTCTGCAAAATAATAGGTGAACAAGTGTGAGTAGCAACATTCAACTTAATGGCATTAACTTGGTCTATGTACTACTTTTCTGATGGGTGTAACAAAGCTAAACGTAAGGTTGAATCAATATATAAAGAAATACAGTTTTCAACATAATTCATGATCTGCAGTCAATCATTTGCAGAGCCTGTCCTTTCGGTCATTTGGTCAATGACCAAATCAAAGGAGAGGTGATTAAATTAAATTGGCAAAAATGTAAATAACGACTTAACCCTTTAAGCCCTCACGATGCATTAAAGCATCATTTAACATCCCTGAAAATAGATTTAATTTTCCTACAACCAAGGGTTCTAGAACGGGAATTTTCATGAAACTGGTTTACCAATACATGTCAATTTTCCTTAATTTTTCACCCACTTCAAGTCATCTTCATCCACTACAAGTTGAGAATTGCGACAGCAATTCACGGCTTGTAGTGGATGAAGATGACAATGGTAAATTTAGGCTCGAAAGGATTAATTTAAAAAGTTTTTAAGCTAATTTTCAATTTTGACAATTGGTAACTCTTAACCTTTTGGCTGCTGGCTCGGCAGGATGTGTCAGCCATCACTGCTGACCAAGTTTAACCCTTTCATCACCATATTTTTCTAAATAAGGTTTGTTAACATCAGGCCAGCCATAGATAAATATTATTCTAATTTGGAATAAAAAGTGCAATAATAGATATATTACAGGCCCATGTATGACTGTCTGCTTTTATTGGTCACTTATCTGTGTTTATCTGGTAACCATGGCAACCAAATTCAATGAAAGCAGGGTCAAATCAGCCTAAAATGGGTGAAAATAGCTTTTTGGAGAGTTTTGCTCAAATTCTGTTCATTCGAGATGTCTATGGTGGTTAAACTCACCTAGACCCCAGAATGGAGCTATACCACAACACCACGAGAGGTTACAGGGGGTAATATAAGGGCTGGAGGGGTAATACCTCATCAAATTACCCTTTCGTCACCCCTTTCTCGTATGGCAGGAATGGACCAAATGACAAAACGATTGGCATGTTTGGACCAATGGCTAGTACTTCAAATACATTTGATGAATCCCAGCCGAAGTACACATGGTGACATGGGTTGGGCTTCACAGAGGTGAAAATAGCCTGTTTTTATTATTGGTGTTGCTTCAATTCAGCTCACTTGAGATGTCAATGGTGGTTGAAACGTACCTGGTCCCCAGCATGGAACTATAACCGAAACACCCCCAAGAGGTTACATGGGTAATATAAGGGCTGGAGGGGTAATACCCAATCACCATCAAATCACCATTATGTCACTCCTTACTTGTATTGGCAGAAATGGACCAAATAACACAACGGTTATCATGTTTGGACCAATGGCCAGTAGGGTACTTCAAATACATTGGATAAATCTCAACCCAAGTACACATTGTACCATGGGTTGTGGTTGGGGTTGGGCTTGACAGGGGTGTTACGCCAAGGTCATAACAAGGTCATCTCAAGGTCACAAGAAGGTCAACTCAGCTTAAAGCAGGTGAAAATAGCCTATTTTGTTGGTTTTGTTTCAATTCAGCTCACTTGAGTTGTCAATGGTGGTTGACACTCACATAGACCCTAGCATGGAAATATAACAAAACACCCGCAATAAGTTATAGAATTAATATAAGGGCTAGATGGGTGATACCTTGTCAAATCACCCTTATGTCACCCCTTTCTCATATGTCAGAAATGGACCAAATAATTCGACGATTGTCATGTTCGGACCAATGGCCAGTTGGCCTACGTCAAATACATTGGATGAATCCCAAACCTAAGAACACATGGTTTGGGGTTGGGCTTGACAGTGGTGTCACCCCAAGGTCACAACAAGGTCATCTCAAGGTCACAGGAAGGTCATCAGCTTCAAATAGGTAACAAGAGCACACTCGATAATAGCCCGCCGCCGAATTATGATAAAGAAAGTAAAGACGAATGTCATCACGTAAATAACAACCCAAGATATAAATGGTATGTTAAACCAGCCGCTTTTCAAGTTATCGCGCCCACAAGGTCAAATTATGGACGTAAAATAAATGTGAAAAATCGCAATAAGTCAACCATTTTGATTTTTTTACCGGCCATTATTGAGCTTGTCCAAGAACTGCTTATTAGTAACATGCATAACAAACTTGAAGAGGATACTTGTGAAAATGTTGAAGTTATCGCGCCTACAAGGTCAAATTATTGACGGAAAATGAGAAAAATCGCAATAAATCGGCCATTTTGAATTTTTTTTCAGCCATTATTGAACTTGTCCAAGAACTACTTATTAGTAACATGCATAACAAATTTGAAGAGGATATGTGAAAAACTTTTCAAGTTATCGCGCCCACAAGGTCAAATTATTGACGTAAAATCACAATAAATCGGCCATTTTTTTTTTTTTTCAGCCATTATTGAACTTGTCCAAGAACTACTTATATGTAACATACATAACAAATTTGAAGAGAATATGTGAAAAACTTTTCAAGTTATCGCGCCCACAGGGTCAAATTATTGACGTAAAATGAGAAAAATCGCAATAAATCGGCCATTTTTTTTTTTTTTCGGCCATTATTGAACTTGCCCAAGAACTACTTATTAGTAACATGCATAACCAATTTGAAGAGGATATGTGAAAAACTTTTCAACTTATCGCGCCCACAAGGTCAAATTATTGACGTAAAATGTGAAAAATCGCAATAAATCGGCCATTTTTTTTTTTTTCCGGCCATTATTGAACTTGTCCGAGAACTGGTCATTAGTAACATGCATAACAAATTTGAAAAGGATATGTGAAAAACTTTTCAAGTTATCGCGCCCACAAGGTCAAATTATTGACGTAAAATGTGAAAAATCGCAATAAATCGGCCATTTTTTTTTTTTTTTCGGCCATTATTGAACTTGTCCGAGAACTGGTCATTAGTAACATGCATAACAAATTTGAAAAGGATACGTGAAAAACTTTTCAAGTTATCGCGCCCACAAGGTCAAATTATTGACGTAAAAGGTGAAAAATCGCAATAAGTCGGCCATTTTGAATTTTTTTTCAGCCATTATTGAACTTGTCCGAGAAGTGGTCATTAGTAACATGCAAAACAAATTTGGGAAGGAAACATGAAAAACTTTTCAAGTTATTGCGCCCACAAGTAAATGTTAACGCCGACGACGACGCTGACGCCGACGCCGACGCCGACGCCGACGACGCCGAACTTCAATTGCAATAGCCCACCTTTTTTAATTAAAATTAAAAGGCGGGCTAAAAATACCCTTTTAAGTTGGTTTTGCTTCAATTCAACTCACTTGAGATGTCAATAGTGGTTGAAACTCACCTAGACCCCAGCATGGGAATATACCAAAACACCCCCAAGAGGTTACAGGGTTAATACAGGGGCTGGAGGGGTGATACCCCATCAAATCACCCTTTTGTCACCCCTTTCTCATATAGCAGACATGGACCAAATAAAACGATTGTCATGTTTTAAACAATGGTCATCACTTCAAATACATATGATGAATCCCAACCCAAGTGCACATGGTGACATGGGTTGGAGTTGGGCTTGACAGGAGTGTTACCCCAAGGTCATAACAAGGTCATCGCAAGGTCACAGAAATATCAAAGCAGCCTAAAATAGGTGAAAATAGCCTATTTTTGTTGGGGTTGCTTCAATTCAGCTCACTTAAATCACAAAAATAATGGCACCAACTGATTCCCCATACCCTAAAACCTAGGTGTGGAGCCATTAATTGTTATTATATGATTACAAGGTACTGAGATATGGCATATTTAAACTTTCTGGTGGCTGACATGACCTATGACATTGACCCCTGGTGTGACCTTGAAACACAAATATAATGGCACCAACGGCTTCCCCGTACCCGAAAACATAGGTGTAGAACCATTATTTGGTTTTATATCAGGATAAGTCACTGAGATATGGCATATTTTCAAATGCTGGTGGCTGACAATGACCTATTACATTTATCCAGGGTGTGACCTTGAATGACAAAAATATTGCCACCAACGTACTACCCGTACCCGAAAACCTACAGCCATTATTTGTTTTCATATGATGACTGGTTACCGATATATGGCGCATTTTCACTTTCTGCACTATTTTGTGGCGGGCATATTAAATATGAAAACTATATCCAATTGTGGGCAACACATCTTAGAAAACATTTTCTGGTAAGACTATGGATCCATAATAACTCACTTTCGATAAAATCGCCTTTCCAAAGTTGTGTCTAGGTTGAGTGGTTTTTGGGGGTTAAAACAAGGGAAATATTTTATTTTCCTTGGTTAAAATGACCACAATATTGTTGGTAAATAAACCTTTGCTGTCAACATGCACCTGTTATTGGTAGTTCTAAAATGCCCGCTAGGCTGCGCCTTCATTGATAACAATCGGAAAATCTAGACACGCGATGAACGCCAAACACGATACTCAATTATTCCTGCCACGTATGACAAGCATAATACTTTTATTTTCAATATAATTAGTTTTTCCTTGCGACAATACCCACTCTTATTTTTCTAGTTTTTTCAGACGTATATGTACAAGTTTAGCAACGTCATAAAACGTATATATACGTGTTTAGGTTAAACTGATGAGCACGGCTAGTTTTTTAATTCATTTTATCAGCCGATCAAATAACTTTTTTGGGAAGGAAATGAGTGTCTAAACATCAAGAGTAGCAAATATCTGGTCTCAAATTAAACAAATATGAGTAATTTTCACCCACTTGAAGTTGTGGGTCGCGGTAGCAAGACACAACTTCAAGTGGGTGAAAATTTAAAATATTTGAAAAAGTGCTTCAAGGCTTAATCACCTTGAGAAATGAATTGCTGCAATAATCAACTAATTGTAACCAATATTATGAAATTTGAAACAATAACCAACACCATGGAACCTTTAAACTCACCTGCATACCAATCGGTTCATTTAGTCTGATAGGTGTACGAGCAAACATAGACAATACCCTGGCTACAGAAGCAGCTGTCAACTCTTTTACACCGATCTGGACCAATGATAGACGACATTCCTCAACACTAAAAAAACATTATGACAATGTGGTGAGAAAATTCTTTGTGTAAGCCAGAAGAATATCCGTGCATGCCTTACCTGTGAAATACTAATCACATCGGCATGAGTACTAATTATAATGAATCTCCTATGAAATGACTGTATAATGTGTCAAAGAAGCCCACTTTATTCTGATGAAACAAAGATTACATAGCCTGGTCCATTAATGTCATTAATTTCAGTAACCTTTTACCCACGTGAAGTTATATAAGAGCGAGTTGAATCAAAAGTTGCTCCAATGAAAACATGTGATATAGCCGTTTTCAGCCTCTTTACTCCCATTAAATTTGCATGAGACATATGCTTTACATTTGCTAGATTGTCATAACTATTGACTCAAATTGTACTTATGTAAGTAATTTTTACCAACTTGAAATCGTGGGTCGCGGCAGCGAGAGACAAATTCAAGTGGGTAAAGATTTTAATTTGATAATGTAGCGCTTTAAGGATCAATAAATCTTATAAAAATTTAGCACTTTCAAGCACTTAGATAATCACATTTTTCAAATGTTTCATGTCCTTGAATATTTTCTTGTGAATATTTCTTGTGAATATATTGAATATTTTCTGGAAACACAAGGTTTTCAAGCACCTCTACAAACCCTGTGAAGTTTGTTGCCTACCTGTTAGTGAATCCATAGCTGAGTTCATGTATTATCTCCGCAAGGTTAGAAGACATCTGAAACATATGTGACACGTATAAAAAATGTCATGTAAAACTATTTTGAAGTACCTGATAAAAGTTGATCTAAAGCTAATTATTTAGAGCTTCAATACAATCTAAGCTCACCAAATGCTGGAATTGTGACATAAATTCAGTTACAAAACAACCAAGCGCAACACATTAACCTTTCAACTCCCAAATTATTTAATGGGAATTCTCCCCATATAAGGTTGTGGCTGACGCGATCCACAACTTCAAGTGAGTGAAAGTTAATCAAATTTAATAAAGATAGATCAACTATTTTCAAATCTTGCTGATTGATGTCAAGTTTTATCTTTAAAGTGTTTAAAAAGTGGTACTTAATGTGCTCATAAAAAAAAGTAAAATTAGAACATAATCGGTACTGGTAATTAAAGGGTTAAATGCAAGCTTAGAAATATCTTATTTTGATCAAATGTACAGTATTTTCCTTCACTAAAATTATACAGAAAGCTTACCATAGATTTCGGCATGGTAACAGAGTGACCACTGAGTTTTTCAAGGGGCAGATCTTCAGCCTCAGGATAAAGCAAGGGTGCAAGTACAACGGGAACACGTTCTCGTGGGAAATCTAGAAAATAAAATATTAAAACAATTATATGCCTAATATCAAAGTCTCTACCTTCCACAATTAAAAGATGATCACCACAGTGCAGTAGCTATGGGAAGATATAAACATATATTTAGGTATTTTTTAATGTAATATACTACAATTTTCTTCATAAGACAAAAAAGGCCTTTTAAACTGTCAGAAATGCTTTAATGATAAAACTGCTGGAAAATGATGTAAAAAGTGATTTTTTTAATCAGGTAATGTTCTGAGAATATTTTGTGAAGATCGGATAAAATATTGGTGACTGTAGAGAGCATATGCTAAATGCATATTATACAAATTAAAATGTTCACTAATTGATGGCCTACCCTGTATAACCGGGCTGCCTAACTCACTTCGCAGCAGACCCAGTCACGGTGACCGCCATTTTATCTACACAACCTACCGACAAACTAGGTTTTCAGCTGGCAAAATCTAGTGATCGTTTTAGAGCTAATACATTTAAAAATGTAGGTCTATGTGTCAGAGCCTTGCAATGTCAACAGGGCACTGATGTCCCAGGTTTATTTCGAATTAGTCAGAATTATATTCTACTTATAAATGCTTGCATCGGAAGAGCATAAAATACATACATTGTCTTAGAGAGATTATCCTTTTTTATTAATCAGAGAGAAAAAAATCAGTCAAGCCGCTACTTTCCACCATTTTCCAAAATCGTAACTTAGCCTCTGGAGCACTGAGCTATTCAATTGAAATGTAGTCACTTGAAGCTGTGTCTCGCTACCGTATGTGATTTGTGAAGTTTAAGTCCCAACATATATCAATGTTTCAAGATTGAAGGCATATTTTACTTTTAATAACTGGTTATCAGGAGTTATACAGGCGCTAATAAAAAAAAATAATGTCTACTGTAGTCGAAATCAGTGCTCTAAGGGCTAGGAAGGAGTGTACCTCTTTGTAATGTCTGAGTGAAGGTGTCCCGTGTCTCCTCAGACAGATGTGGCAGATGTGTCAGTAACAGGTGGAGGACTTCTACCCCTGCCTCCTGTAATCCTCCCTCCTGTAATCCTCCTTCTGAAACATGACAAATCCCACAGAAATGATAAAAGCAATTGTGGCAACCATTAAGCATGGTAATAAGTATTATACTGTAGGGACTGTATACTATGCATTTTTAGGCTAATTTCAGAACATACAAACTCTAAATTTAAAAAAATTCTAAAATGTTTCATGGTGGATGTTTAGGTTAATCTGATAATTAAATTTTAAAGTAAGGGTTTTTTTTCATAAAAATAAATAATTTTTTTCATTTAGAGCTGGAAAATGCAATAGCAATTCCAGCTTCAAATGAATGAGAAATAGTCCAGAACAATTAGGCAGCACGAGGGTTAAAGTGCAAACTATTGTGATAAGCCTATTTTTCACATAGAAACACATTTTTGGTCATTTAAATGAATGAGAAATATAAACAAACAAATCAGCAGCACCAAAGTAACTTCAGTAACCTTTAGTTGGGACCGTCTTTATACGTCAGAATCTGCCGTCTGCAGACGGCAGATTCTGACGTATAAAGACGGTCCCTACACTGAAAGAATTACCATATTTCTAATGGCCATAGACTGATAACATAGGTATCAAATGAATCTATAAAGAGATAACTGAGACATTTATGATGATTTCAAATTGAAAAGACCTCTCTTGTAAAAGGTTAAACACGAAAAGGGACATTGTAAAACAGGTACTGATTATAACACCATACATACCTGTACTTGTATAGGAGTGAATTAGGTGTGGGAGCTTTTGTGCAACAAAGTTCTGTGAGTACTTCTGGGTTTCTGGGTTTGACGAGTTCTGTAAAGCAAGGCTAAACACCACCTCCTGGACGCGACTCAGCCGCAGGGTGCGACTCAAGTTAGCCAAAAGCGAAGACGATGGCTTCAAAGTCTGAAATATAGAGTCACTAGGGTCAGGAAAAGCTTTGTTACATCCACTCGTCTTGTTCGGAAAAAAACATTTTATGTCAGTCACAAAATTTACCAGTAGCTACTAGATGGACGAAAATACAAATAATTACCAACACTAAAAAAAAAATATGATTTATTTACAAATGAGACATCAGGACCTGTCTTTACAGAAATTGATTAGCCAAACAGAATTTCAAATGTCTTGGCAAAAAGGAAACTGGTACAATTTAAATTAGCATTTAAAATATTTCAGAAATGCAAGTGGATCCTGAATTAAGCAGTTACTAGGCAACATCGACAATCCGAGAATTTCCAGAAAATGTATATATCTCTGAATCAGAACGTTTATAATTCGAACACTTTCACTGAGGGAATGGTCTTTATACAACAGAATCTGACATTTAACAGACTCTGTATAAAGACTGTGCACTGGAAGAATTAAAATATTTCTTATGGCTGTAGACCCATAACATGGCTATATTCAAATGAAGCAGAAAGAGCTAATTAAGACATTTATGATGATTTCAAATTGAAAAAAAACATTTGCTCTCCATGGTTTATAAAAATATATTTTAGCACTGTAAAGGTTAATAATACCTGTTGCTGATGAAGAGGAACATCAATAGCTGAAGTGAGGGAAGAGATAAAATGTGGCTTTGTTGTGAGAGATGCACACTCCTGAATCAGATACTGTGTCTACAAAAAATAAACACCATGGCAACACATTGTATATCTGCAAGAAATTTGAGCCTTTGTATATCTCGGCTGATTTTCATCAAAAAAATGTTTATGGTGTACTTTACATTGATGACAGAAGGCAAAAAAAAAAAAAATCTGAAGCACGGGGCCCAATTGAGACAATAGACATCATTTGCAAAAAAATACTTATTATTCTGGTTAATAGTGATATGACTGAATATTTAGGTGTCTAAAGACATGCAAATCTTTTTTCATATTTATAAAATAATTGAAGTAGCAGGGCAAAGGTTAAAATTCACAAAACAGAACATGTGTCTAAAAATAATTAAACTGTCTCAAGTTGGCTACAATTATTGTACAGGTGCATACAATGTTGAAAACAACATACCTGATGGAAATCTTTGCCACCACTTTTACCTTCCCCACTGAAGTCCACATGAGAAAATAAGCAACGAAGTAGATGCCTCTCTGCCTCTACCCCGTGTCGAGCTACAAGCTAAAATAGAAAAAAGACAACTAGATTTAGTTCACTAATCATAATGAACAAGACTAGGCCTAGGTAACATCAACACTTAGACAGTTTCCTTAGACGTGAAATTGCAAAAAAACATTCCCCCACCTACCCTATTTTGCAGGCCATGCAACCAAAATCACAAAAAAAATTGAAAATCATCTACCTAACCTGTTTGGGAAGGCAGTGTAATCGGCAACAGAGATAATTTTCTAGCTAATGTGTGTTCAAATACAGCTAGGAATATGGCTGTATTATATTAAATAGTCCTGCAGTACGGATCTATTACCGCTATCACAGTCTTTTCCAATAACATCAGACTTAACAGATATGTTCTGTAAAACGCAGGTGGGTAAGGCAAAATACCCAACTACATCGGACCTAAAATCATGACAATCAGATTATTGTTTTGTCAATTTTTGATTTCACAAGGTAAGAAACGGACATTTACCAACTACTGTCTGGTGACTTTTTTGGTCGGGTGAAAATTTCACGTTTACAGGACCTACTGTCAGGTGAGCTTATTGGGAAAGACTGTTACTGTATTTTTCGGTGTAAAACACCGGCTACTTGTCGAAAAGGCCTGGTGTGGGCTATGTAATGAATGCGGGCTACACATTGTTAAAAGTCCAAAAAAAATTTACATCCTAATATCTACTGCTGTAGATAGACTACCTGTCTACAATACGATGTTTGTACCTCATCTGTTTGGGCCGCCACTCAGCCGTCGCCAGGCTATGTGAGAACTCGCTGCATAAAGCCACCACATACCCCCACTCTAACAGTTACAGCCACTTGCTAATCAGGTAATGCTTCATTGCAGCTGTGACGTTTTAATGCCATGAGCCAATAATTAACCATTGCATTTTATTTTCCAAATGTTATCATATTGGAACAGAGATATATCAACAAAACATTGCTTGTGTTTAGATACACTGGAATGATAATCAGATAAAAAATTGGCAAAATATAATAGGCCTATAGTGTAGATCTGGTAATTTCCGCTTGTTTAATTTTTCGTGAACTTCTGATTTTATGACTTTTCAGGAAGTTTAGAATTCACAAATATTTATCTTTCTTCCGTAGCGCTATTTCTTGAATTAGATAATTTTTCCTCCTCGCGAAAATTAAATACTACCAGATGTACAGTACTAGAAATACATAACTGATTACACTTTGCATGTCAAATTTCAGACGCGCATACCTCAGAATGTCTTGTAAAACGAGACGGTCTGTACCCGTCAACACTACTCTCGCGCCATTTAGTATAGTATATCATCTTGCATGGGTATAGGTTTATGGGTGATTGCATTGTATCCAACGGTGGTAGGGCCTAGTGGTAGTACTACAATAGACGGGTTGGCACACAAGGGTTGAATGTTGACATCCTTACGTGTTAAATTATTGTTTTTAATTATTAAAAAACAAGCTACTTTGTGTGATTTTACTTATAAAACATATCACGCCAAAATCAGCCGTAGAAGGCAATATGTTATATGTATCACAAAGTTCTGTTAGGGTTCCAGGTAGACCACGTAGATCAGGTGCAGATGCATGGGTCGTCGAAAGCCGGTACACACGGGGGAATACAGATCCAGCGTGCGCTTATAAGCACTCGCAACGCACTTCTGGCGAGTGTTTATAAACACCCGGGCATTTATAAACGGTCGGCCAATATGAACTGTACATTTTATTCTATAAAATCAGCTATTTTCTCTTAATTATACCAGATTTGCTATAATGTATACATTGACACAACGAACATCACTACTTAGTAATGAGAAGCAGAATCTGTAAAATACGATTCATTAATTGGTAAAAATAGATTTTTTGACCACTGACCTCCACCTCCTTAAAGTGTCATTGCTAAAAAATGTATACGTTGGGGGTACACTCTGCTAATACCATGAGGTGGTGGATATAGTGATGGTCAAATTGATTATTGTATGCGGCATTTGTATATTCTACGTGGCATCTTTTTTGTACACACGATTTAGTGCACAAAACCTATATACAATCCAGGAGCGCTGTCATTTATCCCACTTCCTATGTAAGTTCTGTGGGAATTTACCTTACAAAAACGACTAAAATGTAGATTATTATATTCTTTAAACTAAACTGCGTCTTCATATTGCAAATTCATATGAAGTTATGCACTGTAATTCACAGTTTTATGGGGCTGGTCCTTTTGCTATTCTGCCGTGAAAACTCAAAAGGCAGTATCTGCTCACTTAACAAGTAAGCTGATACTGCCTTTTGGCTTCGCACGGCAGTATACAAGTGAACGAGGCCGACCATTTATAAACGCCCGGGTGTTTATAAACACTCGCCAGAAGTGCTTATAAACGCATGGTTGTTTTAAATGGGCGGCCATTTAAAAACGGACGGACCGTACGTGGTATACACCGGTGCAGGGTGTCTATGATCAAACATACAATTGTTGTTGAATTTACCCCTCTGCGGGATATACATCAGAAAATCTGTATATTTTTTTTTATAATCCATATATAGTACCATTAGTAATTTACTAATATTACTATATGGTGATTGAATTACAGTGAATGACGATCGACAATACACCGGTCCTTCTGAGACGGTACTTAGCAAGTCATGTGTCTCTTGGGGCTACACTATACTCGCAGTCACATAAAACATTTTTTAGTATGCTAATTAAAATTTTTATTCACACGAAGTTGTGTCTCGCTACTGCAACCTACAATTTCAAGTGGGTGAAAATTAAGTCACATCTGTTGAATTATAGACCAAACAATTACAAATCTTGATGTTTAAACACACATTTTCTTTAAAATAACCATGATAACAGTCAGTGACTTAATCGGCTAATAAAACAGATAAAAAAAACTATAGCCATCAGCGTTCGAAATAAAGGTTTAACGAGCCTTACATTTTGGGTTGTCCTTATAGACCCAGCTTGGAGAAATCAAGCCACAGTGGTAGGCGATAATGCCATGACTGTAGTAGTACATGTATGCGAAATCATTTTTTTACACTGACCATCTGAGCCTTTGTTTATATAATGTTTTCAGTTCCTGACAAATAATCACTGGCCCAATGTTAATAGAAAGTAAAACACAAATTTATTAATGCAGGGACAAAACAACTAATATTTATCAATATTATCAAAACAACATAAGGCCATGCGTTTTATATAAATTATCGGTTTTAGGACCCGACCAAACTAGAAAAAACGCCTACATTTAAATAAATAAGACAAGTTTATATTTATTTTAATCCCGTCCGCTGATCCATAACGGTTCTTCTTCCGAAAATTATATCGAGCCGGCCACCGGCAGTGAATGACTGCGCAGCTAGTTTGCGCAGCCTACCTAGTTCCGTGTCAAGGAAGCTGTTTGAAATTGAGGCCCAACTCGCATTTACTTAAAACAACCAGATCTTAATTAAACTTTTTGAAATTTAGTAATTTTATTCATTTTCTTTTTTTTGGTCGACTCAGTGATCCACTTTTTGTGATTTGAGAAATAAAAAATAATTTGTCTTTGGCCATTTATTTTTATTTTGACCTCAGACAACAAAATTTGACGAAAAAAACCGTAAACCAACTTTAATAAAATAAATGGCCTAATATTATCAGGTGCACAGATCACAGGCATATGCTGTCACATTGCAGTGGCCGTCCACCATTTTGTTTCATGTTGAGAATGTAAACAAACATTTTGTGTGGAACATTGGTGTGGAATATCAGGGCTCGAAATAAGGCCATTCCTCTAGTCCGGTACAGTAGATCCTGTGATCAACGACCCTGCCTTCAACGACCTTTTGTCTCCAACGACTTTTTTTTCTTGCACGGAACATTTTTCTATAGTTAACGACCTGTGATCAACCACTTTCTGTCTAACGCGACTTGTGACTTCAAATATCTGGCAGAAGGTCATTATATTACTTGTGTCGAGCTACCTCAACTTTTTTCGTCATACGACTTTTGGAAACATTCATGAGCAAACACTGCATGTCAGATCTGACTGTTTGGATATTATGGTTAACAGAGAGGTATAACGCTGGAAGATCAGGCTGGTGTCGCAAGAGGTCTATCTGCCTCAGAATGTCAATGTTACTGCACAGCAATATCACCTCACGCCGGTAGGAAATCATCCAACCCTTCATGTCCAGTGATCAAGATATGCCCTATGAATCAATTTAACATGTTTAATGCTCGCATTAGTCGAAAAGTGTATAAAATTGTTTATTTCGCATAGCGCTAATTAATACATGTTTTAAAATACAATCGTATTAAATTGTTCAGGGAATGTAATAAGAAGATACGCCATGAGAATATTGTCTATAGCACACTAAATGTCAAGTGCTATTCAGTTGTGTGTTCAAGAGCGGCGCCGTCATAATTACGCTATACACAGCCTGTCAGTCAACAGTACACCACTCTCCAGACATGAGACGCGCCGCCACTGACCAGAAAACCCAAGACGTTGACCCAATGTTGTTTTAACGTCGGCCCACTGTCTTCGAAGTCAACACAACATTGGGCCAATGGCTCATGTTTACTGGGTGACTATACAGCTAGCGCGAGACGTTGATGCAGGGTTGGCCAACATTAGAACAACATCGCGTCGGGACATAAGTAATCCCCCAGTCACTTTAAAACAATACACTGCCTTAATGAGCCGTCCACGCGTGTTTATTCACACGTAGCGAACGTCCTATATGAGTGTGGTCCGGCCACATATACCCAGAAGACACAAGACGCTGATTCAATGGTGGATTAACGTTGGTCCAGCGTCGTAGACGGTGTACCAACACTAAACCAACATTGATTCAACGTATTGTGTCTGCTGGGACGGTACAAACGTCCTAGTGTGGGCATAATTCTCCTGTTAGTGTGAACACACATGTGTATTATTCATCAGTAATGAATAACTGTTCCTTTTTTGTTTCACCAGTTATTTTTTTGTTTCACCAGGGCTACATCATCTGTCCTTTAGTGACACATTTAATGTGAATATACAGCGCCTCATGCCTGTAAAGGGTCAGAAGCTACCTGGGCTTATATAACGTGTGCTCTGTTAGCGTGATTAGCATAGCTAGCTGTTGCGGCAACCGCGTGCTTTGATCCACAATGACTACCAGTCAATGGTGGGTGAATGTCGCCGTCATTAGTCCGACATTGAACCAGCCGCCGCAAATTTACAGCAAAAACTCATTCCTGTGACCAGCGACTTTCTGTCACCAAGGACTTTTTTGTCTGGCAGAAGCAAGGTCGTTGGTGACAGGATCTACTGTATTGCCAAAAAATGTGCAGGAATGGCAAAAAATTTTACTAGCCATTCCGATGAACAGGCAAATTTTAGGCCATCCTAAAAGACAAAGGCCATTTCTAGGAATGACAGTTTTTACTCAGGAATGGCAGTTTCCTTGACTTGTCAGTCCTGTGGATTGGCTTGCCCCCAACGTTTAATTCTACCCCTGGATATAGTCCATAATATAGCCTATTATTGCTATATATCTTAGATCGGCGGAATTTTAGGATGCTTACAAGACTGATTGATAATATTTTAAATCAAATGACCTGTGTTGATGTCAGAAAAAACGGAGGTTATGCAGTTTACACCTACCGTACTCCTGCAATTTTAGAGCAATTTACCGCATTGTTAGTGCGTGTCAACACTAGCCCAGCATTGAAGCATCAGGCCTTCAGATTTAGAGTGTGCGATCGGGCACGCGCACCATAACTCCTGCAAATGTGGGGTCAGGCGAGGGAAATACAGCGCACCTCACATTGTCAGGCCTAAAATATTGTTTGTTTCCGATTGCTGACAGACCCTATCAAAACATACGCGATTCAAACTTATTTTATTTATTTCCTAAAGTAAAATATTGCTTGATTCAGCCCGATTCTATCTTTAACTTTATCAAGCACCAGCGATCCAACTCCATGTCTGTCTGATAGCTAGCCCTGGAAGCTGTCTGCCTGACCAGGCATTCTAACCTCCCAAATGAATTTTAAAGGCCCATTCGAGTTGCTGTTTTCATTGTCGTTGGTCGATACTTTTGTGTCAACTTGGTCAAACAATTTCTTTAAAAAAAAATCTCAATCATAGATGACTATAGGACTTATTAACACTGATTAATGGACGATTGTCTGTGTCATAGCAAAACAACGCAAAAGCGTCAACGACGCAAACAGCCATTCGATTGTCCTGTGTTTGTTTGGAAATCCCAGTATTACTCTGATGCGCATCTGCGGCGGATGTGCATTGCACGCATGCGCACGTGCTATTGTTTACATCTGACTGCTTGTAGTGTAAGCTACATGTGTGTTAATGGTTATTTTTAGAACGAAGTATTCTCAGCAAAAAACACGAGGTGCTGACAGTGCCCCATTCCTGATTTGATGTTGAGCCTGGCCCCGTTTTATTAAGCTGAAAAGATACGAGATCTTATTAATTCTCGTGACCTTGGCCTGCCACTTACGAGAATATAGAATCTCGTTGATTTTCCTTGTATGTCTCCCTCTTTAACACATGTATAGGGGGGATACGAGCCCACTGACCGACTCGTTGAATCTTAACGATCCTCATATGCAAATGAGCTATTAATACAAGCTAGTATCGTTTTTATCTTGATAAAAGGGGGCCCAGATTCGCAAACGGCGGGCCAACATTAATCCACCATCCGGTTAAAATCTCATGTTTATTTGACTGCATCATTCTGCAGCTCAAATTTTGACTTTGAAATTATAAGCCAACAGCCCTCCAATTGGAGTATCAGGACAGGACGAAGCATTTGTCCAAGGTGCATAACCCATCATGTCACTGGCAGGTGTAGTTCCCACTGTATTAGCAGGTGTAGTGGGAAATACACAGACAATGACAGGATGTGCATAACCAGTTATTTAGCTCAGTTTGTAGGAATGTTGCTTTGACAGAGAGTTGCAAAGTTCCAGAGAGCAAACCCCTGTAGTCTAATGCCGACCAACACTAGAATAAACATCTATATCTATATACCTAAATAGGCTAAGATCTATAAAGTTCTAGACTATGGCTAGTCTAGATGCAGTGTGCTAATATTTTAAATTGATGAAATACGGCATGTCAAAATATTAGCTTTAGGAAGTTGTATTTGGCTTTTTCATGTTTTTATGTCCCAAAATTCAGACAACTAAAAAATCTTGCGGCCAACCTGAAAAGTTGACCTGGTGGTCTGGCGGACAACCAGGCCAATAATCCTTATTTTGTGCCCTGAATTGGTTAAAGTGACACAAAATAAAATAATTTCCAACAAATGACAACAAATCGGCAACACACATAATGATATGTTCTGGCCTTAGATGTTAATTTTTTTAAACTACAAACCCTTTTTTTAAATTTCATTAACCCGTTTGGCATTGTGGTTAATTGTGGTGAGTGATCACTCACCTCACCACTTTTAGGTGAGCTTTTATTCACTCGCCACTGATTTTCAAATCTGAAGGCCTGAAGCATTGCATTGTGTTGGCTGGGATATTTGTGCACATTTTGCACACACTTTTGGCTTGTCATGCGGCGACTAATCTGTAATTTCGCTAAGTTTTAGAGGGAATTTCAGAAGTTAGACCATTTTGCAAACATTAATGAAATTATCAGTCAGCTTGCGATTTAACGACTTGCAAAAAGCGCTTTGCACACAAAAATTAAGACTTTGCACTCCAAGTTTGATTTCACATGCTAAACCACATTTGTTATCGCAGGTCAATTTTCTAAAGTATAGTATAACTTGTCTTGACCGGTCACCAGTTTGAACGGCCACCTCCACTCAAAGGCCACCATTTGGAGTTCCAAATGCATTTTCTGTATAAATGAGCTCTAATGACCGGCCAACTCCAGAACATGGCCATTGATTTTTTAGCAACAAGTCAATTTTTAACCTCCAATTACAGGCAACTATATATCGGCGGCCACTTTAATTCGGCCAATATAATAAAATTGTCAGCATGAATGACATATATTGCGGCGAAAAAATGGTAAGTGCTGACGTCATTTTTGCATAGGTTGTTGTAATATAGGACACGACCAGTATACCTACAATTACCCCTCACTGGCCTGAGTTTGGCAATGGCCCCTCAATTTAATATATAGTATGTCATAATGTAACACTGGCATGTCATCTATTTCTTCACATGTGCTATTTCTGGAAAATGACAATGCCAAATTTCAATGTCTGCACCCTGAATTCTGAGGGAGTTAGTAGGGTACTTTCAGTCAGGCTTACGCTACACACTCACATACTAGCCAATATGGCTTATTTGCTTTTCCTATGTTAAATTAAAAGCACATTGAACGACAAAATATCAATCAGAACCGGACAATAAGTCTACACTGCAAAAAAAAGAACAAAATCAGATAATTTTTACTCGTTTAGGACAAAAATAGTCGTCTCACATGATTGAAAACAATATTCCCATGGCCATGGTGATTAAAAACAATATGCAGGGTTCAATTTGTTTCGAAAATATTGTGTAGCGATTTGCAAGAACACAATTGTCAAAAATTGTGATCTTTCCGCTACGCTACACTGACCCTGAATTATGTGTACTGGATATGTAATTTATCTGTATTAAGTACTTACTCCTGTACAACAAGAGAACTCTTTTCGAAAAAATGTCATTTTTGTGTTTTTTCTGTCAAATAATGTCCTAATACCACATAATATAGACATACTATAATTTAAAAAATAAAAAAGACAGGAGTTTATTATTTTATGTTTATAGCCTATAACTGTGAAAATGTGTTTAAAAAGAAAGCATTTTCACTCATGTTGGCTTTCCGCCAGAAAATGTCCTTTCTGAATAAAACAATTTTTAGTGTGTCAATAACTTACAAGTAACAATACACCAACCAACCATATCAATAAGACTGAGGTTTATCTAAGTACCGGCAAAGACCATGTACAATAAGATGATCGACTTACAGATTTCACCATACAAATGCGTGTAATACATTGTGCAGTGCTGTTCCCTTTTAACGGGAGTTGGAACTACGCTTTAGCAAGTGTATCATCATATAAAACACTTGATTATTTCACCACTTTAGCCTACAAATAAAAAATAATGTTTTTCTAGGTTTGACAGTATGACAATATCTCTGCAATATTTATTTTTGGAACGAAAATAACTGCTAATATAGCAGAAAAGTCATGTTATATAATCATACAATTTTAGAGATTAAAATGTCTTCATTTAAATAACAGAATAGCTGTGTACAGAAAGTACACCAATATGTGGGCACAGAACGGGAGGGGAGTGACGATATGTCGTCAAGCATAGCGACAACAAAGGAGATCGGGGCAAAACATTGGTAACAACCATAACTTGGCAGACATGTCTTTTGATTCCACTTTTATTATTTCAAAAAATATATTGCGAATACAAAAACAATATTATAAAATTATAATATGTAAGCCTCTCTCGGACCACTGCCATCAATGTCACTGAGGACTGGAGCGTTAGCAGTATATTGATATCTTAAAAACATGACACGTTCATTTTTATGACAAAATTTATTTATAGTTGAATTTTATTTTTATTTTTAATTTCTTCTGCCGTTATTGGTAAAACGGTGTTCATTGTTTTCCCTCAGTACATGTCCCGAATTGGGACATAAATATGTAATATTAACGTGAAACATTGACAACTTGCACGTGATTTAGTGTCTTTGATAAACGCAATAATTTGATCTCTGTTGTGACTCCTATATATAATGTGTTCAGGTATATTTCCGAAAATTCGTTCATTTGAACCAATTAATTGTATTAAGATTTGAAGTGGAACAAAAGCCCCACACCTTGAATATTCAAATATTGTTTCCTAGACACAAATGTATGCAATCTATTATTAGCATCAAAATTACTTTACATTGGTCACATGCAGATCGCGACACTTTGCGACAAAGATATTCACTGATATATATACAGGAATATTCTCATACTCAATGGTAATACCCGTTTGTGGCGTGAATGATTTTAGCATTGAATAAGCTAATTCTGTGACAGAATCGCTCAGATCAGGTGAATCAGCAGTAACAGTAGCATGCTTTATATCAGCAAAATATTTCTGTTCAGGTATATTCCGAATGATAAACATGACAAATGATCCGTGTCATTAGACTATAATGCATAGTAATATAATGTTTTCCATTGCCCTTATGTTGGTTTTCTTTGTCCGTATCTACCCTTGCACACATCGTCACCTGCCAGCAGATACGAGAAGATGAACCAATGATGGGGTAATGCTGGACCAGCATTACAAACCTTGGACCAGCATTACTCTATAATTGAGTCGACGTCTCGTGTTAGCTGGGCGTCACCTGTTGTTTGTAAACAATGAATATGCATACTTGTTTATACGGGCGCATCAACCCCTGAGGTACCAAAGGGAAGAAGACAAATAAAAAGTATTGATAACTAACCAACAAATTATTGGACAAAAAATGGACGTAAACTTCCGGTAATACTTATTTTTCTGATTTTTATGATGTAAAGTATGTATTGTTTTCAATAGGATCAATGCCATAATTACTCGTCGAAATATGGTAAAATCATACTTGATAGATGGCAAAAGCATTAGTTCCAACTCCCAATACCGGGGGACAGCACTGAGAGCGATTTCACGTTTTGGGGAGAGTTGACTGTCTTATTGTACATGGTCTTTGGTACCGGTACCTTATATAACAGTGTATAATGCAATGTTTTTTCTTAGCTATTCATGTCACAAAAAGGTACCTTGTATTATGCATGTAGAATTTAATACAATTTTTTAGCTCTTCAGCGTAAGATCAGTGTGTGTAAAACGCAGGGTTCACCACAGAAAAAAAAAAATGGTTGTACCTTCAAAAATAATAACTTAGCGCGTGCGAGCAGCTTAACCCTTACACTGAGCACTGCATAAAATTTGCAGCATGTGTGGTTGCCCTCTAAGTAATATCTGGCACGTTTTTTCTTAAAAAATGTTCATCTGATGAACAACTGATACTAAAAGCCAATAAATTACAAAATCAGTCACTGTGAGTTAGCCATCTTTAAAACGCAAATGGAAGGACACCACAAAACAGAACTGATTTTTTTTTTCTCTTTTTTTTAGAATTCATCCGGTCGGGCAGCCGGCATTTCCGGCACTGTGGTGAACCCTGGTAAAACGTATACATCTGTAAACGTAGGCCAGTCAGCAAGAAAAGCTCGTCATAGATCTAGCTAGTCCGACAGCAGTCTACATCAATCCAAATACACAAACAAACGGGTATCACTGAACACCGGAATACACATTAATGGGAGCCTACATTAAACGAGGATGTTAATCCAGTGTATTTTGGTAAAGTGTATTCCGGTAATTAGGCACTTAAGGTGATCACAAACAAAAGCCTGGTCCATGACCATGTTGACCCGGGGCTCGAAATTGGACTAAATTTCCATTTATCCAGTCAGACAACTGGCTAAAAAATTGACTATACAGTCTGTTTCACCAGATCCTGGGAGTAGCCTTTTTCCAATGTACTCGGTCGCACTTTAAATTTTTTTAACAATTTTCTTTTCGTATTATTTTTTCATCTTCCTCCAACATCCCTGAAAATTTGGTGGATTTTTGTTGTGCATTAGCGAAGTTAGACCATTTGGCACGTAATAATTTTCAAAATTACAGCTCTCTTTAACACCATTACTGTGTTCAAAACAAGAATTCTATTACATGCCAAATGGTCTAACTTCCAAAATTGCACCATATTTTCAGGGATGTTACCTAGGGGAAGATTAAAAAATGATCCGAGTAAAATGTTGTAAAAAAATTGTAAAGAGCGACTGAGCAAATTGTAAAAAGGCTACTCCCAGGATCTGCTGAAACAGACTGTAGACTACAGTCTGTCCGACGGTGGAGGATGGTCTAACATGAAAGTTAGTTTTTCAGTATCCAGCATACACTGGCCCAAACATTGAACCCGCATCGGTTTAACACCTTGTAATTGCTAATGCTAGACAACTACATCAAAATTGAGCCGGGCCGCGTTTTAGGTATGTATTCTCAGATGAAAATGAAATCAGCTCTTTAGATTCGCAAGAATTCCCAAAAATTTAACGAGTGGGTCAGAGTGCTCGTATCCTCCCTAGGCTATACAAACGAGAAACGTCCACGAGCTTTTTTCATTTTCATAAGCGGCAGGAATTAGGTCACGAGAAATCTGGAAAATAATGTACCAAAAACAGGGGCCTGGGCCCTGTTTTTCAAAAAAGGTAAAGGTGCAGGTTGATAGTCTGATATCGAGTCTGAAGACCTATCATCCGACTTTTACATCTTACCCCCTGGTCACTGGACCTATTCATTCACGAGTGTGCCATTTCAACTCCACGGAGAGCATACAGTCCTGCAGGAAAACAAACGAGCTCAGATTATTAATTCTCGTGACCTTTGCCTGCCGCTTACGAGAATATAAAAAGCTCGTTGACTTTCCTCGTATGCCTCCCTCTTTCAAATGTAGGCCTATAGGCTATAGGTACAGTAATACAGTATAACTAGCCTATAGGCCTAGTATAGGCTAGCCTATAGGCTATAGATAGGGAGGATAAGAGCACTCTGACCAATTCATTGAATCTTAACAATCCTCATATGCAAATTCAGACTTATTCATGAGAGCTCGTTAGTTTTCTGTATGATAAAACGGGGCCCTGAATAACTGCCTGACTCAATGACAATTACTGGGTCTGTGACTGTGTGACACTGACAGTGACACTGAGTGACTGACTGAATAAGTCTGAGGAGTTGAGACGGTCGCGGAGCCGCTTCCAAAATTTTTCCCAAATAAAATTGACCTCTCAAACTTCGTCAGATGTTAAGCCTTCCATTCATCGTTAGTATTGAGACTGTATTATTATATAGATTAAACCCAGATATTTAATTTGTCCACATAATTATTGCGAAAAAAAATCATACTTGGCTGATCTCGGCAACGCTTGATTTGTAGTTTTTCTTGGTGAGATTTGCAACTGAATAACTTATGTGAGATAACGCAAAGAAAAGCGAGTCCAGGTTCATAATTCCATTTAAACTATGGTGAAAGCCTCAAATTGCTTTGAAGCTTTCCTCTGATTACACAGAACGCTTTCAAGCGTTTCCCTTTTTTTAAAGAATAGAATATTTTTATCTATCGTAGGCAACATCGGGACAAACTTGTCCTCAATTTTTGTCACCCTGCGATTTCTCTTCCTCCATATTGAATTTGAGCTTCGGGAAAAATCGTTAATGTTCGGAGCGATGCTCGATGCCCGAAGCTGGGGTGCATCAGCTTTCGGCATGATACCGTAATAAGATGGGACCAAGGGAACAAAGGACACAATGTCTCCTGTGTAAAGAGGCAATATAGTGTGTGGGATCAAGGAGGCTCGAGCTCAGAGGCGTCAGGCCCCAGGGTTTGGTATAGAAGACCTTCACCCCGGTTCTATTTGTTGTTTTGTTGTGTTATTAATTGTTGTTTTCTTAGTTGTTTTCCACTTCTTCTTTCCTTCATTCTTCTCTTCTCTTCTGACCGAGCACAGAGGTGTAAGTAGAGCGTCACATAATACGTCTTTACTCTTGCCTGAGCCGTCTCTTTATCTTCTCTGTGTTCTTCTGACTTCTCTTCACTCTTCTTTCTTCTCTTCGTTCTAATTCATCATTCTCTTATTGTTTTGTTCTTATCGTTTTGTTTTGTAGGCTGCGGGCCCAGAGCGTGGTATAGGGGACCTTAACTATGGACCCTCCAAGTACACCAAGTAGTCTCACAAACGACTCCCTCAGGAGCCACCACCAGCTTTCTCCCCCCGGCAAGGGCCGGCCGTGAGTATTGTGTAGATACTCATGGAGACGCATGGCAAGGGCCTGGCGTCTGAAGATTGTCATCTTATTATTGGCCGAGTTAGACTCAGTCGCTAATAAGACTGTTGGTATTAGCTGGAATACCATTGTGTCTGGGACAGGGTCACCAGTAATTTAGTCCGAAAGTTTGCAATTGTATGTGAAATTTGGTTCAAATTTTGTGTTCATGGTCTTTTAATATTTCATTTGTTTTTAGAGAAGATTTAGACCAGGTCCGATGATCAGATAGAATTCTGCATGCCAGAGTCCTGTTATTTTTTCTTATTAATAGTTTTGTTTGGTATTAGTGAAGGTAAGGGAAGTTCCTCTTACCCTCCGTTTGGTTTGTTGGGTGTAGCCTGGCGTGAGATAAGTGGCTTGGATGGGCTCTATTTTTTTTTTTTTTTTTTTTCCTAGTTATTTTGGCTATTTATAGTTTTCAATATAATTTTTCATGCTAGTGTCAAAGAAGGTTGTTTGGTTTTTTTTCGTATTGATTTTATGGAGGCTCTTTTGTAATTTAAAGAGTTCTGAATTGGTTTCGAGAGAGTGGATAAATTTATTAGCTAAATTTTGATATCGCTCCTTTAAAGGTTCGATCCCGGCAATCTCATGGATTTCGTCTGTGCTCGTTCTCCATGGCAGTCTATAAGCTATTTTTATGGCTCTGTTTTGGACAATTTGTAGTTGTTTTAGTTGATATGGGGATGCCGATAGCAAGACTATAGCCCCGTATTCTAATACTGGTCTTACAAAGGCTTTGTATAGTCTCATTATTGTTTTAGGAGAGCATCCCCAGTCAGTGCCACTTAATAGTTTCAGGAGGTTAATTCTCTGGCGTGCTTTCTTAATAGCGATTTCTGCGTGTCTTTTGAATTTCATATTTGGGGTAAGAGTAACTCCAAGTAATTTTGCTTCCTGAACTTCCTCCAATTTTTCTCCAAAAAGTCTTAGAGTTACTCCCTTCTTAGTGCTTTTAGAAGGTTTCTTGCTATTTTTTAATAGTAAAAGTTGGGTTTTCTTGGCATTTAATTTGATTCTCCATTTTGCACACCATTTCTCTAGGTCTGCAAGAGTTTTGGATAGTCTTAATTCTAGGAAGGGGTTACTGGAGGCAAAAGTCCACATTCCTAGATCATCTGCAAATTGTGAGAGTTTGACCTGGTTGTTACTTGGGTCTATAGGAATGTCGTTTACATAGATTAAGAAGAGTAAGGGGCTTAGAACAGAGCCTTGGGGTGTTCCTGCATTAAGTTTTACTTCATCTGAAATTTCATCGTTTACTCTTATTGAAATTGTCCTTTCTGTAATAAATGAGGACATTAGTCTAATAATTTTGGGTGGTAGTAATTTAATATCATTTAGTTTGTGTCTTAGACCGTTGTGCCAAACTGAGTCGAATGCTTTTTCTACGTCAATAAATACTGCCGCACCGACTCGTCCCCGAGCCAGTGCTGTTATTGCATCATCTGCGAGGCGCAGGATGTGTTCCATAGCACACCGCTTATTGCGATATCCTATCTGCCATTGATTGAAAAATTTATTGTTTTCTAGTTCGCGTCTCATTCTGTTGGCCATAATTTTTTCAAACAGTTTGCCTATGCAGCTTAAGAGGCTGATAGGTCTGTAGTTGGTTGTTATTTTTTTGTCTTTTTCTGGCTTAGGGATCATGGTGCCTAATGCTTGTTTCCAGGCTTTGGGGAAGTATCCTATTTTTAGGCATTTATTGTACAAAATGTCTAAATTTTGAAAAACAATTTCGGGGCATTTCTTGATTACTGGGTATCTTATACCGTCCGCCCCAGGTGCTGAACGCCCTTTTGTTTTACTTAATTGGAATTTTATTTCAGAAATTGTGATGTTTCTTAGGATCTCTTTTTCATCCCCTGGTTCAATAATTTCGTCCTGAAGTGGATTAAAAAGGTGTGGATTTGAATTTATTTCGTCATCAATTACTTTTTTAAAATCGTCATCAAAAATAGGTCCTTGGTGGGTATTGTGGATTTTTCCCATGGTTTTTGCAAATGCATTAGCCTTTTCTTTGTCATTTTCAGATGGTTTACCATTTTCCTGAATAACTGGATTGTCAGTTATAGCTTGGGCTTTCCCTCCCCTTATTCTATTAAACCCTTGCCAAAATTTTTGGGGTCTTTCTCTCCGTCTAGGCCAGTGGTGTATCGATCTAAGTCTTCTTCTTTATCTATTCTTATACACTTCTTGATTTCGGTTTCTAATTTGAGGGCTAGGGCTTTGTGTTCAGGATCTTTGGTTTTTCTGGCTAATCTAACTATTTGTCTTTTGGCTTTAATTAATTTTCTAGTGTCGTCAGAAATATAAAAATCCATGTCTTTAATTTTTCTTTTAGGGCATGAGTCATCTAATGCAGATTTTATTACATTAGCTAGGTATTCGCATGCCTCTTCAATTTGTTCCGGTGAATTAACTTCAAAAAAAGGGAGGTGTTTGTTAATGAGATTTTTTCAATTTTCAAAATCTCTTTGATACGTTGTTTCGTAATTTTATCTGAATTTAGTGTTAAATGGATGGGTAAGTATCGACCCCTACTTCAAATGATTCAACTTTTGTGGCTAGTTTTTTGCTTATTATGCTAAGATCTAAAATTTCTGAATAGTCTGTTCCTTTATGGTAGGTTGTTTGGTCATCGTTTACAACTAGTAAATTTAGGTCTTCAATAATATCGAAAAGTATATCTCCTTCCTTATTTTGATTTTTGCATCCGAAATATGCGTGTTTACTGTTAAAGTCACCCATGAATATGGCGTTAGGGTACTTTTTTAGAATAAATTCAAAGTTTTCTTTATTTGGGGCTATATTTGGAGGGGAGTAAATTGTTGCAAGTGCAATTTTTTTATTTTCAGAAGTAAACGAAATTGCTATGAATTCTTCATCATAGTCTGAGGTGTCAATTTGGCTAAATTTAATGTCTTTTCTGATAAGAATGGCTACTCCCCCTCCTACTCCTCTGCCCGGGTTCTCGCGTTCTTTTCTGATAATGTTATAGTTTGGAATTTTCATTTGATGTTGTGATCTAATTTTGGTTTCGTTGAGGGTAACAAAATGGGGATTGCATTCATTAAGGTATTGAATTAATTCTACTTTTTTGCTGGTGAAGCCATTTATATTATTGTGAATTATTTTTAAATTATCTTCTGTAGGATTTACCACGTTGTTGGTTACTTCTGTACTGAACGTAACTACTGGTATATAAAGGTCTTCAATTTTTAAAGGGGATCTGTTTAATTGATATATTCATAAGTGATGTTTCTAATTTTTGAGGGGCAAAGATCGCTTTCGAATGATTGGTTGATGCACATAGTTATAAAAAGTGCCCAATCATCGTCCATTGCATCACCTGCTTTTCTTTTCATTTCTACCATTTTACCTGCAGCGGCAATGGCTCTGGTGATTAGGAGTAAATCGTCTCCTGTTAGTGTGGTGCGTGAAGTTAATCTGACTTTACAGTCATTACCAATACTCCACCCTCTGCCACCATCACCAGTGTACTGGATTTGTTTGTTGCCTCTGATCAACTGATCTTTGGCGTTATCAACTTTTTTGTTGATATTATTTAGTAGTTTTTCCCTCAGCTGTACTGCTTTGGGACATGTGTTGGAGTTAGACTCGTGTGCTCCAGCACAGTTGACACATTTGGGCGTATCACGTTTACATTCATTTTTCATGTGTGGCCCAGTGCATTTGCCACACTTGGGCTCGATGGCTTTACATTGGCCTCTGTAGTGGCCAAAAAGTTGGCACCTAAAAGAGGCAATATAGGATTACCTGAAGGCCTTTTATGAGGGAAGCAAAAAAACATTGAATCACCCCAACACCGAACTACGAGAATGTTGCCATCATTGATAGAACTACCATACAAGGAAAGACGCCAAGCCCTAAATTCAACAACACTAAGTAGCATCTATAGCGCTAGCCCACATGCGATGGAGGGGAAGCATGATTGAAACATATAAAAGGTTTTATAAGAGCTCTATGTCATGGAAACGTGGACAATGGCAAGTCCCCAGAGAAAATTCCACTATTTGAAACTTCACTGTAGGATACAAATACACGATATGATTCCAATAATTACATTTCATGGCTAGACATTGTTCACTTGAACTAATCGATGATCAAAATTCGACTTAAAATTTATATCGATATATATAATTTTGATGAATATACATGTCCCCACATCTACACTCTACTCCGTTAGCATCATTGTAGCACGCCCCATCAAGTGAATTATCATGAACTAAAGTTATATGAAGTGTAGTTTGACACACTGGAGGGCCTTATACGAGTTTTTCACCCTGAAAGACCTAATATTGTTGAGTGACAAGTTTTCGTAACAGGTAGGCCTATTACCAAAAAGTTAGAAAATATGCTTTTGTTTTTACTATTCCGTTCCTAGCCTTGTGAGTATAAAAGCGAGTTTGATTTTATGCTTGCATGCCTAGAACAGTTGCTATGGGGACTACTTCCACCCGTATGATATATCTTTGAATTATTGCCCAGATATTTTTATTAATCCAAAGAATACTTTTAATTTTACTACTCCGTTCCATTCTACTCAGTTACCAAGAAAAGGTGAATTGCCAAATTTTATGGGCTTTACAGTCATAATGATTGATGATATAGTCTATTAAAACATGGCTCGTTGTCCACATATAAAAAGAGCACCCATTTATGATCGATGTTATGATAAGAAAATATACAGTTTATAATATTTATGTCGAGCCAAACATTTGGTAACGGAGTTGAGTATTTTTTGCTTGGTAACGGAGTTGAAATGAAGATTTTTTTATCCCGTCAAATTTTCTTAAATTTTTAGCAGTTTTGAGGTACGATTGTTCAGTATTATGCTTCAATAAGGATATCACGTTTAAAAGTGTGATGTCAAGCTAAACAAAGTCACATCATTTTTGAAATGGTTTGGATTTGGTAACGGAGTAGTAAGTGGAATGTTGCAACTTTTTTAAAATGACGTTTTTAAAGCGAAAAAAAATTTCTAGCGCAGCCAGTGACTTTTTTATGCTCTATTGGGATCAGTGCACCAAACCTATCAAGTAGTTTTCCTCCTCTTTGATGGTCACCTCACTGCCATTTTTGATGCTACAAAATTACCCCAATTTTTTGTTTCACCCATCTGCACTGCCACTGACATACCAGAGTCAGAGAAAGCAGCCCGTCTATCACATATCCCTGATATCATGAATTTGGCAGAGCATTACAAGTGGGAACAGGTACGGGCGCTTTACGAGGAATACTTGTCTAGAGTAGAACATGGACGCCGTACCTGGTCCTCATCTGTACGGGATCTTCAATATGACATGTTAAGATCCTGGGATCAGCTACCAGCACCAAACTCAAAATTAAAACGCAAAAGTGAGGTATAGCAGTGAGGTATAGCAGAAATGGTTGTTTGCGTGACAGCAAATAATGTAAGTGAGAATAAGCACAGGGCTAGAGACTGTCTAAGAAGTAACGGCGACGCTTGACGCTATCTATGCATTTTCCAGGACCACGCGGTCGGCTCGCTCGGTTTTGATTGACTGTCCCGCGTGTTATTGAATTGTCTCGCCCCCTTCTCACATAATTTTACATGAACATCTTAATGTTGTATTTTGCTGTTCTTTTTTATTTATTCTGTACTTTGTTAGTCATCACCTCAAAGCGCTAACACCTATGTTCCTCGTTAAGCGTTATATATAATATGAATGAATTATTTGTCAATGCAATTATAAGTAAGCATTTGAGTAGCCTACAGCAGCTCTTTTTAACCAGTATAATATTATATCACAGCGATAACATGTGAACTGTCAGTATCATTACTGCGGGCGTAGCGATTCCTTTTTTACAAGAAGAAATGTTTAAATCTGCTACTTGTATAAAGATAAGTTTCATGTACAAAGCAGCATTCGTGTATTTTCTATACAGCAGTACACACGTTTTGTGATGCTGCTATTTCAGTAGTTTATTGAACTTCTCTGTGTGATATAACGGGATGACCTCCCGCTGACTCGGGATCACCTCCTACACTTAGACTTCCTTTGGTGGAATTAGTTTATGGTGGTCTCTTTCAACTGAATTTGCAGCAGCATCTTTCGTTTTTAAAGCGTGACTTATTATTGTCCCTGACATCTGTTTGACCAGCTCTAATAAACTTTGTATTCTGATTACACAAACCAGATGTTATCAACCTCGCTAAATTTTGAACTGATAACGATCTTATTGTAAATTGGATCATATTAAAAAAAACGATTGGTGCTAGCATGGAGTCAACAGAGACTGTTAACTCCAAGGTGCTGGCATAGAGTTAGGAAAGACATTAAATTATTCAGCATATAATTATCTTCTTTTTATCTGTGCTGCAGTGTAAAAATGATGTTTTTGATCATCATGCTCATGGTTTATCATATTAATGAGTACATTTTTAATCATGTTAATGCATACAAACGATTATTAATAGTATATTTATATTATTTCACATTTTAGATAAAGTTTTATTATGCGCGTATTTTGCACAGTGAGGCGTTCAGTCATTTTGACTTAAATATAAAAAGTATTTGCATTTTGTAGTAATTAGCGTTATAATGCATAGCTCATAATTGTTTGTGACTTTATCAGTGTTTATCAAAAACTATGTGTTTTTTATCTTCTTTTTTATTGTTTTATTCATAATTTGGTAGATGGGTATACCATATTGTAATAGTCGTTATTATCTTCTAAGATACAATTTCCTATATCAGATCTACTGGGGTTTTTTTCTTCCTGAATCTGTCAAGATTATTATAATTGTTATTGAATAATAACTGTGTTAGCTCTGTATTTTTCATTAGCTCCCAGTTTCCTCCTTAAATTCCTGTTATTTTTTAGTTAATGAATTCTTAATGAGGTACCAGCCCTATAATTATAGTATAGTTGGCCGGTCCACCTTGGCCGCCTTCAGCTGTCACTTGACCACTGAAGGCGTGTGTTGCTTCTGAATAAAGATTTGCTATACTGCCACTCCCTGTTGTTTTGTTGGATGAACAGATGGTTAATTAGCAAGGGACGTCAACGGTGTCAGTGTATCGGCTAGTTGTGATAAACATCCCACTTCAAATAGCTTACTTTTTCAATTATGGTCGCACAGACATGTAATAAATATCACCAGAAACCTTATTCAATGCTGAAAATAATAATATAAATTAAATAATGATAGCTCCCAAACTCGTGAAGTTATTAATTTGGAAAATGAGGCAGGGTATAGCAGTCTATCAATTATCATGGGGAATAGACGTAAACGGGGTACGCCGCCACGAGACGCCAAACCGATGCCGCCATTGACGACGGTGGCCCAGCGTTAGAACAACACCGCACCATCGTCTCGCGCCGACCATATTCACAGCCACGTACATTAGAGTGCCTCAGAGCATAGAGTTAATTCTTTAATAACTCTAAGCTCAGAGTGTATAAAAATGAGATATGACAATTTGAGAAATCGGTTATGTTTTACTGACTTGAATTTTTTTTGCATTTAGACCTCTCGGTACTTTGCCGCCATTGGCTGGATCACAAAGAAGAACTAGACAGTCAGTCAGAATGCAAAGCTCCACCAAAATTGATGCATTGTTCATTGGCCCTAGACACACAACTTTAAAAAAGTTTCATTAAAATCCGAGCGACCCGGATCGTTTATCCGGATTCTGCATCCGGATGATAATCCGGATTATCCCCTAAATTTAATGGATTGGTCCTTGGTCCGATATACACCTCTGGTTACGTTTCCTGCAAATCTGTTCATCACTGCCAAGTAATCCAGCTTCGACAGATAGAAGAACAAGGAAAGAAAGAAAGAAAGAAAGAAAGAAAGAAAGAAAGAAAGAAAGAAAGAAAGAAAGAAACAAACAAACAAACAAACAAACAAACAAACAAACAAACAAACAAACAAACAAACAAACAAAAAACAAACAAACAAACAAACAAACAAACAAACAAACAAACAAACAAACAAACAAACAAACAAACAAACAAACAAACAAACAAACAAACAAACAAACAAACAATATTAAAGACATAAGCCTCTTGGCAGAGCCAAACTATGAAGTAAGATGCTGTCAAACTCTAAATTCATTCCGAAAAAAACTGAAGACGAAAAAAATCGGAAAAATTTCATAATGACTAAAATTTACTTCGTTCAAATTAACAAGAACAGGGAAGAAAAGAGCATTAAACCCTGTCAATAAGGTCTCACCACCCTAAATAAGCCGAAATCCAGGGAGGTGTCTACTAATGATGGAATCAAAATAAAATACTGGGAAGTTGTAATTTTGTGATGTTTATTAAGCACACGTTATCTCCTTTATCAAGGATAGCAGATATAGCTATTTCATAATAACCTCGCAGGGATAAGGGTGTTGAGATGGTGTATGTCTGGTCTGTGAAAGAGGGTACGGATTTTAGCCGAATTTGAACAGTTCTGACCTTTTTACACTCCAGGGGGCCTAGCTCAAAATCCGACTGGTCAGCATACCACAAGCGGGCCTGTTTTTGAACAAGGACATTTCAAGCTTTATCCTGATATGCTACACAACATGCAGCATAGGGCGAAAAATGGTGAAATCTGCCTGCGGAATTGAGGCAGTTTACATGTGTTTCAATGGGACTGGCATTTGAGGTGGTGAGACCATAAGACATCCCATGTACAGCCGATCTAAGACAAGCTCTGATTGGTTGCATTTCTTGGCTCCTGATTGGTCGTTGTTCATCCTGTCAACAACTAATTCTGGTGCACTGTTGGCAGGGTCACCCTGTCAGTTGTGCACAAATGAGCACTATTGACACGGTGACCTTGTCAGCAGTGTTTGTTAAAACAGCATTGACAAGGTGACCCTGTCAATTGTGTATTATATGGTTATTATTGACAGGGTGACCCTGTCAGCAGTAGTTCTAAATGTACTATTGACAAGGTCACCCTGTCAGCAGTAGGTAAAAGTGCAGTATTGACAGGGTCAACTTGTGAATAGCTTCCGCCTTGCTATAATGCTAATGCAAAGATTTCAAGATTTTGTGAACTAAATGCTATAATTGCATTTCCCTTACATAGATTAGGCTTTGGCGGTCAAAGGGTTACAACTTTGATAGTCGCGACTGGCGGTCCAAACATCAAGGTATAATTCCAGACATACATGTTTCCGATCGCCTATATTGGAGGCCCAAGTCGAGAGGCAGCTTAAAATATAACCATATTCTGCCATCGTCCATAACTTATGTGAAGATGATATTTAAGCAAAATATAAAAAACGACGAAAACTATATATTTTGTGAATATATCATCCCTTTGGCTATGAAAGTGTGTACCTGCCACTTTACCAAGTGGAAGATACACCCTTTCATATCCAAGGGGACGATATAATGGTAATTTATTCATAATCAGAAAGCTCCCATAGACATAATAGATGCATGTAATTGTTTTCGTGGAATTACATCGACAATGATTTAATATGTTTATAATTATAGAGCTATAATCCTTACATTACAATACATTACATTATTTTTTGTCATAATCACCCTAAAAATTGCCGCTGTGATTTTTTTTTACTTTATAAAATTACATACGTACATCATAGTCACTTTGGATCTGAAAGGATTTATCCGTCACTTTCGCGACGTGTCACCAAGATACCGATGCATTTTGTACTGGATTTCATGATCACCTCCTTCAATATAAAAATACGCTTCACATAAATTACATTGCAGAAGTTCTAAGTCATTATATATTTACATTATTATGTCTGCTGTACGCCAGAATACAAATAACGGTCATGCCACCATAATTACATGATTGTGTAGCTCAGACATGGACAAATTATACTGTCCCGTGGGGACTCCATTTGTCTGTTTTCTGGTGCCTCCTGTACAAATTAATTTACATATGTTCTGTTCAGACCTTGCTCTGGACCTTACGGTTAATTGTCTGAATGTTCTGTTCAGACCTGGTAATTCCTCTTTTCTTTCGTGGACCATTATCACATTTTCTGTTTAAACCTGGCTCTTCCTTGTCGCTCTTGTACCACGGTGTGCTATACATCTTGCCTCGACAATGCTTTGGAGAGTTGTTTTGCTTGGATCTAGTTGTTCCACGGCCATGCACACCACCACCACCACCTCCGGCTTCAATGAGGCAGCTCCTCGCGGTCACTCATACATCTCCACCACTCTTCTGCTCTGCAAAGCTAAGATGCCGTATTTGCTCACTTGTAAAGTAAGCAGATACTGCCTTTTGGCTTTGCACCGCACTTGTCGTCTCGGGTAGTGAGGACATTATCATTTCTATCATACCCCAAAGTCGAAGTCGAGACTGTCTTGGCTATCCACATCCATGCTGCAACATCATAAGATTGGAATATCAATCACAATATGAAATCTTACTAAATTACACCCAACCCAAATTACGAGAAACTATACAAAAAAGTGATCTTAAGCCGAATTAATGATTTTTGTTTTATATTATTTGCAAACTAAATTCGCTGTGGGAGATAGAAATGTGTTTTAGCTGTATAGCAAAAACGAAAGAATAGCCTCCTGCTTTCGCTTTGGACAAAAAAAATATAGAAATGCCGTCATTTTCATGAAAATGACGGCAGCGCAAACAAAACATTTTCAGTACACGGCCAGGGGTTGGTAAAATCACGAGTGATTTGAGTTGGCGGTTCTCGAGATATCGCGTTCACAAGATAGCGATATTTTGAAGTAAAATATTCGGAATTTTTTTATTGAACTGCGACCAAGACCTTTTCATTTCGCGGTCGGGCAGGTATGTGCCTGCACGATAAATCACGAGCGATTTGGATTAGCGGTTCTTGAGACTAGGCTAATAAGGAAAGTACGTCTATTTTAAGGGATGGGAGGGGGGGGGGTGATAAAAATCACATGGATGAATAAGTAATACAAGCTGTAGTGTAGGGATTTATTCACCCCCTTTGAATATTTAGGCCTACGCGTTGTTCAAATATAACTGATTAAACTAAAGCCTCTTTTTAATGTAAATATGCCGATTTCAATGGAATATATATTTCTATACGAGATAATATATATATTTCAAGTTTATTTACCTGATTGTGAAGACGTCAGAGCCGAAATGTTTACATAATGTTGTGTAGAACATTAGTGAGACATAGAAATCACTATTGTGATATGGAAAATGTCAGCACGCATGCGTACATTCGTCTGGCATTAGTTTCACCTGCGGCCGATGGAAACTCACATGCGCAGAACTAAATAAACACAGTGGGGGGGGGGCAGATACAGTGGGGGGGGGGGGTCAGAAGTCAAAGATTTGATTTTTCTTTTTTTCAGCCGTATCATTCAATTTGGGAATGATGTTGTTCTGCTATATTATGCAAGTGGGATGTTCTCTCAATCTGCTAAAGGTTGAAAACAACCGAACTGAATAATTGATAAAAAAATTAATTTTATTGTAAAAAATGATGCTTTCAGAATGACTAAACTTGTACGCTACCATGACAGTTTGTGTGTATTCAAGTGATTCTTGAAAATGAACGTAGTTTACGTACCCTGATCACTTCACAAGTCTCTGTGAACGGCGGCGACGGCAGCGGCTGTCAGATAAACACATACATGCATCCCCGGGACGCATGATTACGCCAGCAATCCAGATCTCAAGAAAATGTGGGCGTTTAGATAGTTCACCCTTAACCCTTTAACCGCCGGTGTCGCATATATTAGGGTTTTCATTTTTATCAGCACATTAAGTACCACCCTTTAAACATGTTAAAGATAAAATGCCGACATCAATCAGCAATATTTGAAAACTGTTGACCTCCATTTTGTTAAATCTGAATAATTTTCACCCACTTGAAGTTGTGGATCGCGTCAGCGAGACACAACTTCAGGTAGGTGAAAATTCAGATTGAATAATTTGCCGGTTAAAGGGTTAACCCTTACAGCGCGGGGATCGACTTTAGAAATAGTAATCTTTTTTTTCTGAAAGTGGTTGAAGCACACTACCTCTGTCTTCGGCCGTTACTGTATGTGCCGAGTAATGAGCTGTTGGAAGAGGCTGAGCTGCCTCGACGACTAATGGACGAGGACACACTCACTCGTCTACGGCTGAGATTCTCCACGTTAATGCTGCTGGAGCCTCCTGTCAAACTGCAACACAACATTTCACTTTCCTAGATTTTTTCCATCCACAAAGTTGGATCCCAAACTAGGCTTAGTAGGCCTATAGATCTAGAGCGGGAGAAGCAAGCCTTTTCGAATTAAAAACAATTGTTTAATGGCAATTAAATATTTTTCAGGACCATTAAATATTTTCAGACAACTAGTTATTTAAAAAAAAAATTATCTGAACATATTTATATCATAATTACCCCGAACTTCCCCCCCCCCCCCGGTAATTGAATGGCGGCACCTTACAATATTATAAGCTTATTGGCGATTGGGAAAACTAAATCTAGAGATAGAAAAAAAACATTTTACAAAAATAAGATGTGAAAAATAAAACCCGTTGAAAATAGACTATGTGATGTTGTAAAACCAATTTCGTTTTTTATAATTATGGGAATGTGTATGTTATGCTACTATAACAATGCTAGATTAATGTTGGGCCAGCGTCGAAGACGGTGGCCAACATTAACCCAGTATTGGCTCAAGGTCTTTTGTCTGCTGGGTCATACATATGACACCCTTCACTTGCTGGTGTCGCCTCTGTCCGCATAATAGAATCACATTAACAACATTTCTGATGTTACTTTTGATTTTAAATTTCGAACATTAAAAAGCCAAGCGGCACCTTTGCACCAACAGCTCATTTCATATCTACTCAGCTACGATCTGGCCACAAAAATTATAATTAGAGTTTGAAAATTATCAGCAAATCAACCATTGCGCTGCTAGGACCGTATACATATTCAACCAACCATATTCAACCAACCATGATTCAAATCAAAACGAAATTGATAACATAGCTCGTTGATCAAATAATTGAACCCTTTCACCGCCAAGCACGATCATAGTTGTCCATTTAAAAAATCTCATTTCTAGTTATCTAAATTCAGGCTTGAAAGGGTTAATAACCGACCAAATCACTGTTATTGGGAGGGCCATGTGATCTTAAACATCTAGATTTGGTCTCAAACTAAAAACATACAAGTAATTTCCTCTCACTTGAAGTTGTGGGTTGCGACAGCGAGACACAACTTCAAGTGGGTGAAAATTTAAATTATATTAAATATTTTTTTTTAAATATGTATATTGGACGATGGTTATTAACTACGCATTTTTACCTGTATCTTGAGAAAACGGTGCCAGTTGAGGCTTGACTGCTTTTTCTGCCGCCTAGAGGCGCCCCCATCAGCGAGCTGCGGCGCCCGCCCAGTGAGAACCCATGTCCTCCGACCTGACTGCTCCGTCTTCGAGAAAGGCCGGAACTGCCGTGAGCCATGCTAGTACGACGTCCACCGTAGCCCAATCCACCAGGTGCTATGCTGTTGCGTCGACCCATGCGCTGAGCCTGAAAGTTTTTTCATAGGAATTTTATTTCCAACTCGAAATTGCACACTGTGAGCGATGTAGTTTCTTCGGAATAGTAATGCGCGGACATTTTGCTTATGAAAATAAGAGGTATGCCTATTGGTGAGGTGGCCCTTTAAAGCCTGAAATTACCACTGCCATCTTCATCCACTACGACCCGTTTATTTCTATTGCAATTCTCGACTTGTAGTGGTTTAAGATGATTTGATGTGGTTTAAAATTTAAAGAAAATTGCCATGTATTGGTAAACCAGTTTCATGGAGATTTTTGCGCTAACACCCTTGGTTGTGGGAAAATTAAATCTGTGTTCAGGGATGTAAAATTATGATTTAATGCATCGTGAGGGCTTGAAGGGTTAAGGCCACAAGTATGGGATATGGTACATTATGTTCTGTGCTGCTTTTAGCGACATACCAGAGGAAGATCCAGAATATTGACAAGGGGGGGGGGGGGCATTAGTCTTCTCAGTTTATAAATGGGGGCTTAACCCTTAGAGCACTGAGCTAAGAAATATAAATTTTTAGTCAATTGAAGTTGTGTCTCGCTACCGCGATCCACAACTTCAAGTGACTTAAAATTAGCTTAATTTGCATAATCTAGGTTGAAATGTATATGATTATCACAGATTTGAGACATATTTAATTATTAAAACCTGAATATGCAAGACAATTAAAACATTAGAAAACAAAACTATAGTCAACTGGAGTCGACATCAGAGTGCTAAGGGTTAAGTTGACAATCCACATTTATCGGTATTTGACACTTAAAATTGCATAGGATAGTTCCTCAACTGAGGCACTATATCCTAGCAAATTTTGAATGTTGATCGATGTTGAGGTAATTTAGTTATGGAAAGGACCCCCTCCCCCTCTGGATCATCCACAACATACCTGAAGAAATTGTAGATGAAAGTTTTGAGCCATTGTATCCCCGTCTTCGTCGTTATTGCCCGACCTTGGCCTCACTGTGTCCTTCACTTTGATGGTCGGCATTAGCCACCGCATACCGTTAGTCAGCGAAAACAACAAATGCGACATATCGTCATCTGTAAGAATATTGATAACAATAAAAATAATAATAAAAAAAGTCTTTATTTACCGAGGGTACAAGTATATACAACAAGGTACGCAATCAATAAAAATTAAAAACATTCATACATATATGTACCAACCCACTGAGCATAGCTCATCTGCCGTGGAGCCCTCCTACATAAACATAAAAAACATACATCGATATATACATCTATTTAAATAATATAATAATATCACATAACTTGTATGATTCATTTACTTATGTAATATAAAATAGTAATAATAATATATATATAAATTCGTGTACATGGTAAATCTGACAATCTATCAGCAGTCTGACACGATCGCACCCAATCATGCCCAATATACTATTGCAATAGACTGCCAGACCCAGAAACACACATATAATATTATAAGAGGTTCGGACCAAGTCTAGTATTCTACCCTCGACCAATCCTGGAGTGGCGCACGTGACGAAATTAGCCAATCAACGCCGTCATTCAGTTGTCATTTAAAAAACATACTTCGACTAGAAGTTTCAAGGTATTCAATCATATGGTTGATTTAATTAAATTGTTAAATTACGTGAAAATGAGTTCGATTTATTAATTGATAAACTCAAGATGGCTACCACAGCACGAAAACGGACTTTGGATGCATTAGGCCGAGGGAAAAAATGGCCAAAGTCATTTTTGACAAGTCATTTTTTGGCACAATGACTTAGCCACACTATGAGATCAGACTACAATTATTATTCTACAACTTTTTGGTGGTGCTTGTTTACTCAGAAGTGAAAAATAAAGTGCTTCGTTGGGACTTTTAAAACGGTTTTTATATGACGAATGCTTAGCGTGACGATATTTTTTCAAAACTATATTTTATATATCTCACCTTGACCTTGGGTAAAAATCTTTTTGGTGGTTTTGATATCCAGATTCAGGTAGTTTGGGATTTCCCTCTTACCCTTGCCTTGTTTATCGGTGGCACCCTCTATACCTGGAAGGGTCGTTTTAAAAATGTTGGCATAGCGGTTATTCTGATACCTGTGTGCAGAAATAAAGACCATTTTAAAAGGTACATTAAAGCAGTGAGCACGCCTTAGTCGTTTATAAGCTTTTGATTAGCCAATACGATCAAATCAGTTATTGGGGATAAAATCAGTGTTTAAAAATTTGAAAATCTTAGGTCTCAAATTGAACAAATGTGCAATTTTCACTCATGTGAAGTTGTGGGTCGCGGTAGCGAGACACAAGTTCTAGTGGGTGAAAATTTAAATTATTTTATGCTGTGAAATTGCTTTGAAATTACCCGTCAAACCTTGCATTAATCGGACATTTCGTCTCATTTTATTTACTATAAGATGTTCATTCCTCTGGCAATGATATCACATCAACACGCTGTTTCAATTAATTTCCACGATTACTAAATCATACAAAAACTTACGCGGTCTTTGCCTTAATACTGTTTAATAGTTTTTTACATCACTTTTACTGAGTTGTTTTTATTCAAAATATGTCTTGTGTTGCATAAAAGCAACGTGGGTTTTCAAAGCGTTAGTATCTAATTTCAGTGTACTGTTTAATGACTATATGAAATTACCCAGAAAACACGACATGTTAACCTAATGGCGATATAGTGTCGGCACGTCTACAACGTCGGCCCAACCACTAGATCGCTGAGCTATTAAAATACATTTCCAGTGACTGGAAATGTACTTGATTTGTAAAATTTAAGTCCCCTCATATATCAGTGTTTCAAGATTGATAATAAAACACAGCATAGCTAATGTAGACGAAATCGGTTCTCTAGTGATTAATTTCCACTTGGTGAAGTGGCAGTTCGCACCGTTTAAGTCCAAGGGGACGATGTTATGATCGTTGGGACATACACTTACTTTCGCCACAGGTAGATCACACTGGGGATGACGTCTATGTATGCGGCATGAAACAGCCCCCTATCTATACATCCTGCTCGGAAATTCTCCAGGATCAGGGCCACTGTTTCTTTGGACGTGTTCACCTATATTTAGCAAGATGAACAACATCATACAATTATCCCAAACCTTTAACCGCAAAATTATTTAATATAAATTTGCATCCACTCGAAGTTATGGTTCGCTGACGCGTGGTTGAAACTATTCAAATGGGACGATATGGAAGTCAACCATCTTCAAATCTTGCTGATTGATGTCACGTTTTATCTTTTACATGTCTAATAGGTAGTACTTAATAATGTGTAAGTGAATATAACGAATATAATCGAGACTATATATAATACAAGGTTCAGTTAACCCTTACAGCGTGGGGACCGTCTTTATACGTCAGGATCTGATGCTGACGTAAAGACGGTCCCCGCACAACCCATAACATATGTATTCAAATGAAGCAGAAAAAGCTGTTCATCTTCATGTATAACATCCTCTCCCAGAATCAAATTACATATACTAGTAGAGTATAGTGTTGTAAAGCCAGTTTAATATGACTGTATAGACTAGTATATCATATTTATTGTGTTCAGATCACCCTCTCCACCTTCTTATCTGCATGTATAATTCATTTAGCTTCATTCATTTACCTAAGACATTTATGATGATTTCAAATTGAAAACAACCCTTTGGTCTCCATGGTTTATACCGTGATATTTCAGCGTTGTACAGGTTACGTTAGGTGCTTGAGGATTCGTGGTATGAATGCCGTGAGAATGTAATCCGTGTTCATATTTTCAGCAGAGCTAGAGAATATTTTAACCAAGTTATCTAATTTAAATTTTCACCCACTTTAGTCGAGACTCCATTTCTGAAACGAAGCCTAGAAAAAGGTCCATGCGGACATCATTAGTAGAATATGGAGATATCCTCATTCTTATAGGAAATTTCCCGTCGAATGCTGTAAAAAAATAAGATCATAATAGCCGGCCTAAAAATACATTCAAACGCTACAATATTACTAATATATTAGTGCCGAATGTATTTTGTACTTTTTTACTCATATTATTTGTCCAAATTCAAGATGGCCGCCAAAATTGCTGACAAATCGTGTTTTTGATCATAACTTTCAAATCACGCTAACAGGCAAAGGTCATTTCACTAAACCAGTTGATTATATGTGTGTTTAGTAAGGTTATCTATCTGAGAGTATGGCAAGTGAAATGGTAGTGGTTGAAAAGGTCACCAGAGGATATTTAAAGTCATCATTCAAGGTCATTTCAAAATATAAAGGTGATTTAACTAAACATTTTGACCAGGTTTGTGTCTGGTATCATTGGGAAGGTTATCTATCCGGCCCGTGGGAGTATGCCAATGGACATTAAGATGCTGGCAGTGGTGGGATTGGACACCAAAGGTTATTGAAGGTCACTAACCAAGGTCATTTGAAGAGATACATTTATTTAACTGTGAAGTGTGATCAGGTCTGTGTTTAATTATCTATATCGGTATGGGCAATGGGTGTTGAAGTGTCAGTAGCAGTATTATATGTCCCGAGAGGTTATTTTCAGGGGTGCAAATTCAACTAAAGGTTTCACTAGCCCAGAGCGAAATCAAACTAGCCCTTACCATCTTTACTATGTATTTGTAAGGACAATTCACTAGCCTTTACAATATTTCACCAGCCTCGTGTTACCGGGCTAGTGCGTATTTGTATCCCTGATTTTAGATCATTACCCAAATGAATCGGAAGTCATAAGGGAAATTTAAGTGAAAGAATTGACCAGGTTTGTGTCTGGTCTCATCTTTGAATCAGACGCGGGATGCAACTGTTCATCTTCATGTATAGCATCCTCTTCCTTAATCAAATTACATATACTAGTAGAGTATAGTGTTGTAAAGCCAGTTTAATATGACTGTATAGACTAGTATATCATATTTATTGTGTTCAGATCACCCTCTCCACCTTCTTATCTGCATGTATAATTCATTTGTTTCACTATAATTATATAGTAGTGATTATTGAGTAAGTGAATGTATTATAAATTTAAGAGGGAGAGGGAGAACTGGGGCAATAAGTAGTGTAAGGCATCGGGTAAACTTTTCTCCTCGTAAGTGTCCCACTTTCCACGTACGATTCCAGTACTTATTCATCAACTGTATATTCATTGTGTAAATGTGTTTATTTACTGTTTTAATAATTCACACCTCTTAACAATACCCTTCATTTCTAGTATCGATGTATCTAAGGAGATATTTGAAATTGTCCCACTTTACCCCATCAGCTGTACCACTTTTCACTGAGCCGTCACTGTTCTTCACGTTTTAATATTTTTTGCAGGTGAGAAATGTGCTTGACACTAAATTGTAACTGGTAGTGTGTCACAGTATTCCCCAATCGACATGCTGGGTACAATAAAACTCACCGAAGTCATAAAAAAACATAAAGTAGGATGGAATGACGACATTGAAATGGTATCTCAGTTCTTCTGGTTCTTCACTAGTTCTCCTAAATTATCTGAGGCTCATAAGCTTCCACATCTTGATGGGCGGGGGCCCTAGGGTAGTGGTTAGCACCGCTGCCTTTCACGCCAGAGTCCGGGGTTCGGTTCCCGGTCTCGGCGGTTTGAAAGAAACAAAATTGTTTCTTCCCCATCCACGTGTGAAAGTTAGTATTGTGGGGAGCCTCCGTGACCGAGAGGTAGCGTGCTCGGCCTCAGACCGCCAGGGCTCGAATTTCGAATCCTGTGTCTGGAGGACAGTGTCATCTCAATCATCTCACCATCCTCAGGAGGTTCTCCTGGCCCAGTTTAGCCTATATGTGCACAAAGGTGGCCTAAAGCCCGATTCATTTCATTTCCACATCTTGATTCTGGTTTTGTCAACAATACAGCAAGATAATGAGTTGGGCGCACTCCATTTTGCGATGAGATAGTTGCATCAAAGTTTTATAATAAGATTCCGACCCTCTAATACATGACTACTACACAACAGCAACAACTGCTGTTGCTTTGAAGCGCTTAGCTGTACTTCACCGCACTAGCACGTGTGGTAATGTCGCATTATATTACCATGGGAGGGAAAAAACCCTTTAAACTACAGCTACAAATTGGTTCTCCTACTTAGGCTCTCCTACTTATTATAATAATTGGTCAAAAAAACGCGCAATGGATCCACTACTGCTTTGAATAAATAAACTGCTGAAAGCAATAATAAACAGTTTTGTAGATATCTTTGGTGAAACATAATATTTAAAAATACTTGGGCCTACTACTTTTTTGAAAACATATGGGTGGGTAAAAAATGCCCTTGGCGAAGTCTTTTCGCTACAGTTACTAGGTTATTCTCCTATTTGAGTATACCATTGTGCAGTTTTGTGCAAAATTTATAGCTTTAATCACATTTTGAGCTATTTTACTGTTTTTATATTAATTTCTCAAAAAAGAAGTGCGACATCAACCCCCCCCCCCCCCACGCACACACATTTTATGTATCCGCCCTGTCTTAACTAAAGAAACTGCTAGAAGCATTATTAAACAGTTTTGTGGGCATTTCTGGTGAAACATATTTTTTTTAAATATTAACTTAGATTGAATAAAAAAAAATAAAGGGGGCTGAAAATACCCTGAACAAAACTCATGCAGTACAGCTACAAGGTAGTTCGGCTTCCGATATATATAAGCATAGCTACTCTAGTTCAGCTCTGTAACAAATTTGGTGCTTTTAACACGATCAGAACGATTATCCCAAAATATTAATCAAATCCGCTGAACTAATACACAGGTTATAATAGAAAGACCATTTGGCAGCCATTTTGTCAGCCATTTTGAATTTTTTACAATTTACATGAGCAATAAAGCAAAAGTAAAGACAGCAATGATTTGTGCATCCATAGATTTGTAATATTAGAGGGTTTGAATGAAATTTTAGGCCGTTTATTAAGATTATATTTTGTTACGATAACCTCTTGGCGGCCATTTTGAAAATGTTTAATTTGACTATGAGCGGGCAGTGATTTCTGGAATCTACGCAAAATTTCCAGAATGATGCTGTCACCTAATTCTACTCTTGATGTCCGCATGGACTTCAGTTTACCAGAGTGAAGTCTCGACTACTTGAAGTTGTGTCTCGCTACCGCGACCCACAACTTCAAGTGGATAAAAATGACCAATATTTGTTTAATTTAAGACCAAACATTTGCAAATCTTCATGTTTAAACACGCCTTTTGTTCCCAATGACAGTGATGTGGTCGATTAATAAGACAAATAACAAATGAATATATCACTGACTATAATCCTGCGTAGTGCTTAATTAACAGTAGCTGAAACCGTATATACACACGGTTCCAAGGGTGTCATAGACCGGATGAAATATCACTAAATGTGATGAAATAGTTTGCGATAGATGTTTAGTTAATCCAGTAATGCAAATTGTGATATTTCTATTTTGACAAATACAATATTTGTCGTTATTTGAAGCTGGAAATTGTGCTTGCTTCAAACATGAACATTTGAAAGAGAAATGAGTATACAATTTGCAAGATCACCATATGTTTTGATTAATAATGAAGATATAAATAAATAAGATTACCCCTTAGAGCACTGAATTATTTTTGTAAAATCCATGGAGACCAAAGGGTTTTTTCATTTTGAAATCATTATAAATGCCTTAGTTAGCCTTTTCTAATTCCTTTGAATTCCTCTGTCATGGGTTTACGGCCATTAGAAATATTTGTACCTCTACAGCGCGGTGAGTGACTGAAGTCGGTCCCCGCGCTGTAAGGGTTAACGTATGGAATCATTTAACCCTTAAAGCGCTGAATTAATTTGTAAGAAACATCGCAACCAAAGGGTTTTTTCAGTTTCAAATCAACATAAATGTCTTAGTTAGCTCTTTCTCATTCATTTGAATACCTATGTTATGGGTTTCCGGCCATTAGAAATATGTTGATTCTTACAGTGCGGGGATCGACTTTAGTCGTCAGAATCTGACGTCCACAGACGTCAGATTTTGACGACTAAAGTCGATCCCCGCGCTGTAAGGGTTAAACTGTACATATATAAACAACAATAACAAATATCTTGATCTATACTGATTTCGTGTAGATGGGTCACATTTATGAAATATGTTGATAACGAATTCACACCTTAGTATTAAAGGGTCATATCTGCCACTTTGTAAAGTGGCATATATGATCCTTTGATACCAAGGTGACAAGATGCAGCCTACTTGTATTCTTTGTCCAAAGTCACAGTCCAGGTAGCAGTCAATGGCGAGCTTTGCCTTGGTTTCCAGAAGTGTCTCCTCGTGGTATGTGATGCCCTCTGTCTTGGCTAGGCGAGCCACGTCATCACAAAGATTCCGAAACCTGTGGACAACGAGCAAATAAAAAATACAAGCGAATAATTAAGACCAACAGCCGCCATGGTCCACAGCAACCCTCGGCTCACGCCTCAGGCTGCTGTTGACTATGGCGGACTTTAAGACATTATTGGCTGGTGGCTAAAACAGCACAACGCACTCCTAAATCATGTTATTTTTATATTATCACCACATCAGAGGGCGTTCCCTCACTCATCATTAGGACTTTACTTGTACGCTAAAACTACAAATCAGACCCCTCCTCCTATCTGTAGAAACATGTCATATCAGATGAGGGCGATTGCGTTGTAGAATTAACCCCATTATGGGGCCATATACCCTATTAATATAGAATTGTCTAGTTCCCCACCTGATGACATTACACTCATTTAACACACATGTTGGCCTACTATAAAACGTATAATGGGGAGGGTCTACATTCACAGGTAATAATCTCCAGAGGGGTGTGTGGCAATCAATGAATAAACCTAATTTATGTCCACATGTAGTCTATACATGGGCTGTACGGACCTAGAATCACACCGTTTATGTAGTCTTCGGTTTCAAATTTGCAGATGAAAGGTAGAGTATACTCTACTATGAACCACTTGCCTGTCGATTTCTGCCACAAAGTGGAGGTCACTCACTAGCTTTGTCACGTCCACAAGCTTGGTGCGTATGATTCTTTTAACTGCCATTCCTTGAGAATAACCGTGGTTGCTTCTTGCAAATTGCTCTACAAACACACCACAGTGTATTAAACCTTTCAGTGCGGGTACAGACTGTAAACAATAAACGTCATATTTTTCCGATCCACTAAAATTTTTAATAGCTGTAGACCATTGACATAGGTCACGCACACATTACATCATTATAACATAGTGTAATCTGGTACAGACACGCTCACATACACATTACATCATTATAATATTATAGCATAATGTAATGAGGTACATACATGCTCATGCACACATTACATCATTATAACATAGCGTAATCTGGTACACACACGCTCACGCACACATTACAATCATTATAACATTATACATAATGTAATCCGGTACAGACACGCTCATGCCCACATTACATCATTATAACATAGCGTGATCTGGTACAGACACGCTCACGCACACATTACATTATTATAACATAGCGTAATCTGGTACAGGCACGATCACGCACACATTACATCATTATAACATTATACATAATGTAATCCGGTACAGACACGCTCACGCACACATTACATTATTATAACATAGCGTAATCTGGTACAGACACGATCACGCACACATTACATTATTATAACATAGCGTAATCTGGTACAGACACGATCACGCACACATTACATCATTATAACATTATACATAATGTAATCCGGTACAGACACGCTCACGCAAACATTACATTATTATAACATAGCGTAATCTGGTACAGACACGATCACGCACACATTACATCATTATAACATTATACATAATGTAATTTAGAGTGAAACCTTCATGGTATGTAGGGCCTAGATACGGTCCGTCAACACAAGGCTTAAGCTACATAGTGTAATCCGGTACAAACACGCTCACACACATATTACATGATTATTACATAGTGTAATCCTGTACAAATACGTTCATGCGAATATTACATCATTATAACATAATGTAATCTGATCCAGACACGCCCATGCACACATTACATCATTATAACATAATGTAATCCTGTACAGACACGCTCACACACATATTACATGATTATTACATAGTGTAATCCTGTACAAATACGTTCACGCACATATTACATCATTATAACATAATGTAATCCGGTAGAGGCACGCTCACACACACATGACATCATTATAACATTATAACATAGTGTGATCTGGTACAGACACGCTCACACACACATTACATCATTATAACATAGTGCAATATGGTACAGACACGCTCACGCACACATTACTTCATTATAACATAGTTTAAACCGACACAACCATGCTCATGCACACATTACATCATTATAACAAAGTGTAATCCAGTACAGACATGCTCATGCACACATAATTATCTCAGGGAAAGATTGACTTGCACGGTAACAAATAACCACTACACAAATTTTATTTTTGTGGTTAATATAGCTTTAGCATGACAATTCGAGATCGTATAGCTTTAAAGATGACCATTCGAAATCATTTCATTATTTTATTATATGAGATTTGACTCCTCCTCCGAGATCTCTCTGACACACCTTCCACATGTAATACGGGAGACAGTTTTACTAACTTTCTATTTCCTTGTACATCTCCCCCCTGAGAAAACCTTCCAGTTCCCTCAGCTGGGCCGGCTTCTGTAGCACTTTGCGGAAACGTATGACACATCTGACAAAAGCCATCCATAACTCCTTCTGTAAACAAGACATCACTGAACGATAATAAATCAGAAACAAATAATACAAATTACCACAGTAAAATCAATATGGATTAAAATACGTGTGCTGCTGAATTGTTTTTGTCTATTTTTCATTCATTTGAAGCTTGCATTGTTAACGCAATTTCAAGCTTCGAATGACGAAATATAGACATATCCAATATTGAAGTATTGGAATAACCAAGGAATTTGGAATAACTAAGCACCTATTTGTCAAATTGGGTGATATTTATATTGATCTAAAACATGCTCGGAACTGTATATATCAGGGCTTTGCAGGACAAGAGGTAAACTGATCATTTATATGGACTTTGGTGTCTTGGTTTATACTGAAAATTGTCAGTATTGAAGAGGGTAATCTACGTAGTAAGATGACGCGTTGTAGACATACAGTTTTTTCCTTGCTCCACTGCCTCTGCACAATCTCCTTTTCGTTCAATGTGGATGTAGTGCTGATGGAATCTATGGAGGAAGGCTCGGGGAAGGTGTCACGGTACTTGGTAAACCTGGCCATATAGAAACACTCTCAATCACTGGCCTGCACATAGTTATTTACATGGATGATATTATGATCAGTAACTATATAAAAATATAATTATACAGATAAAGCAAGAGGACGCACGACGTTGTTGCGACATTGAATGTCGTGCACCCAATGGGTTGTTTCGTCTGTAAATGTTTGAAATGTGAGCCGGTGAATATTGCTTTACGTGTACATTATCGAAACCCAGTAAAAGCATTGTTGCTGGAATTTGCGTTGGCAATTCCAGTTTCATATGAATGAAAAACACTAATAGATCAGAACAAAAGAAACATCACCCTATTTCCCTTCTATAACCCCTGCCCTCTATGACAATGGATCATTTCTATCGCAGATAAATGTACACTCTAGAATTATTCTTAATTGTTTTGATTTGTTGCCAAGTGAATCTTTATCACCGCCTGTTTAAATGTAAATTAAAAACATTATTACTTGCTTGTTGAGTTACCATTTTGCTTCCAGACTTCTGGCCACGCATGTAGCGGCTGACACTATCATAGGAAAAGTGACCTTGTCCACACAGGGGATCTCTCTTACAACATCAGCGTCACACTCCAAAGACTCCACTCCTGCAAAGACATAATAAACAGATCAGTGTTAGACTCCAAAGACTCCACTCCTGCAAAGACATAATAAACAGATCAGTGTTACACTCCAAAGACTCCACTCCTGCAAAGACATAATAAACAGATCAGTGTTACACTCCAAAGACTCCACTCCTGTAAAGACATAATAAACAGATCAGCGTCACATTCCAAAGACTTCACTCCTGTAAAGACATAATAACAGATCAGTGTCACACTCCAAAGACTCCACTCCTGTAAAGACATAATAAACAGATCAGTGTTACACTCCAAAGACTCCACTCCTGCAAAGACATGATAAACAGATCAGCGTCACATTCCAAAGACTCCACTCCTGTAAAGACATAATAAACAGATCAGTGTCACACTCCAAAGACTCCACTCCTGTAAAGACATAATAAGCAGATCAGTGTCACACCTCAAAGACTCCACTCCCGTAAAGCCATAATAAACACATCAGCGTCACACTCCAAAGACTCCACTCCTGTAAAGACATAATAAACAGATTAGTGTTACACTCCAAAGACGCCACTCCTGTAAAGACATAATAAACAGATCAGTGTCACACTCCAAAGACTCCACTCCTGTAAAGACACAATAAGCAGATCAGTGTCACACCTCAAAGACTCCACTCCCGTAAAGCCATAATAAACACATCAGCGTCACACTCCAAAGACTCCACTCCTGTAAAGACCTAATAAACAGATCAGCGTCACACTCGAAAGACTCCACTGCTATGGGCATAATAAACAGATCAGTGTCACACTCCAAAGCCCCCACTCCTATGGGCATAATAAACAGATCAGTGTCACATACCAAAGACTCCACTCCTGTAAAGACATAATAAACAGATTAGTGTCACACTCCAAAGACTCCACTCCTGCAGCGACATAATAAACAGATCAGTGTCACACTCCAAAGACTCCACTCCTGTAAAGACCTAATAAACAGATCAGCGTCACACTCCAAAGACTCCACTCCTATGGGCATAATAAACAGATCAGTGTCACACTCCAAAGCCCCCACTCCTATGGGCATAATAAACAGATCAGTGTCACACACCAAAGACTCCACTCCTGTAGCGACATAATAAACAGATCAGTGTCACACTCCAAAGCCTCCACTCATACTTCTAGAGATATAATAAACAAATCAGTCCTTGCTTCCACTCTGGATTTCAAGAAAAAACATCAATTCCGTCAAGAAAAAAATGTCATTTTACTCAAACAAAGTATAAAAAAGTAAAAAAAAAATTGGTCTGAAAATACCCTCATGCGAGAACCCCCTAGCATGTGAGTGATCATGGGCTCTAGAAAGGCCATAGTCACATGCAAATTTTTCACTCGTTCGTTTTCAAAAACGGGCATAATATTGGGCACTAGCATGTTACAATGGAAAATTTGCATTCTCTAATCTGATAGCAAGTTCGGATATAGCTACCATTTAAAATAGTATACCCGGATTTACTTTTGGATGAAGTATTGACCCGTAGCGTGATAGCCGAAAGGCTCCTGTTACGTATGTGAAGAGGAGAAGTAGAAGATTGAGTTGTCCAATACTGTATTTGGGGTGGGCACGCGGAAAATTTCGGTTCAAGTCGCTTGCTATAATTGCTGTCCAAGCAGCATAGCAGTCACGTGGTGTTATGTGCAAAATGTTCAGATCTCATTATTTGGCCACGTGCTCTTGTTTTTTTCTGAAAAGGATCATTTTTAAACCCGACATAATAGCAACAAATTCAACTAATTGTGTTTTGGACTTAAAATATTCGGATTTACAAATGGATCATAAAGTATTAAATTTGATCAACACTGTACTTGGGGTGCGCTCACGGTAAATTACCAGTAGAATGCTTGCTTTGATTTTGCAACAGGGCAGAATCATCAATGTATAGTAGCTTATGTAATGGTAATAAAATCATAAAAACTGGTCTTATTTGGAGTGATGTCAGCATTTCTTTATAGAGTTTGCTTGCAGAGTAGCTTCCTCTGTGTCCATATTCAATTTCAAATTAGATACAGGAAGTCTTCATTGAGATGCCTACATTGAACATCAGTTTCGAAATAGGTGGAATAAAAACAACGCACTAAGAAGAGACCCAAATGTGTGAAATGCCAACCACATAAATTTTGCTAACATACCACAGAAATATAAATTAACCAAATTTTTGTAATGTTAACAGTACAAATAAACAGTAAATACAACAATTAATTGATCAAAATATGATTATCAGTGGAAAAAAGTATTTAAAAGGTATTTTGCTGCCAAAAACAATCAAAAAGTATAAAAAGGCACTTTTGTTGAAAAAAAGTATAATACTGTTAAACAAAAGGTCTGAAGTCCTATATCATCTACCGCCATAAATTAGGTCAGAGCTTTGGCGGTCACAAATTTAAAAAAGTCGATTTGTTGTGATCATTTTAAATTTCAGTAAAATCACCTGCACATTTCCAGATGGTGGGTAATGTAATTGTAAAATGTGAATTACTACTGACATCAATTTTTCAGTTTTTGCGCCCACAAAACAATTTGGTGTTGCCCTCTGGCGGCCATTTTGAATTTTGGTAGCAACTTAAAAAATCACTTGCATATCCCCATGTTGCTAGGAATGTGATGTTGAAATTTCCAAAAAAAATGAACAATTTATTTTTTTAGTTTTTGCGCCCCACAAAAATATAAAATTGATCTGTGGCGGCCATTTTGAATTTCAGTAAAACTTTGAAATATTTCTGACTTCAAGTTTTAGAGTTTTTGTGCCCCCAAAAAAGTTTGGAGCTGACATCTGGCGGTCATTTTGAATTTTGGTAGCATCTATAAAAAATCACTTGCACATCCCCATGTTGCTAGGAATGTCATGTTAAAATTAAAAAAAAAATGACCAGCAGTTTTTGAGTTTTTGCGCCAACAAGAAAACGTGACGCCGGACCGTGAACGCCGGACAGAATCCTAGCCTGACTAAAATCCCCCTCCCCCTACGGGCGAGGGATAAAAAATATATAATGGCAGCACTGATCAGTGTTACACTCAAAACATCCACTCCCTTAAAGACATATTAAACATATCAGTGTCACTGCTCCTTTACCACCAGGTAAGCGTCTGTACGTGGAGCTTTAGTTTGAAAACAAAATGGTCTGTCGCATGATTATAGCTTCTATCTGTCATTATATGTTTCTTCCTTTGCATTCTAATTATAAAAAAAAAGAAAATGGACTTCTGTAACGTCCTTACTTCTGTAAGTCATCGGTGGTCCCAGTTCAGGGGCGTGACAAAACAGCAAACAGGTTTCTAATTACTTTCCGCAATTAATTATTGTTTTCGCAAAACAAACTTATAATGTAAGTCTATGTGCTGCAACGGGAAAGACCATGGTGCCACGGAAATGTATTGTGCCAAGCGAAGTTCTGACCCGTAATCAAACTCACCTCTTCCGTGGGTCTCGCTGAAGAATCGTCTGAGCACAGTGGTCATCTTATTTTGCCTTTGTTTTAGGTCTTTGCTTTTCTTCATGTCCTCCACTGCGAGGTAGAACATCAGAGGTGTCTCCGAGGCGTGCCATACCAGGAAGCGCTTCAGGAAGTCCATGTGTGTCTCACAACGCAAGACCTCCAGGAAGGAGCTGAAACAAAGTACATGTGTATCAGGCGACGCAACACCTCTATATAGGAGATGAAACAAAGTCCATGTGTATGTGACATAACGCAAACCCGCCATGAAGGAGATGAAACAAAGTCCCTGTGTGTGAGACAACGCTAAACCTCCATCAAGGAGCTGAAACAAAGTCCATGTGTATCAGGCAACGCAAACACTTCATATAGGAGATGAAACAAAGTATGTGTGTGAGACAACGCAAAACGTCCACAAAAGAAGTAAAACAAAGTCCATGTGTGTGAGACAACGCTATACCTCCATGAAAGAAGTGAAACAAAGTATGTGTGTTTTTTTAATAAAAACAACACTCAACAAATATCAACAAAGTCCATATGTGTTTATACGTCTGATATTAACTAGGAGCAAAGTCCATGCATGCACTACATAATACCGTAACTAACTACATAATACCGTAACTACATAGTTACGCATGTGAAATTAAAGTATTTCAAAATCTGACTGGCCGATGTTATATTACTCTTACATGGGTTTGACTGGCTGTTATATTACTCTTACTTGGGTTTGTGTGGCCGCTATATTCTCTAACTTGGGATTGACTGGCTGGTATATTACTTTTACTTGGGTTTGATTATCCGCTATATATTACTCTTTGGGTTTCATTGGTCGCTATATTACTCTTATACTTGGGTCTGACTGGCCTTTAAATAGACTGGCAGTTATATTACTCTTACTTGGGTCTGACTGGCTTCTATATTACTTTTACTTGGGTTATACTGGCCGCTACGTTTCTTTTACTTGGGTTTGATTGGCATTTATATTACTCTTACTTGGGTTTAAATGGTCGTTATATGACTCTTACTTGGGTCTGACAGGTCGCTGCACTACTTGCCCCTTTCTACGCATCGCCTTCATGTAGGAGGGTATATCGTCATCTGTTGATTCAGGTCGTTCTCCCAGATGTTTTCTGGCTTCCTCAAGATTGCGACGCTGCCGCCGCTTGATTCGTATATTCTTCTGTCTCTCTAACTCAGTCAACACATCCGCTTCATAACAGAAGAGGAAATGTATTAAAAACAGCAGAGAAGAAATTGTAAACCATATAATACACAATGGACTTGAACGTTTGGGTACTAAATTCCCAGACTGTGTGGTGTAGATCCCTTCTGAGAGCGGTTTACACATATCTGATTGGTCGAGATGGCAAATTACATGTACGTCCCTAACATCTGGGACAGTCACTTTGCGAACTCCGTCCACCCTGTGATGGTTTATTGTTTGGCCATCGTCTGCGACGATGAGCCAGCATTGAACAAGCATAGGGTGAAAACCCTGAAGTATTTTGATGAATAAATATTGAACTAAATCGATTGAGAAAGCTCATTTAGCCTGAGTTGGTTAGCTCTTTTCGTTCTTCGTTTAAATACCTATTTCATTGGTTTACGCTGTATGTTTTTTTCACTAAAATTGCTGGAAATTTCTTTGGAAGAATCTGGAGGCAGAATATTATGGCAAGCTTAGTAGACCCGAGGTTATCAAAACAATGTGATAATGTGATAGGCCTAAACATGCTAAAAGCTCACAACAGTGAGTGAGTGAGTGAGTGAGTGAGTGAGTGAGTGAGTGAGTGAGTGAGTGAGTGAGTGAGTGAGTGAGTGAGTGAGTGAGTGAGTGAGTGAGTGAGTGAGTGAGTGAGTGAGTGAGTGAGTGAGTGAGTGAGTGAGTGAGTGAGTGAGTGAGTGAGTGAGTGAGTGAGTGAGTGAGTGAGTGAGTGAGTGAGTGAGTGAGTGAGTGAGTGAGTGAGTGAGTGAGTGAGTGAGTGAGTGAGTGAGTGAGTGAGTGAGTGAGTGAGTGAGTGAGTGAGTGAGTGAGTGAGTGAGTGAGTGAGTGAGTGAGTGAGTGAGTGAGTGAGTGAGTGAGTGAGTGAGTGAGTGAGTGAGTGAGTGAGTGAGTGAGTGAGTGAGTGAGTGAGTGAGTGACTGAGTGAGTGAGCCATCGAGGCCAGCATGCAATTACTGGTAGGCAAGAAATAATGACGGTCCAAATAATATAGGGAACATAGCTATATATTTTAAAAGTAATCCATTCTCAAAAGATACTAAAATATTAAAATAGATTGTTTGGATTTCTTAGGTACTGAACATTACTTTGTTTAGACAATAAAACAATTATTTTTTGGACTGTACAGCAATCGCCGTAGACCTATAACATAGGTAATAAAAAGAAGCGGAAAAAGCTAACTAAGTCATTTCAAATTGAAAAAAACCCTTTAGTCTCTTGGTTTATACAGAAAGATTTCAGTGCTGTAAGGGTTAATACACAAACCAAAATTGTAACTATGTACACATTGGTGCAAAAGAAAGGGGACCCGTCAGATCGATCAAATGTTAGCTCGGGCAGCTAAACATACATATTTCTAACAGATCATCTGAAACACCATAGATAATACAACTTACGTCTGTAAATGCTGATTAATTTCTTTTCTGCCAGGCTTCCTCTTACATCATCAGCATCGTATATCAAATCTTCCGGTTTTAAAGAATTTACCAGGAGAGAAGAAATATCTGAAAAATAGATCAAAATAAATTAAAATACTAAACTGACGGGCCTTGGGAAAACATATTAAACTGTATGATGGTATGACCTATATATCAGACGTATAACTGGTCAGAAGATCAATGTTAAATTTGTAGTGAAACTGGTCTTTTTTTAACTCTAACAATTACTGTAATAACAAACCTTACGTCTTGAAGTGCCTGGCGTAGCCTATAGGGTCTAGTGTGTGCCACTACAACTAACACTACTACTACTACCTCAACTTCTACTACTACTACTACTACTACTACTACTACTACTACTACTACTACTACTACTACTACTACTACTACTACTACTACTACTATTACTATTACTACTACTTCAGTTATTACTAACACCACCACCACTACCACCGCCGTCGCCGCCATCACAACCACGACCACCACGACCACCACCATCACCACCACCACCACCAACATCACCACCACCACCACCACCACTACCACTAATACCACTACTACTACCACTACTAATACTGTTGCATACCTAATCCTGATGCGAGGAAGGCTAGATGTACTGCCCTCCAATGCCGCCCGCCTTCTTTGCGGATGGGTGCATGTGCCAGGTAGTTGAGGTTTTCGCCATCAGTCTGACGCTGTGCCTTAGCTACAGTCCCCGCTGACTTGTCTTGTATGTGATTGTTACTTGACTTCTTTGGTCGCGGCTCTGTCTGCGTAGAAACAAATACTGCATTATAAAATTGGAATTTGAAAATTACTCATATCTGTTTATTCATGTTAATTTGGGACTTTTTTTAATCTTGGTGTTTAAACATACAGTTGGTCCCCACAATGATACATGCGGTGAATTAATATAATTTAAAAATAGTGCTTTAACTCTTCTAGAGCGGGGACAGTCTTTGATACGTCGGAATCTGACTTCTGTAGGCTAGACGTCAGATTCTGACATATAATTAAAGACGGTCACCGCACTGAAGGAATTGAAATATTTCAAATGGTCGTAGATCCATAACATAGGTATTCATTGAAGCGGAAGGATCTATAATATAACCTTTTCCAGGCCTGAATTTACCATTGTCACCTTCATCCACTACAAGCCGCGAATTGATGTCGCAATTCTCAACTTGTAGTGGATGAAGATGACTTGAAGAGGGTGACAAATTAACGAAAATTACCATGTATCGGTGAAACAGTTTCATGGAAATTTTCTCTAGTCGTAGGAAAATTAAGTCAGTTTTCAGGGGTGTAAGATGATGCTTTTATGCATCGTGAGGGCTTAAAGGGTTCAGGACATTTATGATGATTTCAAGCTGAAAAAAACACTTTAGTCTCCATGTTTAAAAAAAAAATCAGCGTTGTGAGGGTTAAGAGTTAACAAATGAACAGATTTATTAAAATATTAAAATTTTCACTGAGGTGAAGTCGCGTTACGCTGCTGCGACACATAGCGTTCAGTGGATGCAAATTAGTCACGTGTTTTTTAACCCTTGTAGTGCTGGGACCGTATATCTATTTTTAAAGGAGTTTTAAACCAAATAAAAAAGACACAAATATTAATAACATTTTTTGAGGCAGATGCTTTGTTAACAAAAAAAAATGCAAATTAGGGGATGTATATTTTTAATAAATGGAGATATTTTTCGTCACTTGAAGATGGAATTGCGTTGGAAAATCAAGCTTTAAACATGTTGAATGATGAAAAGTAGAAAAAGATAATTCATCAGCTTAAGGGTTAACCCTTTAACCGCCAAATTATTCCATTTGAATTTTCACCCACTTGGAGTTGTGTCTCGCTGAGGCGATCCACAACTTCAAGTGAGTGAAAATTATTCAGATTTGACAAAATGAGAGTCAACTCTTTTCAAATCTTGCTGGTTGATGTCACATTTTATCTTTAACATATTTAAAATGTGGTACTTAATGTGCTAATAAAAAACGAAAACCCGAATATTTGCGGCACCGGCGGTTAAAGGGTTAAACCACATATAGACCCAATCCAAAAAGTATGTAAATTTAGATTATCAATCAAAATATGAAAGAAGAATTACCGTTCCTTGTAGGAATTTCTCGACGTCAAGGCGGCGATACTCTTCAAATGTCTCGTGTAGGACCTACAACATTAAAACCACAACATTGAACATGCTTGTGAATTCAAGATGGCGTCCAACAGGGTCGGCAACTTACCAAGTATTTCAAAATTGTATAGATTAAATGGTTCTATGGATATTTTTCTATGTAATACATCTAGATAGGGGTTTCTTATCACTTCATACGATGAAATTGCTTTTTTAACCGTAAACACATCTATTTGGAGAAAATATTTTCACATATGCCATTTTTCGGCAAATTAAATTGCCCGTTTGGACCCCATCTTGAATTCATAAAAACGCCCAATGAGCCATCAAGGCATCATTCAGATTCTAAATGTAGCCATAATATTCAGTCAAAACCTGCTTGGGAGGGGGGGGGGGACTTTTGCAAGATTCAGCTGTTGGCTACTGAACAATTACTCGCTGATTTACCTGACTCACACCGAGCTCATGATGTTTTACTCGCTCACTGACTTGCCTGACTCACGCCATCCCTATGAGGATTTACTCACTGACTTACTTGAAACACACAAACCTCATGAGGGTTTACTCGTTGATTTATCTGACTCACACCGTCCTCATGAGGGTTAATCGCTGATTCACCTGACTCACACAGTCCTCATCAGGGTTTACTCGTTGTTTGTAAACATGACTCACACCGTCCTCATGAATGTTTACTAGCTGATTTACCTGACTCACACCGTCCTCCTGAGGGTTTACTCGATGATTTACTTGAATCATACCGTCCTCATGAGGGTTTACTCGCTGATTTACCTGACTGACACCGACATCATGAAGGTTTACTGACTTGCCTGAATCACATCGGACTCATAAGGGTTTACTCGCTGATTTACCTGACTCACAGCTTTCTCGTGAGGGTTTAGGCTACTCGCTGATTTACCTGACTCACAGCGTCCGCATGAGGGTTTACTCGATGATTTACATGACTTACGCCGTCCTCATGAGGGTTACTCGCTGATTTACCTGACTCACACCGTGCTCCTGAGGGTTTACTCGATGACTTACATGACTTACGCCGTCCTCATGAGGGTTTACTCGCTGATTTACCTGACTGACACCGACATCATGAGGGTTTACTGACTTGACTGACTCACATCGGACTCATGAGGGTTTACTCGATGATTTACATGACTTACGCCGTCCCCATGAGGGTTACTCGCTGATTTACCTGACTCACACCGTGCTCCTGAGGGTTTACTCGATGATTAACATGACTTACGCCGTCCTCATGAGGGTTTACTCGCTGATTTACCTGACTCACACCGTCCTCATGAGGGTTTACTGACTTGCCTGACTCACATCGGACTCATGAGGGTTTACTCGCTGATTTACCTGACTCACAGCTTCCTCATGAGGGTTTACTCGATGCTTTACCTGATTCACAGCGTCCTCATGAGGGTTTACTCGATGATTTACATGACTCACGCCGTCCTCATGAGGGTTTACTCGATGATTTACCTGACTCACACCGTCCTCATGAGGGTTTACTGACTTGCCCGACTCAAATCGGACTCATGAGGATTTACTCACTGATTTACCTGACTCACACCGTCCTCATGAGGGTTTACTCGATGATTTACTTGATTCACACCGTCCTCGTGAGGGTCTACTCGCTCACTGACTTTTCTGACGCACAGCGTCCTTATGAGGGTTTACTCGATGATTTACCTGACTCACACCGTCCTCGTGAGGGCTTACTCGGTGATTTGCCTCACTGACATCTGATTCACATGGCATGTAAACATGTAGTATGAATATGGACAGAAGAGCATCCAACCAGCCCCAACGTTAAGCACAGCACACACTCGATATTCGTTGTATTTTCATAGTTTTCACAAGACGTACAACAGTCTATGAAGATTTGCTGTACATTCGCTAAGAGTACGCTAAGTACGTAGCCCCATTATCTTATCTTAAACACGGCTGATTTTGTAGAAAAAGGTTGGAGGGCTGCAATTCCTGAAGCCGCGTTTCCTTGGTTAGCAACAATGTGACTGCATTTTTCACGAACAGACCAGTGAAAGAAACAGTGGAAACAGGGGAGTGCTGGAGCGTGACACCTCCCTGCACAGTGTATGAACCTGTGGATATAACAAGACTCGTGGATTTTTCCCTCAAAGCCACCTATTTCACATACACAAATGATGTATTTATAGATTATATCATGGCTATAATGTATCGTTCAGTGTATCAGCCCGACCTAGTTGTATTATCCATAGGGTCACCAGGTCACGGGCCCTTTCGTAACTTGGGCCTGTAGGCCCCGGAACGATACAGGGCCTATATGATACTATGATCCGAGAAAGAATACAACTAGGCAGGGAGACGCTTTAGTGCAAGAGCATTAGGGTTCAACCTGGAATAAAATTGCAGAAAGCTGATTTTTTCAGGAATGATACCTGGAAATCTCCCCAGACGAATGCCGAACAGTCCCCACAATCCCCCTTGTGCATTTTTTTAATGCAAGATGGCCGCCACCATGTAACACAATTTTCGAAAAAAACAGGGGTATCCCCTAATTCCTCACTTTTGCAGTTGGAAAAACTATTTAGGTGTCTCAACTAATATCTTAAGGCACAAAGAGTTCATCCAGATAATAAGAGATGATATCAGTACTTTTTTCACTACCGAAAACCAAAATGGCCGCCATATTGTTCTGAGTATGTTAAGCGATTTCTGAAAAAAAGAAAATATGAGGTAACTATCTCGTTGTTGAGCCTAAAAAGTATTTTTTGCCCAAACCCATGGAATCTAGCACTTATTTAGATCACCAATATTTTATTATATTGAATTTATCAACATAGATCCCACATAGGAGCTAATTCTGTGTAGCATCATGTAATGCCATTTTTCGAAATTCCTCACTTTTGCAGTTAAAACAATGATTTTGGTGTCTCTACCTATGTTTTAAAGTACAAAGAGGTTATCCAGATAATCAGAAAAAAAATCAGTACTTTTCTTAATACCAAAAATCCAAGATGGCCGCCATATTTTTTTGTTAAGCGATCTCTTACAAAAACGAAAATATGCGATAACCATCTCGTTGTTGAAACCAAAATGTATTTTTCAGCCCAGCCCGTTGAGTCTAGAACTTATTTAGATAACCAATATTGAGTTTATCTACATAAATCCCACATGGTAGTTAATTCTACCATGGCGGGTGACGCTTTTTGGAGTGTTTTTGAACTGCTTTTAAACTAGAAATATAGATTGAGATTTGTCAAGTTAATAAATTAATCTCTGGTAAATAATTAATTGGAAACTGTAACAAGTCTAATTCAAAAGGTACTGGTATTTTTTTCTTATTTGAAGCAGGGATTGTGCCAGCATAACCTGCTTCAAATAAATGAAACGGTTAATGTCAACATAAGAGATGTAGGCTTTGTGTATCGATTTTAACATAAGACACATATATAAAACACATCGAACATAGTAATAATTACATCCCTAATTAAAATCACATCCCTAGGTTATAATGATAATTGTCACATTATTTTTTTAAATAATAAATGAACATGATTAGAGTAGACGGATGCTTTGGCTTTGGCTGCGTTTTAATCATCCGAACCGTCACAGTTTTTACATGTTTGGCCAATACAAAAAGAGCACATCGTTGTACAATATAATCTAGCTTTGCGAGATTTGCCCCTCTTTGAACAAGACACTCTGTAGCTTCCACACCGTCCCTCCTGTACAGCAAAATATGTTCTGTATCATAATGGAGTTTACCCCAGAAAACACGAGGCATTCATCCAATGCTGTTTCAATATTGGCTGACCGTCTTCGACGCTGGCCCAAAAAATAAACAGAATTGGATTAATGCCACGTGTTAGCTGGGGCAGTAGGTGACGTTGAAGGGAGGCTTTCTAGCAAAAATCAATTAGAAGATAAGACATGCGCCTTGCACGTTACATGTACATGTTTAATATGTTTAATATCATGGAACAGGCATTTGAATATTAAGATATTATATTTTGAACATTAGGATATACAAATTTCGTAATAAAGTTATGGCATTGCATGGTATTGCAATGAGATGATTTTACATCAGAATATGACATTAAATTAATTGATGTCACAGTTTCTTGTCAGGATATGATATTTTTTATGTCAGGATAATATCAGGATATGATAATATGAGGACATGACACATTAAAGGGACTGGCCCAGGCTAAAATCATCAAAAAATCGGTGATTTTATTTCGGGTTCTTAATATGACCATATGATGTAAGCATGTACATAGACTAGAACTGCAAATTTTTATAATTTTTCTGCTGCGCATTCACCAGTTAGGCTAGATATAGAGACGAAATTCCCGCATTTCCTATTTTTGACATGGTTGTCAATAATTAGAAATCAGGAATTTCGTCTCTATATCTAGTCTAACTGGTGAATGCGCAGCACAAAAATTATAAAAAATTGCAGTTCTAGTCTATGTACATGCTTACATCATATGGTCATATTAAGAACCCGAAATAAAATCACCGATTTTTTGATGATTTTAGCCTGGGCCAGTCCCTTTAACGTCATGATGTGGTATTATAATGTCCAAATATTGCTCTTTAATATACGTTTTATGTAGTAAAATGACTCTATGATGTCTGGATACAGCTTTATAAAGGCAGGATAATTATGGTGGTTAAGCATCACGTTATGGTATTAAAGTGACAGGATCTTTTAGTGTATTGTCACGATATGGTTATACAGTGATACCATGATATAGGATATTAACATCACAATATGACATTTTAATGTAAGAGGAAATGAAAGTAAGAGAGGGCAAGGACACATGCTGTTCAAAGAGAGTGTGTCCTAACCCTATCTTACTTTCCATTTTATTGAATCTTCCGAAGTGATATTATATAATATTATAATCAAATATCTTGACATAAAACTGGCGTTAAACTGTCACATCCTCTAATTTGATGTCATATTCTGACATTTTAAAGTAATATCACATTATAATATCATACAATGTCATATAATATACTAATATATGTTCAAATTAAATATCTAAATATTTACATGTATAATCCAGGCCTGGTATTAAAATACAATATTACCATTTCCACGAAATTGACAAAATTACGTAGGCCTAGAGATGGCCAAGCTCTGCCAGCAAAATGGTGTGATTTAAAACATTTTCTTATTTAGTAGTACATGTAAATAACCAACAGTCTCGTAGGACACTTTCAAGCTGGTGTAATATTGTACTTAGCTCTGTTATTATGTATATTCACACAAAATTAGCTAATATTCATATCCTAGAATAATCACAGCCAAAACTTAACCAAAATCAATAAACATTTTATATACTATAAAAAAGACCTTCATTGGAATTAGTCGCTTGGTTTTAAACGGGAATCTTATGTTCTTACGTTATCTCTTCAAATGAATATTAAATACCCTTATCTTTAAAAATTAGACCTATTAGAATTTTTAATCAATGGTTTCTGACATATGATATTGAGTAAATTTGATAAATCTAAATCTATATTTCCATATGAAGAAGCAGTCGGACATCGCTTAATTGCGGCACCTGCGCTAAAAGAGATAACCAATATGGCAGCCATGTTGGATTTTGTGTTGATAAGCACACTATATAAAAAAAAAATTGGTGATGGAAATAAATTCTAGTAGAATCCATGGCTCTGAAAAAAAATTCAAACACCTTAATGATGATTATGGCATGTAAGTGATTTTCTGACATCATGGACGCCATCTTGAATTTGTGGTGATAATAAAAGGAATGATATAATTTCTGCTCATGTTTATGAGCTCTTTGTGCCTTAAAACATGTGTAGAGGCACCAAAAACAATTTTTTATTTTTTAACTGCAAAAGTGAGAAATTGGGGTATACCCCTGTTTTTTTTAGAAAAATGGCGTTATATGGTGCTACATGGAATTAACTACTGTGTGGGATTTATGTTGATAAATTCAATCTAATAAAATATTGGAGATCAAAATAAGTGCTAGATTCCATGGGTTTTGCCAAAAAATACATCTTAGGTTCAACAACGAGATAGTTACCTCATATTTTCGTGTTTTTTTTAAAAGATCGCTTAACAATATGGCGGCCATCTTGGATTTTTGGTATTGAGAAAGTACTAATATCATTTCTGATCATCTGGATGAACTCTTTGTGCCTTAAAACATAAGTAGAGCCACCTGAATATTTTTTTCTAACTGCAAAAGTGAGAAATTAGGGTATGACCCTGTTTTTTCGAAAATTGTGTTACATGGCTGCATGGTGGCGGCTATCTTGAATTAAAAAAAAAATGCACAAGGGGGATTTTTGGGGACTCTAGGTATGTCCAGGTATCATTTCTAAAAAAATCAGCTTTCTGCAATTTTATTCCAGGTTCTTGTGTTTTTTTCACTAATGCTCTTGCACTACTTAAACTTGCCAGGAATTTATACCCTCATCTTGACATCCCAGCCGCCTATGACCAACTCTCCAGCTCCCACTAGGTTGCGCTAGTTTCGCCCAGTAATCAAGAATGGAGTCTATGTTCGAAAGCTCTAATAAATACGTTTTCAAATATAACATTGTGAGTAAGGATAAATGATAATAATAATCATGATCAGATTAAAGATGTTTTGCTCGTAGTCTTGCTTTTTGAAGAACGTCAATTTCGTATTGTTGTCGAAGCCTCTCAAGATCCATCTTCTTTAGTATATATAGTTCTTCCAGACACCACCAAGACAAGCCTGTTTCATCATCTTGAAAATCACAGAAGCGATCAGGAGGTGGTGGTAGTACCCATTTCTATTCCAGTTGGTATGTGTGTGGCGTTAATATGACGTTATTCTAGGCGCCCTACGCATTTCTGGCATGTAGGCCTAATTGATGCGTTCATGAATACACGTTCAATGTTTTGGACAAGCACAACTTCTTGATGTGTTCTCAAAGCGCATAAAATTGTGTAGCGTTAATGTAATGCCTTCCATAACCGAGTAACGGTACTGACATACGATCAAACTCTAGTCAAAATTCCTCAATTTTCAGTGCGTTGGTCGTCCGTAACTGAGCCTTAAAGCGAGCAACTAGCAAAAAACCTATGACACATAGCACATGCATTGCACGTAGACCTACGTAGCATCTATGTAAAAAAAAAATCCCGAATATATAGCGGATATGGACGTGTTGAGAAACGAGTATTCCCTTATTGATGTACCTGATTTATTAATAACAGGCTGCATGTATATTCGTCATATCGTCGCCTCGGAGCTAAAGGATCCTATCTGACACTCGTTAGAGTGGCAGATAGGATCCTTTAGCTCCGAGGCGACGATATATTAAACTTGTTAGCTCTTTTCATATCCTGACAAAATTATGGGCGCACTGCTGTTATTTTTCTCACTGAATACGCAGGCTGGGCGTCGTGTATGCGTCACTTGGGTTATTACCTGACTCACTCCGTCTTGAGCACACACGAGCAGATCACGACACTTGCCGAGTGGCAGTAGATGTCTCAGTGAGGCCCTGAGTCCGGCTGGTATGAGAGCCACAGCGTGCTTGTCTGTAGCCAGGAAGTCTGATATCATGAGCATCGCCTGCAAACCACAAAATCAAGGGGTAATTATACTGCCCGGAAAGCCAAAAACTGCTTACTTAAAAGTGAGAAATACTGACTTTTCTTTACAGCACTAGTAGGATTCACATTAATTAGCCGACGTGAATGATTCTCCCTCCAAGTCAATTCTAAATCAATAAAAAAAATGCTATCAGTATTTTTAGTCATACGCAGACTACTCTGAAAATTTCATTAAAAAATATTGTTTTGTTTAAAAGTTATTCTCTATACCATGTAGTAAGGGATGTCCGTCTATTAACATGATAAAGCCATTAACTTCATATCAGAATTATATTGAACGTGCTCGCATAATTTCATAAAACATGGTTGAAAAATCAGTGAAAACTACGTAGTAAACACCCGAGATGACCCACTCGTACATTATGACCTGGATATATTTTTGAACTTCCTAAAATATGTCAATCTGGCCAATTCAGAGCCAATTTCTCCTTCAAGTAGTATTGTTTAAAGACAAGTAAAACGGCTGAAAACTGCTATAGAGTTGACTAGCACTTTGAAGTTTAAATAAATTTATGCCACTTTACTTCATGTGGAAAGTATGACAAATAACACATCGCTTGTTTTATAGAGTTGTCCTCACCTTCCTAGTTTGGAGTAGTTTCCTTCTTTCTTGTGTGGCCAGCTCACAGTTATTCAGGTAGGATTGAGAGTTCATCCAGAAGCGATATGCCACCAGCAGGCAGGGCTTACTGGGCGTGTCAATCTGCTCCATCTGTTCTATGTGGGTGAGGAACGGAGTGCTGGCCAGGGGGTCTGTGGCCATGGCCGCCAGGAACTCCTTGTTTTCGTATCTGTAGGTGAGGTCGAGGAGCTGAGGTTTCATGAAGTCTGGCGTTACAACGTGAGGTCTGGAGGGACCACACCACACAGCCATCTCTGCCAGAGGGCTCCAAGGACGCTCCCCTGAGGCCTCTGTACTCACGGTGCGATGGAACGAAGACATCTTCTGCTTCTCCAAAGTATCCAAGATCTTCGAAAATTTCTGGCAATTTGAGAACGAAACACGTAGGTTAAACCTCAGCGACTGCACTTCTTGGCCGTTCTATTTGTGTTCTCACTTCTCAACAGGTTTCAAACCACATAAACTATTAACTGATAAAATAATTTGTGTTAGATGAGCAGTTAAATTAATAATTATATATAGTCCTTTAATTTATACTAACTGACAAATCAGCAGGGAAATGATTAAATGCCCCCCCCCCCCGCTAACATTTGCTCTCTACATAGGAACTATGATAAATGTGTCGCTGATTAGTAAAATGTAGTGACTTGTTTCTGGTGTTTGATAAGGATTTTAAATCACGTTATTATTTTATTTTGTAAACGAAGTTTATTAATGAATTTTCACAATTTATTGAAATCAACGTAATTAATTAACAATGCGTGTAGGCAATGACAAAAAGCATGGTTAGTTGAAAAAGGATTGGAATGGGATAAACAGGGGGACCAAAAAGAATATCGCCATTTAACAGGGTAGGATGCAGGATTTTAAAGGTCAATCGTGGTGTAATAATTTGTGGCGGGCTCGAACCCCGCTCTGGCATTCAAGTTTCAAAAAAGCACAATCTTTCATCCCTGCTCGCTCGTAAAGATTCAATATTGTGGGGAGCCTCTGTGCCCGAGAATGTAAATCTCTGGTTAATGACTATACGAGTCAATTGAAGGTCTTCCCTAGAAGTATGGTGTATTGAAGAGTAAAAAAACAATGTTCAAGAGTTTCTATCACTCCACAGGGAGAACTGGGGCAATATGCAACATGATTTTGATTAATTATCTTCAAAGATGCAAATGATCCGTTGACGCATCGTGAAGGTTGAATGGGATTAAAGTGAGTAAAAATATAAATTGATTAGTTCATAGCTACAAGGGTTAAGAGCCAGCCCGTGCACTTTCCATAGAGGTCACTTAAGCAGGTTAACCAATCTTCATGTGTGTAGTATACCGTACACTTTCCATAGAGGAGGTCACTTGAATAGGTTAACCAATCCGCGTGTGTGTGACACATCGTACACTTTCCACAGAGGTCGCTGAGCCCTTTACTCGTGAATTTATTTAAATTTCCACACACTTGAGGTTGTGTCTCGCTACCGCGATCAACAACCACAAAATGACCCATTTTTGGTTTAATTCGCGTCGAACAGTCATTTCATTCCCAATAGTAGTGACTTGATAGGCAAATATATCAAATGAATAACGACTTTAGTCATGCTTAGCGGGTTGAGTAGGTTAACCAATCAGCGTGTGTGTAGCATACCGTACACTTTCTATTGAGGTCGTTGAGGAGGCTGGTGTTGAGGCCGGCTGTAGAACAGGGGGTGGTCGGCCTTACCTCCTCCAGAAGGTCCATGGTGGATGACGTAGGCGACTCAGCGTGAGTAAATAACTCACGTGTCTGCTCACGTGGCTGTAGCAGCGAATCGCGCCGCTGGGAGTTAAACTTCCGCAGAATGCCCTGAAAACACAAATAAAAGAGCAGTTAGGTATTGTAGCAACAATATGACAAGACTAACGTTATTGCATAAAATGCATGTTCCTGCATGATTATAATTTAAACTTTGTGTGAATGGGTATACCTTGACGCGGCAAATAATTGGGCCGACATGTTAAATTTGACATTTAATCTTATGTGAAGGAATGTATCCGGCAGATCGTGATTTTTTTTTTTTTAATTTTTGACATATGTATCAGCATGTCAAAGAATTCTAAACAAACTATTTCTGCACAGAATTGGGTCACATCTCGAAACCATCGGCCCAGAGTGGGACAGAAAAATGGTGTTGCAGGGGAGTATCCTAATCTCACACATTTTTGGTTTTCTTATATTTTTCATCATGATAAATATATCCTACGCTGCATATTTTCATATAAATTTAATTTTTCAAAATTCTCATAAGTCAGTCTATTTAGCTGCTTTAACCCTTTAAGCCCTCACGATGCTTTAAAGTATAATTTTATATTATTGAAAACATACTTGAGTTTCTCACATCTAAGGGTTTTAAAAGGCAAATTTCGATGGAAGTAATCTACGAATACATGGTAATCTTCTTTAATTTATCACCCACTTTAAGTCATCTTCGTCCACTACAAGTCGAGAATTGCGACAGCAATTCGCGGCTAGTAGTGGATTAAGATGACAATGGTAAATTCAGGCCTGAAAGGTTCAAGTTATATAGCTACTTTTAACTTTTCAAGTAACTCAACTTAGATAAATAATTTTAAACAAAGTTTAAATAATAATTGTATCCATCAACATCTAAAGTATTCTTACATCATTTGTTTCACATCATATTGTTTGCCTGCCTTGTTTGGTACCCGCTCGAATAAAATTTAATTGACCCTGGAATACTATGGTACCTGGTGAATAAAACTACTTAAAGTCTGCGTCTGTATGGGGCGCTGAAAATACCATTAAGGTCTCACCACACAAATTCATATGCGCATATCATTAAAAAGTGAGAGAGTTACGATTTAATTACATTTATATCAATTTTATACCAAAGTCATTTTTAGATAGGGTGATCAATTCTTACTCCAGAAACATCAAAATAGGGGAATATATAAAAAATTATGTTGTCTATATGCTGGTAAAAACAAAGCATATGTTGCGTTCGATAGATCCCCTGTATTGATAAATACTCCATTTGCATGTGTAAATAGAAAAAAGCCCGATGATTAAAGACACAGCTTCAAGTTTATTTAATTTAGCGATTTCAAAGTCTAATTCACTTGGTAAAAAAAAAAATGAAATGAATCGGGCTTTTTGGCATCTTTGTGCACATATAGGCTAAACTGGGCCAGGAGAACCTCCTGAGGATGGTGAGATGATTGAGATAACACTGTTCTCCAGACACAGGATTCGAAATTCGAGCCCTGGCGATCTGAGGCCGAGCACGCTACCTCTCGGTCACGGAGGCTCCCCACAATACTGACTTTCACACGTGGATGGGGAAGAAACATTTTGTTTCTTTTAAACCGCCGAGACCGGGAACCGAACCCCGAACTCTGGCGTGAAAGGCAGCGGTGCTAACCACTACCCTAGGGCCCCCGCCCAATTCACTCGGTATGGATAATACGGCGGGGATCCACACCTTATCGTGAGCGAAGCTAAGACGAAAAACATCTGGGTATCTAAAGGGTCATGTAGCGAGCTATGCATCAGACCTAATTACATGTTTTACTGTTGTAAACTTCACCTGAAACTTGACATTTTGTTCTGGTTGCACGTTGAGTTCAGGCTGCGAGATGAAAGGATTTGGTGTCTTCGTATTCAGTGATTGTAAAGCATTCAAACTGCCACCTGCAGCAGAAATATACAAAGACACATGTGAAAATAGTTCCGCTGTTAAGCTTAAGTATCAGGGTACGCCGCTGGCAATCTAGATTACAAAGTATTCAGACTGCCACCTGCAGCAGAAATATACAAAGACACATGTGAAAATAGTTCCGCTGTTGAGCTTAAGTATCAGGGTACGCCGCTGGCAATCCAGATTACAAAGTATTCAGACTGCCACCTGCAGGAGCAAAATACAAAGACACATGTACAAATAGCTCCGCTGTTGAGCTGAGGTATGAGGGTATACCGCTGGCAATCCAGATTCCAAAGGATTGAGACTACCACATGCAGCTGCAAAAAAAACAAAAAGATATACATGTATATGTAAAATACAATCTGCATTTGTATAATAACTAATATACAAACACTATTTTACCTGTGGTGTTGTGCGGGAAGCGGGTTTGAGGAACTGCCATTTTACTTGGGGCCTACATACAAACTTCACATCAAGTTTCTGATGGACGATAATTTGAAAAAAAATACATGAAAAAATACACCAAATGGACACATTTTGTATTTTCCTGCATGGACTCAGTATGAGAAAATACAAAAATTGTTTAGAAAGGAGGAAATATAAAATGTGCGCATTTTGTGAGAGAAAATACACTACTTGCTCAAGAAATATTCTTTGGACATGTGTCGGCTTGCCAATAGCACACTCGAATGAATGTGTATAGAAGGTTAGCATTTAATTAAACTGTTAAAGCAATAAAGCTAACCTGGCATGCTAGAAGCTAGAGCAGGAAGCGCTGTAGATGTGAACGGTGTACGGCTGCCTTTGCCTGGTGGTCCTTCAGGTTTAGGCCGCGTGGGGACTGAAAACATTCATGGTATCGTATTATTTTGCTACTTATTAAAACATCGCGATAGACTGTATCCCAATGTCCGCTAAAAGCAGAGGGCTATGATGACTCCTATGGGAATACCGCTCCTATGAGGATTTATGTGAAATACCAAAATTATACAGGCCAATTTTACTACTTTTTTCACAGGACAATGTAACGCATCATTACAAGGGCGCTCAATCCACTGAGAACACGACGTTGTTGCGACGTTGAATCAACCGACTATACGTCAATGACGCTGACTGAATGTCGCAACAACGTCGTATCCCCAGTGGGAAGGTCGTCGCAACAACGTCGTATCCCAGGCAGTGGGAAGGTCCTTCCCACTGGGGATACGACGTTGTTGCGACGTCCAAGGTCCTTCCCACTGGGGATACGACGTTGTTGCGACGTTCAATCAACGTCAAAGGTCCTTTCATAAAAAAGTACTGCTATATAGTACGGTATTCAGACAGATGTTGAGCGGGGTCCCCCTGATAGTCCAGGAGCATTAGGGTTCAACCTAGAAAAATCAGTTGAGTCAGTTAAATCAGTTAAATTAGTTAAATAAGATATTTTTAATGTGGTTGTTTCTCTAGTGAAACAAATTAAAATACAGAGAAGTTATATTTTTTGAATATTTAGTAAGCACACATTATCTCTTTCCTCAAGGATATCAGATAACAGTTTCATGCTAATATTGCAGGGATACAGTGGGTTAAAATGATGTGTGTCTGGGCCGTGAAAGAGGGTACGGATATTAGCCCAATTTGAACTGTGGAGACATTTTTACACGCTAGGGGGCGTAGCTTGAAATCTGTCTCTTGAAATGTGACACTATAATTATGATTGTGAGGGCGAAAAATTGTGAAATCAGAACTAATACCGATATAGCAAATTAAAAACTCATTCGTTCTTTCAATTGTGTTTTGGAGCACAAACAAATGGCCATAAACGGTTATCTATAGACGCGATTAGCAATACACCGCTGAATCAAGATCAAGGCGTTTTTTTTCAATTTGAAACCATCATAAATGTCTTGGTTGGATCTTTCTGATTCATTTGAATACTTCTGTTATGGGTCTACGGCCATTAGAAATATTTTACTCTTACAGTGCGGGGATCGACTTTAGTCGTCAGAATCTGACGTCTACAGACGTCAGAATCTGACGACTAAAATCAATCCCCGTGCTATAAGGGTTAAAGAGTTAATACAAACTAGAAATAGTGGACAACAGTGCTCAAAGGGATATAGTAAACAAGGTGTGGACTTGTATTTACCCCCTGGCAGTTCCAAAGTGTCGGTTTGTCTAAGTGCTGCAGAGTCATGAGCCTTTGAGTCTGGTGTCATCTTGTTCTGTTGTTGATCTCTTTCTTTTGATGCTCGTTCTTTCTTTGTTTTACTTTTCCGTTTGGTTTCTTTCTCATCACGAGTTCTACGTCTGGATGCAGAACCTGAATTCAAATATAATAAATTATAATGTCCAGTTAGAGTGCTTTTATTTAAAACACAACAAAAATACAAAACAATATATTACCGATACTATCTGGATATAGGCGTAAATTGAAAGAATACAAGTGAATAAAAAATATTACAGCTGAGCTCTCTACCAGGGCCAAATCATATAGAAGTGGCTCCGTGAGCTACGAATTTTTATTGGCGAGAATATGTGGGTCGTTGATCACCTATTGTTAACTAAATGGCGGGAAACGTCTGACGCGGAATCACTCCAAAATCAGACCGACAGACAGACAGACAAATGAATAACAGATGTACAAAATACAGGTTGAAAACATTATTATTTGCCAGGAGACTTTCACTAAGAAAATGTAGTGGCTAGGCGTGAGAGCAACCATAGAAATCACTTGACAAAACATATTAACATTTGTTTTCCCCAACAGTAATATATTGTGATAGATGGGTGTTGCACACAGTGTTTCATTTGGGTGTGAAATGGTACGTCTGCAAGTTTATAAATTGACCGATACACCCTTTTACATCCAGGACGACGATGAAAAATAAAGCGTAGTTTTTAACAGCAAAACAAAAAAACATGGCTGTTTAAAACTTTGTATATAAATATTTGTATTTAAGCACGCACAACATTTTTCTCTAACACATTGAGTATGGTAACAAACTGAGTGGTTTATTCTAATATAGGCAATAAAACCTTTCAAACTATGAGTAGTTATTTCATTTATTATTATAGGAGTCGGTGTCCCTCAGGGAGACAGTGGTGAAGTGGCAGCTACTCGGTCACCAGGGCCACTGCTGCGGAGGGGGGGGGGGGGGTCATCCACCAGACTCCCAATATCCCAATGTGTCATGGTTCTGACCTGAGCCGCGGTCCTTAAAGCGCTGATTTTTTTAAAAAAGGGTTTATTTCAATTTGATATCATCTTAAATGTCTTATTCAGCTCTTTCCGATTGATTTGAATACCTATGTTACGGGTCTACGGCCATTAGAAATATTTTTTCTCTTACAGTGCGGGGGTCGACTTTAGAATCTGACGTCTACAGACGCCAGATTCTGACGACTAAAGTTGATCCCCGCGCTGTAAGGGTGAATCCTTCCAGCTTGGGGTCCGTCTCCAGACGTCAGAATCTGACGTCTGGAGACGATCCTCGGATTGAAAGAATAAAACATTTATAATGACCGATGACCGATAACATAGGTATTCAAATGAAGCGTAAAGAGCTAACTAAGATATTTACGATGATTTCAAATTGTCAAAAACGCTTAAGCATTTACATAATTGTGTCTACGGATCACTGTCAGGTAGATATGCATCATCCTGCCTACCTCTGCGGTCCAGCCGGACAGCGAACCTAGCGGAGTGATCCCCACCTACCGATAGCGTACTTTATAATTACAAAAAAAATGATATTTAAAGTGATTTACAACAGGAAATGAATAAAATGGAGCAGCACACACCGCCACATACGATTTAACATAGCAGAAACGTTTCATTGTTGAGCAATGATAAAACAGATTGATACGAACTAGAATATAAACATACATTGAAATTTTCAAAATTGAATTACTTTTTTTGCTTGCTCGTCGCTTGTCTTTTTTTGCCCGTTCCTCTTTCAGTCTCTGGTCCATGTCATCCCCCAGTGTATCTGGCAGCAGACTGCCGTCGTCCCGCAGTGTCAGGATCTCCTCGCTGCTATCCGTGCCTTTCAGACAGACAGGCTCCATGTCCAGACTCGGGAACATGGCGTGCCACGCGTGTTTGGCTCGTCGACGTCTGTTGGTCGTCATACGGGTGGTGTTCCCGTCCAGCATAACTATAGCCTTGTCAATGTCACGAAGTGTCTTCAACATCTATACTTATCCAACAGAAGAATAAAACTTCAAAAGAAAATGTCATGAAAGTATTAAAATATATCATTTTAATTTCCTGTCCAAGAAGAATAAGAAGAATAAGAAGAAAAAAAAGAAAAGGTTATTCATCCGTTAAATACCGGTACATAATGGTTTGAGGAGACCTCCATTAAGCCCGCATGTGGTCGCTGGCATGGAGGCCACCCATTTGATAATGACAGTTCAGTCAATTATGTACAATATATATCAGATACAGGTGCAAAGTGAATAAAAGAATTCAGTCTATTTATTAAGAATATTACAAGAGTGACAATTTTGAAAATCACAAGTAGTTGAGTATTTGTCTATAAATAATGTTTTAAGTGTAAACCCATTAAAACTGCGAGTGTTCACCTTTTGTATAATGGATGCTGGTGTTTTATAACAATATGTTTGTGACTTTACTAATTAATGGATAATGCAATATCCAGGTTCCTAATTGTGATCAATTTTGCACTAGCTATTAAACAGTTGGGAAGTATGCCATATCGGGTAAATATTTAATTTACACAAATGTGTAAATATATTTTACTTATGTATAGCTTATTTAAAGAAAGTTGTTATTCTGGATGCAATAGAAGGTTGATTGTTTTTGAAAGGCACCTATATAAGCAGTGTGTCCGTTTTAGAGTAGGCCTAGTGGAGAATAGGTTTTTAATAATTGTTAATTATTGATAATTGATATTGTTTGCTGTTAAACGCCCAAACCATATATATAATTTATTTCTCAGACAATAGTGAAAAAAAACATTACTCAGCTGATATGATGCATAGTATAATTCTGATGACATGTTGCCCACTTCATGCAATCCTAATAATAATTTAGTCACCTCTAAATCAGTCTTGCTGCGGATTTTGTGGAGCTCAGGATCAGATTGTTGTGTTTTCTTTGATTCCTTCAGCTTTATCCTCAATATATATCTGAAACATAACTACAGTATTAGGATAGCAGCTAGCGAAAAGGTTTTGTAACACACATGTTTTATTTTGTTTTCATGTTCAATTATCTTGGTGGTAATTGTGGCAGCTCAAGTTAATTAAAGAGCCACACACTCGGGTGATCATTGTTACCCCCCACCCCTGATGAATAGTGAAAATTGGGCCATTTTCAGGGGACCTGAGCAACTCTAAACATTATCCACGTTTTGTGATGGGTGTGTTGGACCACCAAAGTTGATCAATGAACTAAATGTAAACAAGAACTGTATTAAACCTTCTAGAATAAAACGTATTTTGAATAGGATTTTACTTGACTTATTCAGTAAAAACCTTTATATCATAATTATCTGAACACTGCTACATCAAAAGTTATGTCTCGCTACCACGACCCACAATTTCAAGTGAGTGAAAACGACCCATATCTGTTCATTTTGAGACTAAACATTTGCAAATCTTGTTGTTTAAATACTCCTTAAAGAATTAGGAGCCACCATATAACAGAGTATGATGTACATTCAATATGCTATAAATTGTTTCATCTTATGGTTTGATTTGTACTAATCTCTTTATAAAATCAATTATCGGATGAAATCCTTCAGTAAAACTAGGGCTCTCAAAATTCACTTCTACAGGTATCACCAGACAGGTCATGTTTTGTATATTAAACAGATGACAACGGCTACTCAATAACGAAATGGGGGGGGGGGGGGGCACCTATGTAACCATCTTGCCGAGTCAATGCCAGACCAGTGCCTTGACAACATGTGTACAAGAAACCTATAGACGAGAGAGGGGTGATGACTTAATCAGCAGTGGTGAATGGCATGAGCAGTTCCATAGTGTAGTTTCAGTGCATAAGGTCACACTCGGGTCATATCACACTTTTGTTGGTTGGCGATGTGATTGGCAGGGAGGTATATATAGTGTGTACGCACTACAGTACAGCAATGATTCAAGGGGTTTGCCTGCCACATACAACTTCAAGGTCGAAAATGCCATGTAAGCATTACTTATGTATCACCTCCATTATAATGTTCTTTCAACTCAACTATGTAACCAGTATTTATACTACACATTCAATACAATGTTCTATCCACTCAACCATGTAACCAGGGGTTATATATAACCTCCACTGCTGTGTTCTCTCTACTAATCTATGTAACTAGTACCATAAGTACTTCAGCAACACATCGAAAACCCTAATTGCAATGTTCTCTTCACTCAACTATGTAACCAGTATTTATACAACACATACATTACAATGTTCCTTCCACTCAACTATGTAACCAGTACTTAGCACATTCATTACGATGCCCCTTCCACTCACCTATGTAACCAGTATTTATGTAACACATCCATTACAATGTCCCTTCCACTCACATATGTAACCAGTATTCATGTAGCACATCCATTCAGGGGCGTGCGCAGCTTTCCGTCAAGGGGGGGGGGGGGTCAAGAGGTAAAATTTTCAAAAATTAGGGGGTTCAGGAGGCTTGCCCCCGGAAATCCCTAGAAAATTTTCAAAATCTGCAGCTCAAGGGGGGGTCAGGACCCCCCTGACCCTCCCCCCCCCCCCCCTGTGCACGCCCCTGCCATTACAATGTCTCTTCCACTCACCTATGTAACCAATATTTATGTAGCACATCAATTACAATGTCACTTCCACTCACCTATGTAACCAGTGTATATGTAACACCTCCATTACAATGTCCCTTCCACTCACCTATGTATCCAGTAATTATGTGACACATCCATTACAATGTCCCTTCCACTCACATATGTAACCAGTATTTATGTAGCACATCCATTATTTACAATGTCCCTTCCACTCACATTTGTAACCAGTATTTATTTAGAACATCCATTACAATGTTCCTTTCACTCACCTATGTGACCAATATTTATGTAGCACATCCATTACAATGTCACTCCCACTCACCTATGTAACCAGTGTATATATGTAACACCTCCATTACAATGTCCCTTCCACTCACCTATGTACATGTAGCCAGTATTTATGTAGCACATCCGTTACAATGTTCCTTCCACTCACCTATGTAACCAGCATTTATGTAGCATATCCATTACAATGTTTCTTTCACTCACCTATGTAACCAGTATTTATGTAACACCTCCATTGCCAGCCCCTGCACACACACTAGCTTACTCAGTATGTCGTTATAAGCCTTTTGGCTGGCGAGCACAGTAAACTGATCAGCCTCATCATGACTGGTAATGTTTAGCAGGATTGTGCCCTTAAGACCGGTGGGACCATCTGAAAAAAATACCAACATAATGACAATATACTAACAATATAATAATATGTACATATACAGGCTACTGTTCTACTAGTTACCTGATGTTTATGTATTTACAGAAAGTGTAAAGTTTACTTGTGATGTTTTAATTGTTATAATTTATTTTGGCTGCAGCTCATTATGAAAGATTTATCAACGAATGGAGATGAATAGAATAGTCTCAGCTCGATGGAACGATATCGTCAACGCAGTTTGACATAAGAAATAAATATCTATCAATTAATCTGTCTTCAATCATCAGATAAAATAAAGTACAAATTGTTTTCAAGCAGGGAAATGTCACCTATGGAGATGAAGCAGTGCCGTCCAAGCATACCACACAATTAAACAAGTATTGAATGACCGCTGAATGTTACTGAATGAGCAACTCGCCCCACTCTGTGTATTATTTGTAGAGCACTATATTACTTGGAGATTCACTAATTCTTATCTATTTTAACCCTTAGAGTCTATAGCGGTTTTCAGCTTTTTTATTTGTTCCTTAAACAATTTAAAACATTACAATATGGATGAGAACTATGCTGTACATTTGCTAGATTGACATTTGATTCAAATTGCATTATAAGTAGCCTATTTTTAACCCTCTTGAAGTTGTGGATCGCGGCAGCGAGACACAACTTCAGGTGGGTACAAATTTATTTTTTATAATACAGCACTTTAAGGGTTGACTAATTGTAATTTTATAATGGTAGTGTGCATATCCCATTCTTCGCCGTCGATATTATAAATGGTAATTCGTACAGTAAAGAGGTTACATCATTCCGAGCTAAGGATCGGAACGATTTACCCCCTGACTCTGGTTTACCTTTCAGCAAACTCTTCAGCTGCTCTTCAAATGTACCTAGTCCTTTCTCGTCGAGGTAATATTTCAGCTGCATGTCTCTCATGGATCTCCACTGTGAATCAGCGTCTGAAAGTGAACAATTATCACTACATCAGACGGTGTTCCCTATACAAGCCAATTAGTTTGACTTTACCAGGACATTAAAACTACATATAAGCCCCCTCCTTATATCTGTACAAACATAGAATACATATGATTGTATACTATGTGGAGTAGACTAAAGAAAATATAACTACGTTAGACGACCTATTTAAGCAAAGGGGCATACACGCTTATATGTAGTCCTAAGGGTAATTAATAAAGAATTAGAATTAGATAACCTAATTGAACAACTTTTTTGAACTCCAGTTTGCATAGTGATCTGTATTCTCATGGTTTTTGTATTGATCTTGTGTGATTTGTTTTATTTCCACTTAGATTAGCGTTACTGATATTGATACATTACTATTTATTATCTTCTTCGTTGTTATTTTTGGAATATTTTATTCAGTTTTGTATGTACCTGAAGGTGTCACTCTGTGCAGTCGCTCTACATCCAGCCAGAACCAGAATAATACTTCACCGCTGGTGCCCTTCATCGACCACAGGAAGTGACGCATGCCCACCACGTTACCTATGCATTCCTGAACAAACTCCAGATCACTCTGCTGGTACATCTGATCTGTAACCATGACAACAAACACAGCATGTATACATAAACTCCACATCACTCTGCAGGTACATCTGATCTGTACTAACACAACATGTACCGTACACATAAACTCCACATGCTCTGCAGGTACATCTGATCTTTACAGACACAGCATGTAGGCCTACACATAATTTCCACATCACTCTGCAGGTACACCTGGTCTGTAACCATGACAACAAACACAGCATGTATACATAAACTCAAAGATCACTTTGCAGGTACATCTGATCTGTACAAACACAGCATGTACACATAAGCTCCACATCCAGATCTACAGGTACATCTGATCTGTACAAGCACAGCATGTACACATAAACTCCACATCCATCTACAGGTACATCTGATCTGTACAAACATAGCATGTACACATAAACTCCACATTCCTCTACAGGTACATCTGATCTGTACAAACATAGCATGTACACATAAACTCCACATCCCTCTACAGGTACATCTGATCTGTACAAACATAGCATGTACACATAAACTCCACATCACTCTACCTGATCTGGGACCATCTTAACAAACAGAGCCGCAGCGTTTACACATAAACTTCAGATCGCTTTGCAGGTACATCTGATCTGTAACCATGGTAACAAACACAGCATGCACACTTAAACTTCAAATCACTCTACTGGTACATCTGATCTGTAACCATGGTAACAAACACAACATTCACACTTAAACTTCAGATCATTCTACTGGTACATCTGATCTGTAACCATGGTAACAAACACAACATTCACACTTAAACTTCAGATCATTCTACTGGTACATCTGATCTGTACAAGCAAAAGCATCCTACTGGTGCCTAATTCCCAATTCTAAAAATATGTTCTTCTTTTCGACAATAGGCCTACAAATGTAAAGTTGGCGTGTCCTCTAACTTGTATTATTGCACAATATACCAAATTGTATCATATATAGTTTATCTGAACCCCGTATACTCATCTTCCCTTGGCCAGTCTCATGCACGCCAGTGCTACCACAGGAGCCTGGCCATATCGAGTACTCTATCTGTCCATGGAGATAGTAGAGGCTCTACTATCTCCATGATCTGTCTATGTGGGCATCTTGGGCTGCCAGTAATCATATAGTGGCCGCCATATCTATCATATCAACGGAAAATAGCAAGCTTTGCTCTCAGGCAGCTGTCAAGCGCTGTCTGATTGTCCGTGCAGCATTCAAGGTATCTCGCTATTTAAAATAGTTGGATGCTAGGCTCGATAGAGCAAGGTATCACCCTGCGGGCTTGTGGGTATGATAACTTGTTAGGGAAGATGTATATACTGTACATTAAAAAAACGAAATGGAAGATCATTTCACAACTAGCATGCGAGGTGTTCAATTGGCAGAGCAGTCATTTAATAGTGCAATTTGATAGACGAGACAATAACGTTAATAACAGTATTTTACCGTAATCTAGGCTGTATGAGGCTTCAGTAGTGCGTACTGGCATGTCGATAAGGCGGCAGCAGGCAGTGTACTCCAGATAGAGATCTGTGTTCAGGAAGAGAGGAAGTCTCTGTTCAATCAACCACTGTACAAGTCGCACCTTGTTAACACGCTAAATAAATAAGCAACAATACATTAGAGGAAACAGAGGAAGTCGCTGCTCAATCAACCAAGCAACCACTGTACAAGCAAAGATTCATTGACACTCAAGACAAATCAGAAGGAATCAAAACAAGGTGAGTTATTCATTTGTAAAAATAAATACTGAATAAATGAATGAATGAATGAATGAATGAATGAATGAATGAATGAATGAATGAATGAATGAATGAATGAATGAATGAATGAATAAATAAATGAATGCACGTTTGTGCACATATATATGCTAAATTGTGTCAGTTAACAACAGAAAATAAGTAACTATTGTCTGTGATTTGTAAATACAGATATTTGAAAAGAAACACAAAAAACTAATGTCTACATCATAATATAACAGTGTATAAGAACAGCTCACCTGTTTAGTTTTTTTAATGGGCGGATCAAAGTTAAATTCACAATCACTGATCTGGTACATCATGCATTGTCCGAATACCTGACAGAACAACGCAATGAATATAATAACATAAAAATTATTAACATTAGAAAAAGTTACTTTATCATTATTTCACCAATATATTTTACAAAAAAACTTTCAAACTATTTGTATTGGCACAAAAGTTGAGATTATTGTGGTATCTGGGCATAATTTTGCCAGGACTAAAAACGTTTCCAGCCTGTTGTCGTGGAGGTGAAATCCAGATAGCCACCAAAATTAAAAACTAATCTTAGTTCTTGATATATCTCGATTATAAGGGGAACTAATTCGATCAGTATATTCATGATAACGGAGGTGACAAAGAATGCCATCAGTCTTAAAACGCTGAAATATTTTTGTATTAACCAAAAATAACAAAGGGTTATTTTCAATTTGAAATCATCATAAATGTCTTGGTTAGCCCTTTCCGCTTTATGTGAATACCTACATTATAAATTATAAATAGTTTTACGCTTTCCGTGCGGGGATTGACTTTACGTCTACAGTCGATCCCCGCGCTGTAAGCTAAGGGATAATCTCCAAGCCTAGGTAAATTAATGCTCAGTAATGGGCAAAACACAATTAGGACGAACTACGGCGGCGGTTATCCAATGAATCCATACACGCAACCCCCTACCGTGGAATGCACGACAAAATTGAAGTTACGATAACATTAATGTATCAAAATATAGAGATTATAGACAATAGTTTATTGTATTAGGCGTCATCTCTTTCCATCCTGGAAATAATTTGTATTGTCCCAGAAAAAAATATGTAGTGCTGTTTAGCAGCGACAAATATGAAAAACTACTATTCTTCATGCCAAAAACTGCTATACCACATTATTACAGTGTAGCATATACCCAAAATTAAGTAGCAAACTGATCCGCTGCACAATATAAATTATTCCCTGGAATCTGCTTCCACCTACCGGTAGTGACAGAAAAACATTGAAGTAATCCACAAACGTCCTGTTCTGCAAAAGATGGGCGAAGTCATCTTCCCTCAACGCATCTGAAATGATATATAAAAAATATTAAGCTGTTTTTGTTAAGTCCTTTAATTTGCTGAGTGACAAATGTAATGCTTAGCTACCGCCAATTTTTTAATTGGAATTTTTATCAACTTGAAGTTGGGTCTCGCTGACGCGAGCCACAACTTCTAGTGGGTAGAAATTATTTAGATCTGTCAAATTGGAGAGTATAATAATTGCTGACCGAAGACGCATTTCACATTTAAAATGTGTTACTTAAAGTGTTAGTAAAAAAATGTAAAAAATGTTATCATCATGATGGCTGAACCTGGATAGGGGAGACCGGGCATTTATCCATTTTGTTTTCTTCAAATATCTTTCGAACACGTTTATGAGCTATCAATCAAACGGTATAACAATATATTTCCCATGTCCAACATGTCCAACACAACCTCTGAATTCATTTGGGATCTTAATGAAAAAACAATGTCTACATTGTTTTCAATGTCCGGCGATCCCATGGTAGGCCTACCCCATGGACAGTTTCTTTTTTAAACAGATTTAATCAAAGTTATTCAGGAGTAATCAGGTTATGCCACACTTGACATATCAGTTATCGTACATAGTAGATACGGCAGATGTTGAATACTCTTATACTAATTGTTACACTGTATATTATGTAACACATCAAACAAAAGACCGGTTGTCTATATATGCCAGCAATCAAGTCGAAAGTTTTGGATGTTAACCCTTTAACCGCCGGTGTCGCATATATTCGGGTTTTCATTTTTTATTAGCACATTAAGTACCACCTTTTAAACATGTCAAAAAAATTATATGTGATATCAATCAGCAATATTGGAAAACAGTTGACCTCAATTTTGTCAAATCTGAATAATTTTCACTCACTTGAAGTTGTGGATCGGGTCAGCAAGACACAACTTCAAGTGGGCGAAAACTCAGATTAAATAATTCGGCGGCTAAAGGGTTAAACCCAGATGCGTAATAAGGTAGCTTAGCTGAAAATATATGTATGCCTATTACCCCTAGATAGATAGATAGTTCTATTGACCAAAGTAAGTACATGTGTGTTAACAGTGGTCCAAGAAAAGCTTTGTTGCTAAAGACGCAATTCTAACCAGCTGATCGGAGTTATGAGAAATAATTAAGAATGTCATAGATTACTTTAAACATGTCGTGTTCTGCCGTATTTAACAAAATGTCAATATTAAATGTCATCCCAGGGTAGCACTCTCTGATGTTACTAAGTAGGTTGCAGTTCTCAATTATGTGCTGCTCGGTTTGCATGAGGCCACAGGGGCAAAGCCTGTTTCACGGGTTATACGAGCCCACCTACCCGTCTCAATCCGCAGATTATGCGATATTACGCGCAGTCTCGAAAAAGCTAGTCTCTGGTGTTCTGGTACTGGTACACTTAAGTCCATGTTTGTGTAGACGTTGTGCACAGACAAAGATGGGTTCATGAGCACATAAGCCTGTCTTTCGGATGCAGTAGAGGTCAGCACATTGTGTCTTAATACCCTGTCCAGCGCCAAAGCTAGTACATCACCTTGATAATCCAGCACACTTGTTATGTAACGAGCTGTTTTGTTCCTACTATGTAAGGTTAAATTTAAACAGTACATAAACGGGTCATCTGTCATTGTGGATCTAGCACGAAGCATAGTTTGAAAGAATCGCGTCTGTTTATCTTTGATTATTGCTGCGACGGGTGGTAGACCCAATTCTACTAGGCAAATGTCACTGCAAGTAGTTACACGAACCCCCAAAAGTGCCTTCACTGCTGTCATATACACGGATTCTACCTTTCCACTCTCACAGCCATACAAAACAATTGGGAGGAAAGCAGCTTCTAAGATTTTTCTTTTAACATAAATTGGGAAATCCTTATTCTCCTGAAAAAAGACAATGAGCTTCAACAAATGTTTTGATTTATCTTTCACATGCTCTGTTAATACGGGTTACCCCTACATGAGACCGAGGGACGTGGAGACATGGTTAGAGCGTGGCACAATGGTTAGCGCGTGCAGCAATGGTTATAGCGTAGAACAATGGTTAAGGAGTGGCGCCTTGGTTAGAGCGTGGAGTAGCCTAATGGTCAGAGCGAGGGGCAATGGTTAGACCGTAGAACAATGGTTAGAGAGTGGTGCAATGGTTGAAGCGTGTCGCAATGGTTAGAGCGTGGCGCAATGGTCAGAGCGTGGAGCAATGGTTAGAGAGTAGCGCAGTGGTTATAGCGTGGCGCAATGGTTAGAGTGTGGATCACTGATCAGATAGTGGCGCAATGGTTAGAGTGTGGCGCAATGGTTAGAGCGTGGAACAATAGTTAGAGATTGTCGCAATGGTTAGACTGTGGAACAGTAGCTATAGCGTGACGCAATGGTTAGAGCGTGGAGCAATGGTTAGAGAGTGCGCAATGGTTAGACTGTGGAACAGTAGCTATAGCGTGACGCAATGCTTTGAGCGTGGAGCAATGGATGGATAGTGGCGCAATGGTTAGAGCATGGCGCAATGGTTAGAGCGTGGCGCAGTGGTTAGAGTGGCGCAATGGTTAGAGCGTGGAGCAATGTTCAGAGAGTGGCGCAGTGGTCATAGCGTGGCAAAATGATCGAGCGTGGAGCAATGGTTAGATAGTGGGGCAATGGTTAGAGAGTGGCGCAATGGTTATATCGTGGATCAATGGTTGGAGCGTGGAGGAATGCTTAGAGTGTCGCAATGGTTAGAGTGTGGATCAATGGCTAGAGCGTGGAGCAATGTTTAGATAGTGGCGCAGTGGTTATAGCATGGAGCGATGGTCGAGCGTGGAGCAATGGTTAGATAGTGTCGCAATGGCTAGAGCGTGGCGCAATGGCTAGAGCGTGGCGCAATGGTTAGAGCGTGGCGCAATGGTTTGAGGGTGGCGCAATGGTTAGAGGGTGGCGCAATGGTTAAAGAATGGAGCAATGGCTAGAGAGTGGCGCAATGATTAGTGCGTGGAGCAATGGTTGGAGAGTGGTTCAGTGTTTATAGCGTAGAGCAATGGTTAGAGAGTGGCGCAATGGTCAGAGCATGGCGCAATGGTTGGAGCGTGGCGCAATGGCTGGAGCGTGGCGCGATGGTTAGAGCGTGGCGCAATGGTCCGAACGTGGAGCAATGCATATAGAGTGACGCAGTGGCTATAGCGTGGCGCAATGGATAGAGCGTGGAGCAATGGTCAGAGTGTGGTGCGATGGTTGGAGCGTGGAGCAATGGTTGGATAGTGGCGCAATGGTCAGAGCGTGGAGCAATGTTTAGAGAGAGGCATAATGGTCGAGCGTGGAGCGATGGTGAGATAGTGGCGCAATGGTTAGAACGTGGCGCAATGGTTGGAATGTGGAGCAATGGTTGGATAGTGATGCAATGGTTAGAGCGTGGATCAATGGTTAGAGCGTGGCGCAATGGTTAGAGCGTGGCGCAATGGTTAGAGGGTGCCGCAATGGTTAGAGTGTGGAGCAACGGTTAGAGAGTGGCGCAGTGTTTATAGCGTGGAACAATAGTTAGAGAGTGGCGTGATGGTTAGATAGTTGCGCAATGGTCAGAACCTGGAGCAATGGTTAGAGAGTGGCGCAGTGGCTATGGCGTGGCGCAATGGATAGAGCGTGGAGCAATGGTCAGATAGGCCTAGCGGCGCAATAGCTAGAGCGTGGCGCAATGGTTGGAGCGTGGAACAATAGTTAGAGAGTGTCGCAATGGTTAGAGTGTGGAGCAATGGTTAGAGAGTGACGCATAGTTAGAGCTTGTCGCAATGGTTAGAGTGTGGAGCGATGGTGAGAGAGTGACGCATAGTTAGAGCTTGTCGCAATGGTTAGAGTGTGGAGCGATGGTTAGAGAGTGGCGCAATGGTAAGAGCGTGGAGCAAAAGCCCACCTACCCGTCTCAATCCGCAGATTATGCGATATTACGCGCATTCTCGAAAAAGCTAGTCTCTGGTGTTCTGGTACTGGTACACTTAAGTCCATGTTTGTGTAGACGTTGTGCACAGACAAAGATGGGTTCATGAGCACATAAGCCTGTCTTTCGGATGCAGTAGAGGTCAGCACATTGTGTCTTAATACCCTGTCCAGCGCCAAAGCTAGTACATCACCTTGATAATCCAGCACACTTGTTATGTAACGAGCTGTTTTGTTCCTACTATGTAAGGTTAAATTTAAACAGTACATAAACGGGTCATCTGTCATTGTGGATCTAGCACGAAGCATAGTTTGAAAGAATCGCGTCTGTTTATCTTTGCTTATTGCTGCGACGGGTGGTAGACCCAATTCTACTAGGCAAATGTCACTGCAAGTAGTTACACGAATCCCCAAAAGTGCCTTCACTGCTGTCATATACACGGATTCTACCTTTCCACTCTCACAGCCATACAAAACAGTTGGGAGGAAAGCAGCTTCTAAGATTTTTCTTTTAACATAAATTGGGAAATCCTTATTCTCCTGAAAAAAGACAATGAGCTTCAACAAATGTTTTGATTTATCTTTCACATGCTCTGTTAATACGGGTGACCCCTACATGAGACCGAGGGACGTGGAGACATGGTTAGAGCGTGGCACAATGGTTAGCGCGTGCAGCAATGGTTATAGCGTAGAACAATGGTTAAGGAGTGGCGCCTTGGTTAGAGCGTGGAGTAGCCTAATGGTCAGAGCGAGGGGCAATGGTTAGACCGTAGAACAAGGGTTAGAGAGTGGTGCAATGGTTGAAGCGTGTCGCAATGGTTAGAGCGTGGCGCAATGGTCAGAGCGTGGAGCAATGGTTAGAGAGTAGCGCAGTGGTTATAGCGAGGCGCAATGGTTAGAGTGTGGATCACTGATCAGATAGTGGCGCAATGGTTAGAGTGTGGCGCAATGGTTAGAGCGTGGAACAATAGTTAGAGAGTGTCGCAATGGTTAGACTGTGGAACAGTAGCCATAGCGTGACGCAATGGTTAGAGCGTGGAGCAATGGTTAGAGAGTGCGCAATGGTTAGACTGTGGAACAGTAGCTATAGCGTGACGCAATGCTTTGAGCGTGGAGCAATGGATGGATAGTGGCGCAATGGTTAGAGCATGGCGCAATGGTTAGAGCGTGGCGCAGTGGTTAGAGTGGCGCAATGGTTAGAGCGTGGAGCAATGTTCAGAGAGTGGCGCAGTGGTCATAGCGTGGCAAAATGATCGAGCGTGGAGCAATGGTTAGATAGTGGGGCAATGGTTAGAGAGTGGCGCAATGGTTATATCGTGGAGCAATGGTTGGAGCGTGGAGGAATGCTTAGAGTGTCGCAATGGTTAGAGTGTGGATCAATGGCTAGAGCGTGGAGCAATGTTTAGATAGTGGCGCAGTGGTTATAGCATGGAGCAATGGTCGAGCGTGGAGCAATGGTTAGATAGTGTCGCAATGGCTAGAGCGTGGCGCAATGGCTAGAGCGTGGCGCAATGGTTAGAGCGTGGCGCAATGGTTTGAGGGTGGCGCAATGGTTAGAGGGTGGCGCAATGGTTAGAGAATGGAGCAATGGCTAGAGAGTGGCGCAATGATTAGTGCGTGGAGCAATGGTTAGAGAGTGGTTCAGTGTTTATAGCGTAGAGCAATGGTTAGAGAGTGGCGCAATGGTCAGAGCATGGCGCAATGGTTGGAGCGTGGCGCAATGGCTGGAGCGTGGCGCGATGGTTAGAGCGTGGCGCAATGGTCCGAACGTGGAGCAATGCATAGAGAGTGACGCAGTGGCTATAGCGTGGCGCAATGGATAGAGCGTGGAGCAATGGTCAGAGTGTGGTGCGATGGTTGGAGCGTGGAGCAATGGTTGGATAGTGGCGCAATGGTCAGAGCGTGGAGCAATGTTTAGAGAGAGGCACAATGGTCGAGCGTGGAGCGATGGTGAGATAGTGGCGCAATGGTTAGAACGTGGCGCAATGGTTGGAATGTGGAGCAATGGTTGGATAGTGATGCAATGGGTAGAGCGTGGATCAATGGTTAGAGCGTGGCGCAATGGTTAGAGCGTGGCGCAATGGTTAGAGGGTGCCGCAATGGTTAGAGTGTGGAGCAATGGTTAGAGAGTGGCGCAGTGTTTATAGCGTGGAACAATAGTTAGAGAGTGGCGTGATGGTTAGATAGTTGCGCAATGGTCAGAACGTGGAGCAATGGTTAGAGAGTGGCGCAGTGGCTATGGCGTGGCGCAATGGATAGAGCGTGGAGCAATGGTCAGATAGGCCTAGCGGCGCAATAGCTAGAGCGTGGCGCAATGGTTGGAGCGTGGAACAATAGTTAGAGAGTGTCGCAATGGTTAGAGTGTGGAGCAATGGTTAGAGAGTGACGCATAGTTAGAGCTTGTCGCAATGGTTAGAGTGTGGAGTGATGGTGAGAGAGTGACGCATAGTTAGAGCTTGTCGCAATGGTTAGAGTGTGGAGCGATGGTTAGAGAGTGGCGCAATGGTAAGAGCGTGGAGCAAAAGCTAGAGAGTGGTGAGATGGTTAGGGCCGCAGCGTGGAGCAATGGTTAGAGCGTGACACAATGGCTGGAGCGTGGCGCAATGGGTAGAGCTTAAGCCTTTAGACTTAAGACTTAAGAGTGTGGCGCTATGCAATTGCCGCTGTATGCATTGCGGGCTCCAAAATCAGAAATAGGGGAATAATTAACTGATAAATTGGGCTTTTGACACACTTGCTACGTTCCCACACTAACCTAATATTTAAAAGACTTATAGGGGGCCTATGCCCAGACACGTTCACATCATATGGGCCTAGTCCTAGAAGCTAAAATAAAAATGATTTTTTGATGATTTTAGGCTGATTGCGTCGCTTTAAATAAGAGTTTGTGAACAGGTAAAGATAAAAGGTGACATCAATGAACAATATTTCAAAATCTTTGACTTCCATTTTGTCAATTGACAAATCGGTATAATTTTCACCGGCTTCAAGTGAGTGAATTTAATTAAATGATTTGGAGGTTGAATGGTTAAAAAATGAGATATATCATGGGGGGGGGGGAGGGGGCTATTGAAATACAGAAATGTATACAGTTAGATGATCATGTAGGCCTAGATGTAAACCCGGGGATGTAAATCACAAAGAATCATAATGATTTTTCGCTCACCTGGGATATTCTGTGGTTTTGCGATATTCAGCATCATGAGGGGATCGGCTGTTTGACCCGTTGAAAACGCCGGCTAATATACCCTTGATTCAGTACCATATTAGGCCTACATTATGATAAAGGTAAGATAGATCTGTAATCAGAGCAGAGATATTTCATACTATCTAGAGAGATGATCAGAAGGAGGCTTTATTTTCTTATACCATCTATGCATGGGGTATGTTTTTCCTGAAAGTCTCATACAATTTTGTCAAAAAATTAACTGTGACGTCATAACTCCAATGTCACAATATTGTATTCAATAGCCCAAATCAGCCATTCAGGATAATTATGTTTTATATTTATTAGAAAAAAACTATAGCTGCGTGATCCTGCCTAAACGTGATTATTGGAAAATAACAAAATGTCCATCCAAATCAAATAGATAATATAAGGGTTGTTGTTTTAAAACGTATTTATAGAGAAAAACTGTTCTTTACAGTTTAATACTTGTTGGCAAAGATCGATCTATGACGTCATATTTAGATAATATTCAGATGAGATGGTAACAGCAACTCCATAGAAATGAGCAATGGTTATTATTATGCTCTTATTTTCTTTATTGTCATTATCTGTAAAACCATGTGATATGCATAAAATCAGACAAAATAGAACATTTATCAAGTGAAATCGTGCAACTTACCCATCGACATCGTAGTGATGTCAATGTACGGAAAACAACTTCAGTTGAGTAAGTATAAACTGATACTGTTAGTGTTACTGATGCAGTGAATTAGTGACACTGATATTAAGTTAGTGATATCGCTAACACCAAGGCTCAGATAGGCCTATAATTAAATATTCCAAATGTAGGCCTTACGTTATTTCATCTCAAATTTATTCCAATTAGACTACCACCTTGAGGTGGGAATTCGAATTGCTCCGACAATTCTCATCTCAATGATGCAAAAGACGTGTTCTGGTGGCGATGGGTGCCGACGTTGAACTTGTGGTCCCACGAGTCGACGAGAAAACACACACGCGATGTATTGACGAATCTTCGCGGAAATATCACCGACATTAATTTCGCCTAATATTCAGCGATGCGTCTGTGAAGATTCGGGAATAAAGCGCGCTACATGCCGCTACAATGGCCTGCTAACAGTTAGGCCTAACGCTAACGATGTAGGTACTTTTCTCTTTTACTTAGAATCGGCGATGGTCGATGATCATTCGACGTGCGACAGACAAATATCGGCGATGCATCGGGGTTTATTTCCCAATTTTATGAAGTAGCCTAGGCCTAGGCCTAACATGATTTCGTCTGGCTGTTTCGAGAAAGATATTAGAAAAAAGATGCAAATACAAAAACACAGTCCTCTCAGTAGAGTAATATATCGATTGTCATTGAAGAATATAAGCATCATATATAGAAGCTAAATGGTTGTAATAGTAGCCTAGCAAACACAAAACATTTGTATAGCATTTATACAACGTCGGCCCAACATTGTATACATGTTATACAATTGTTTTCTGTTCACTTGGAGGCTGTATATATGTGACGAATTTTACTTCTGGGCTTCCTTTGCTGTTAACCCTCTCACCGCCAGATTTGACAAAATGGAGGTCAACAATTTTAAAATATCTTGGTGATTAATTTCACATTTTATCTTTAACATGTTTAAAAACTGATAGGTCTAGTTAATGTGCTAATAAATAAATAAAAATATATATATTATAGATAGGTTAATTACATTTTATTATTAGCAAAATGTTCATGACTGTTTGCAGCACACCGGATATCAGAAAAAGAATTTGGACAGTTGCTGAGGGAGAAGACATTTGTAGATTATTTCAATGTTTTCTTATCGCTACCAGTAAGTGAATTATATAGGGAGCTAAAAAATATAATGTTGTCAATTTGGAGGTGAAACGGTGTATCCGACACTTTGTAAAGTGGTATATATTACCCTTTCATATCCATGGACAGATATAAAAGTACGTTATTATGTCAGATTATTTGTCTGGAAAGCAGTGTCATCTGATTTATCTAACCCAGTTTAGCCTGTCTATGTGCATAAAGGTACCCATTCATTTATCCCTACCCACCTTATATCGTGACATTGGTGTTAGAAGGTGCCACTTTGCAAAGTGGCAGTTTAGCACCTTCTAATTCCAAGGGCACGATATATGAACCTGTAAAAAAATATTCATTGCATCAGCACCCTTTAATTTTTGTGTCCACATAAGGACAGCAGTTCTCAGCCACACAACATTTTAAACGGTCGGATCTAAGTAAGAAATGATATACCTTGAAATGCATTTTAAATAATTAAAATTAGTAAATATTAATACTTTATATAACTAATACATTATGATATTTTAACATCGTTTATTTTGAAACTTTTTATTTTTAAAATTATGGCTGTGAATGTTAGTAGGTGTTTGGTCATGATTGTGAGACATGTGGATTGTGAGTTATATTTGTTTGGCTTGTATGTGTTCGGTCAGGGTGTGATTGTGAGACATGTGGATTGTGAGATATATTTGTTTGGCTTGTAGGTGTTCGGTCAGGGTGTTATTGTGAGACATGTGGATAGTGAGTTCTATTTGTTTTGCTTGTAGGTGTTTGGTCAGGGTTTGATAGTGAGACATGTGGATTGTGAGTTATATTTGTTTCGCTTGTAGGTGTTCGGTCAGGGTGTGATAGTGAGACATGTGGATTGCGAGTTCTATTTGTTTTGCTTGTAGGTGTTCGGTCAGGGTGTGATAGTGAGACATGTGGATTGTGAGTTATATTTGTTTTGCTTGTAGGTGTTCGGTCAGGGTGTGATTGTGAGACATGTGGAATGTGAGTAATATTTGTTTCTCTTGTAGGTGTTCGGTCAGGGTGTTATTGTGAGACATGTGGATTGCGAGTTCTATTTGTTTGGCTTGTATGTGTTTGGTCAGGGTGTGATTGTGAGACATGTGGATTGTGAGTTATATTTGTTTTGCTTGTAGGTGTTCGGTCAGGGTGTTATTGTGAGACATGTGGATTGTGAGTTATATTTGTTTTGCTTGTAGGTGTTTGGTCAGGGTTTGATAGTGAGACATGTGGATTGTGAGTTATATTTGTTTCGCTTGTAGGTGTTCGGTCAGGGTGTGATAGTGAGACATGTGGATTGTGAGCTATATTTGTTTTGCTTGTAGGTGCATGGTCAGGGTGTGATTGTGAGACATGTGGATTGTGAGTTATATTTGTTTGGCTTGTATGTGTTTGGTCAGGGTGTGATTGTGAGACATGTGGATTGTGAGTTATATTTGTTTTGCTTGTAGGTGTTTGGTCAGGGTTTGATAGCGGGACATGTGGAGTGTCAGTTAATTTGTTTTGCTTGTAGGTGTTTGGTCAGGGTGTGATAGTGAGACAAATGGATTGTGAGTTATATTTGTTTCTCTTGTAGGTGTTGGGTCAGGGTGTGATTGTGAGACATGTGGATTGCGAGTTATATTTGTTTTGCTTGTAGGTGCTTGGTCAGGGTGTGATAGTGAGACATGTGGATTGTGAGTTAAATTTGTTTTGCTTGTAGGTGTTCGGTCAGGGTGTGATTGTGAGACATGTGGATTGTGAGTTTTATTTGTCTCTCTTGTAGGTGTTCGGTCAGGGTGTGATTGTAAGACATGTGGATTGAGAGCTATATTTGTTTTGCTTGTAGGTGCATGGTCAGGGTGTGATTGTGAGACATGTGGATTGTGAGTTATATTTGTTTTGCTTGTAGGTGTTTGGTCAGGGTGTGATTGTGAGACATGTGGATTGTGAGTTATATTTGTTTGGCTTGTATGTGTTTGGTCAGGGTGTGATTGTGAGACATGTGGATTGTGAGTTATATTTGTTTCGCTTGTAGGTGTTTGGTCAGGGTGTGATTGTGAGACATGTGGATTGTGAGTTATATTTGTTTGGCTTGTATGTGTTTGGTCAGGGTGTGATTGTGAGACATGTGGATTGTGAGTTATATTTGTTTCGCTTGTAGGTGTTTGGTCAGGGTGTGATTGTGAGACATGTGGATTGTGAGTTATATTTGTTTCGCTTGTAGGTGTTTGGTCAGGGTGTGATTGTGAGATATGTGGATTGTGAGTTATATTTGTTTTGCTTGTAGGTGTTTGGTCAGGGTGTGATTGTGAGACATGTGGATTGTGAGTTTGAATTCGAACCCCCGATAATCAGAACAAAACAGGTAGAAATTTACATATAAAATTTGTATATAAATTTATATATAATACTCAGTCAAACGAATGTGAAAACATATTATCTCTGTCTGAGCTTGACTTTCTAGTTTCTCCGTGACGTGTCGTGGGTTCTGTTTAACCCTTACAACGCTGAAATATTTTGTATAAACTATGGGAACTAAAAGTTTTGTTAAATTTGAAATCACAATAAATGTCTTAGTTAGCTATTTCTGACTCATTTTAATACCTATGTTATGAGCCTACGGCCATTATAAATATTTTAATTCTTTCATTGTGGTGACTGTCTTTAAATGTCAGAATCTTGAACGTCAGATTCTGACGTATAAAGACGGTCCCCGTGCTGAAAGGGTTAAATGTGTTACAGCAGTCCCTTTCAATCTAGGTGGGTTATTTACACGTCTAAAATACTTGTATGTGGAGTATGCCCTTTTGACCAGCTGTTTTTTTCGCTTAGATTTACATAACCAAAACAGTGATTGAAGAAATACTGTAATCTAAATAATGACACACATTTATGGGAGCATATTTATTTTAACCCTCATCCTGTTGATCACGACTATTGTCGTTTTTAATCTGTTTTTAGTCCAATAAATCACTGTTATTGGGAATGAAATGTGTGTCCAAACATTAAGATTTTCAAATGTTTCAGCTTGAATAAAACAAATATGAGTAATTTTCAGCCACGTTATGTTGTGGATCGCGGCAGCAGACAGAAAAAAAGTCAATACAGACTTATTTGTCATAGAAATAAGAGAGATATATGTACATGTATATACAAGATTGTTAATTTGTTGAAATCATATGACAATATACATAGTGACATACATAACTAAAATCATGTTAACTGGCATTGCCATAAAACACTGGGTATTACGAAAACATAAATGACTGCTACTTAAAATAAAATTAAAAGACATTGCCAAGATAGCATAGGGTCTATCATTTTGTTTACCGCACCAAAACCAGAGATAAGTAGCGATACACAACCTCAAGTGGTTGAAAAATTTTAAATAAATTAATTCCAATTACGATTTAAATTTAGAAATATTGTTATCTCTGCGACATAATAGTATGTAAAACGGCTATTGTTATCCGTTATTTGTTGCATTGTTATTTATTTTTTAGAGAATACAGAAACGTAAATTACGGAAATGGTTGATGGAGGAGCGGGTGCCTTATTTCCTGGACACAGAGCTCTATCTGGAATACGTCCTGTGTAAACTCTTACTGGAGACGAGAGTTACTCTGACCAGAAGCTCTCATAAGATAGATTATGGTCAGTCTGATATGAATGGTGTAGTCATTCTGGCAGTAAATCCACGGATATCAGGATGAATTGCTAACAAATGATTTATGATTTATTATGGTAAATATAGGTCCCAACTAACACTTCTGAAAAGTTTGAAGCAAAATTCCTGTTCAATTTCAAGAAATTGAGTAAAGATATTTCCAATATCACGAACGCTAGTTTGTCCCCATTTTCAAATACGAGGTATCTTTAATTATGTTTTTAGACACTTGGAATCGAATGCAACTATCAGTTGGACGTTAAATACAGAGAAAGATTGATTTAAAGTCGTTCTTGTGATTTTCAGAAAAAATACAAATGATATTTTAAGTGATTTAAATTGTAAAAGGTATATGAGTATATTATGTATTATTGCTTATTCTTGTTGGCCTAGATACTATATGCTGTTGGCCCGTTTGTTGGCAATTTTGTTGGACTGCTTGTTGACCTGCGTTTTGCCTATTTCTAAATATCTGTGTGTGTAAATAATGATGTAAATTATAGTGATCTATTTTCTGACATGAAGATGAAGTGTATCAACATAACGATAAGTGTTTCCTGTTGGAGTGTATGGGTCATGTGACAGGCATGCGTCACTTCCGAGAGTCTTTGCGAGGCACACCAGGGGAGCGGCTGGTGAACTTCTGGATGGACGTGGAAGGCCTACACCGGTAAAACTAAACTATTTTGGGACCGCTGTTGTGTCAATTCCAAAGTTTTAAACAATTAGCATAGCTCTACATGGTCCCAAAGTTGACAGAATTTGCAATGCAATAAGATTAACCCCATTATGTAATTGTACTTGAAGTAAGATTTTACATAGAGTGTGATGAGTAAATAATTAGCAAGTGAGTTACAACATCAAACAGTACCCTTTAGGTGCATGAACTACTGATGGATATTTTGTTTCAAAGCTGGCATTATCTATTTACTCAAAATAACATATAGCACTAGTTATTAGTTATTCTGGGAGCAGTGTAATGATGAATGTTTTAGAATTTTTTAAGATAAGTGCATCTATGCTTAATTACTTGAAAAATCTATACAAATCAATATAAACTTATACCGTTGACAATGCAAGAACTCTTTGTAAAACTATCAATTTAACTAAAAAAAATAGCCAACTACAAAAACGTGCTCCTTTAGTATATAATATTCATTATAAGGAGTGAATTCGAACCTAGCATGATGTTTTTCTTGTCGTATTTATTGCTGTATTTATTCTGAAACCTCCCAGTTATCCGTTTAGGTGAATAAAATACTTATTTTATTTATGTATACGTGCAAATCTCGTGGACATATTTACATGCTCACGTAAATAAATTATTTACTTAAATATAGGGCCTACATATTTTTTGTAAATTTAATATTTACACCATACTTATCTTTCCCCAGCTGATTATCATGTTCATTTTTCAGTACTTTGTGTGTGATAGGGTGGAGACAGAGGACAGTCGTGGACAGTGGGCAGCGATACGACACATGCAGATCAAGTACTTCTACCAGGACAAAGATGGCGGTGACTACAGCAACATAGACGCCGAGCTCACAGAAATACTCAGGGGTCAGTCTACTGTGATGACGTAATTCCTCGTCAAATCAACATTACTTTATGGCCAATATATGTTGTTAAACAAGACATACACAACTTTGATCTAGACAATTATAGGTTACCAATAGCGAATATCTGCTGACAATGAAATGTTTAGATCATGATGGGCCCAAAGGTTTAGCTAGTGGTTACCTGATGGGTGTCTCACCTCAGTTAATGTTCTTCTCTTTCACCAGATGGGCCTGAAGGTTTAGCCGGTGGTAACCTGCTGTGTCTGCAAGGGGACTCACTTCAGTTAATGTCCTTCTCTCTCATCAGATGGGCCTGTAGGTTTAGCCGGTGGTGACCTACTGTATCTGGTAGGAGACTCACATGTATCAGTTAATCTTCTTCTCTCTCACCATATGGGCCTGTATTAGCCGGTGATAATCCTCTGTGTCCGGTAAGAGACTCACTTCAGCTAATGTTCTTCTCTTTCACCAGATGGGCTTGAAGTTTTAGTCGGTGGTAACTGTGTCTGGTAGGAGACTCACCTCAGTTAATGTTCTTCTCTCTCACCATATGGGCCTGTAGGTTTAGCCGGTGATAATCCGCTGTGTCTGGGAGGAGACTCACCTCAGTTAATGCTCTTCTCTCTCACCAGATGGGCCTGTACGTTTAGCTGGTGGTAACCTGCTGTGTCTGGTAGGAGACTCACCACAGTTAATGTTCTTCTTTTTCACTAGATGGGCCTGTAGGTTTAGCCGGTGGTAACCTGCTGGGTCTGGTAGGAGACTCATCCCACTTGATGACGAATCATGATAACTCAGCCACATCTGCGGCGTTTGACAGCATTCTGAAGGAACTGAAGGCTGTCCAGTCAATTGTGGTGACCATGCTCAGGTCATACTGGGTTCACAGGTAGGCTATTTATATTTCCGCTTCAAAAACTTGTCAGACCAGATGAGCCTGTAGGCCCATATTTGGTGCTTAGACTAAACAATAGGTACCTCACTTGGACTCCACATTAACGATGTTGATCTAGGTGATCAGTGTCATGTTGGGTATATAAGTACATTATACAGTAGATGATCACCGGTTGAAAAATCGTTACCGAGATGCACCCGGACTTACCGAAAGCACAATTCAAAGTTGGAAAAAACTACAAAAGTATACAGACATCCTCAGATTTACATCTAACGTGTAGTATATGCTAATATATTCGAATATATAAGATACTGATTAAAAAATGTTTATTCCAACTATTTATTGGAAAGAGTGCTAGATATAGATATAGATTGAGATATTTATGATGACCTAAAAGTCGAGCTTTTTAGTAAATACGCAGGGTTTAATACTGATTTCACTGATTTTAATGCTAATGATAGATTCTTTTTTATAATGAACTGCACACCCTATTTATATGCGCTGGCCAAGCTTGTTTTTACTATGTATAATAGAAGAAAATATTTTACCTAGTAATTTATTATGTGTCTCATAAGCTGAGCACCGGCTTAATGTCATATATGTTTTAGCTAAAATGAATTGTATACTATGTTTTATGACATGTGACACAAAAATAAACAATTTTACTACTACTACTACTACTACTACTATTGGCTACATTATACATTTTGAAACAAAACTAGTATACGATTTATGCTACGTATTCATAACAGGTAACATAAAGACCTATCTTTGATTACAATTACCTGCTGTCGAGAAAGCCATTTAAATATAGCTTGATAATATCTATACGTGCTGGCTATATGTATGTGTAGTATATTGCTAATTGAACTACTTCTTGCAGGTTCATCCTCAATTGTCGTATAGGTTCTGACCGACAATTACGTGTTGATCTGCCTAATGGAATTCACACTATGTCGGACATGGAAGTACTTCAGACTGTGAAAGATATAGACACAGCCATTAAGGTAAGCCTAACGAGCGGGGATATACAAAATGTGTTCCCTAGCAGCCAGAGTGTTATCTGAGTGGCACTTATCTGAGTGGTAGACTACATACGACAATATGGATGCGTGGGCCGAAAATAAAGGAATTTTAGACATATCATATTGTTCGTCATATAAATATATATCAACTCAGTGAAATTATTATCATTTTATACTCGAATAAACAAATGGGTTATTAGAGGGTTTTTTAAAAATGAAAACTCAACATATTGAACCTTCCTCACCAAATACCATATCGAAAGCAACTTTGACTAATTTTATGGCTTAGAGTGCTTGAATGTGCGACACTAGACAGTTAACGCTGCGATTGACAACAGAAATGACTTGCATTTGTGAAATTTAAGAGCCAAAGAATATCGGTGTTTCAAAATCTATGACACATTTTAATTGCTATTAATGATTACACAAGGGATGATAAAACACTGAGGTATCTTGTGTACCCAAACTATAATATTTATAGATTATATCATGGCTAAAGTTGTATGGTCCCGCATATCAGCCCCACCCAGTTGTATTATCCAGAGGGTCATGGGTCTGCATCGTACATCCCGGGCGGTAGGTCCAAGAGACGATACAGACCCATGTCCCCTGGGAGTATACACTGCCACTTGAACTAGATCAAGAGATGCAAGTGCGGATACAAGACATTGATCAAATGCTGCTGTAATGTTGTGCCGACGTCCTAGACGATGGTCTAACAATGCGCCAATATTTGCTACAGTTGTGTAGCGTGTACACACATGATATATTAATGTGTGGTGATGGACATGGCCTAATTCTGAACCAACCAAAGTAGCAGGTAGATATATGATCATGACCTTATTTAGTGTACACAAATTTGGTAGTTTTACCGCCCCTTGTAAAAAAAGGTGTATCTGATCCAATACAATTAGTTGAAAACCACTTTGGTCTCCATGGTTTATACAACAATATTTCACAGCTGCAAGGGTTAATGTTACTTTCCCTGTTAGAATCGATCCTCAAAAATGTCCAGGATATCCTTGAGAAGTCCTTGAATTTTGTCATTGGTAAGATGTAGAAATCCTTTACATTCCAGTTGATCGAGAAAACCAGCGGGCGGGATACAGAGAACAGACGTCGCCGGGCAGAGGTCTCCTGGCAGGCCATGTTCCCCAGCTTCTCCTTGAGCGACTCCACGTTCGCCGATGAGGACAACGTGATCCTGGCCAGTGACAACCAGGAGAAACTGGTCCAGACGCAGCTGGGACCCGACATGGACGAGAACCTGAGGTGTCTCTACCAGAAAAAGGCACAAAAAAGTCCACTGGAAAAGTTTGACGAGGAAGTCAAAGCTCACCTGAAGAAGCAGGAAGCCTTGGCCATTCTTCAGGCGAAGAAGGAGAAGGAGGAAACGGAGAGACTCGCGGCAGGTGACTCTTCGATTTAATAACTATTCCACATCCTTGTTCATATTCATTCTACATATTAACTTTAACGCGGGGGCCGCATTTAGACATTATAATCTGACGTCTACAGTGATAATCACTAGTTAGAAGAGTTTGCCTGTGGCATACAACTCGATAAATTAAGCCTCCTCCTGCCGTGACCTTATATACACGGGTTGAAGCTAGTTGCAAACCAAATAAAATGCCACTGAAATTGATAAAGTAGTTTGTGATAGACATGATAGATGCTCAGTATAATTCAATTTGGGGTATGTCTATTTTTATTATCAAGATATATTTTGTCTTGCTGGTTACAACATGACCCACAACTTCAAGTGGTTGAAAATCACTCATATTTGTTGAATTTGAGACCAAACAGTTGAAAATATTGATGTTTGAAAGTTATTTCATGTACACAATCAGTGATTTGGTCGCCAAATATAACAGATCAAAAAGGACTATTGTTGTGATTAACAGGTAAAGAATTGATCCTTAAGTACTAATCACGTCCATAGCCATTTTAGAATTTTTGTTTTTTCTTCAAATAACAAAATTTGATATAGAGCATTTTAATGAGCATTTAATCTCCCATAGATAGACAAATATTTTGATTGAAATTTTACATATTCTATAAATTTTCACCAACTTGAACTTGTGAGTCACGACAGTGAGCCGCGACTTTAAGTTGGTAAACATTACAACTTTATATCTAAAGGGTTAAAATAAATACTATAGCTGGCTGTGTATCTCCCTACACCTTTTATTCTTTACCCACACTTAAATACTCAATACAGGCAACTATGTGACTGCCTTCTCCTTTTGGAGTATGAGAAGGGTGATTGGAGACGACTCGCTCACCGTGGACACAAATTAATGATCTTCAACATGTTTAGCTGCTTGGTACAAGGCCATATGTATCAGGGGGGGGGGGGGGTAGTAGATATATTTGCCTGTAAATTAGTTGTATATATTTGCCTGTAAATTAGTTCTTGCATTGTCAGAGAACCATGCAAGTTGGTAGTTGCGTGGTGCAGTAATATTATATAAACAGCTGGTATTGTTGAACCACAGCTCGGAAGGCGCGTTGGAAGCGAACACCTCGGGCGGGAAAGAGGCAAGGTATGAGGAGGATGCTGAATGAGGTAGATGAGGAGGAAAATGAAGATGACTGGGATGATAGGCTACAAGATCTGGACGACGCCCCGACCACAGCTCAGATCTGTCTGTTCAGGGACCTACTGTCCAGGCTACAAACGCGAAGGGGCACGTTCAGGTGGGTGTCTAAAAGCACGAAGTAGCACCTTTAGGGTGGGTGTTCTCAGCACTATAAGGGCACGTTCAGGTGGATGTTCTTAACACTAAGGGACACGTTCAGATTGGTGTTATGAACACTAAGTGGCACGTCCAGGTGAACACTTTAAGGACACGTTCAGATAGGTATTATTAACACTAAGTGGCATGTTCAGGTGAACACTTTGAGGATACGTTCAGATAGGTATTATTAACACTAAGTGGCATGTTCAGGTGAACACTTTGAGGATACGTTCAGATAGGTATTATTAACACTAAGTGGCATGTTCAGGTGAACACTTTGAGGATACGTTCAGATAGGTATTATTAACACTAAGTGGCATGTTCAGGTGAACACTTTGAGGATACGTTCAGGTGGGTGTTATTAACACTAAGTTGCACTTTCAGGTGAACACTTTGAGGACACGTTCAGGTGGGTGTTAAAATCAGACATAAAAAACCCAGAAATATTTGTTTAAAAGTAATCCAGTCAACAGGATTACAAATATATATTTATGACGTCATTTAAATTTTGATTTAATTAACTGCATAATTAAGATTCAAAGTTAATAATGTAATGAAATCAACGTGATAAAGATTTGTCAAACACTATTACAGTTTATAAAAAGGAAGATCTAGGCTGTCAAATCTACTGAAAAGAAATAATTTTAGACATGTTGACCTTACTACCCTTTTAGTGTGGCGGTCACATTTTGTCATTAATAATTATTATATGACATGAATGATAATACATCTTGAAAGTAAAATACATCTAGGATCAACAAGATTTAATGACTGATTACCATTTGCCAAATCTAAATAGTTCTCACCGAAGATGCAACTTCAAGCAAGTTAACTAGGTCAAATTGAACTGAAATAACTTGTATGACTAACAAATTATTAAGGTAAAATGAATAACCTTAAACGTTTAGTTACACTCTTTCAGCAGTGTCACCTGTTCATGTAGACACCGCTCACCTTCATCTGTGAATAAATAACAATCTGGTGGTCAAAAAAACAGTTCAGTGGGAGTTTCCCTTCTACCAAAACCACAGCGGGAGTTTCAGATGCAGATAGAGCTGGTCAATGAGAGGAAGCAGAAATTATTGCAGTTCTAAAAGCAAAGAAGTTTCATATTTTTACAGTTGTCTATCTGCCTGAACACCTGTTTGTGCATCCATTCATGCTTTCAGACTGTCCGCAACAATGCCTTCCATCCATCACAATCCAGTCATCCATCCATTGATCCATCAATCCTTCATCATCTATTCATCCATCAATCCATTCGTCCATCAATCCATTCATCACAATTAATTTATCCATTGATTCGACCTATTCATCTTTTATATGACATTACAAATGGATTGACGTCACAAAAATCCACAAAAAACTAAAATATAAAGTATTGTGTACAATCAGTCAGATTTATACAAAAGTATTCTTGACTGAAGAGTCAATGCCTTCTATAAATTAGCAATCACGACCATGGTGGTTTTAATATATCATTATACATCGTATTTTTATGTGTTCCACAGTAGTGCCGCTGGGGAATCTCTGCCTGGACTACCCTTACCGCTACCAAAACCTGTACCAGTATCTGTACCAAGAAAAGTGGATAACCCTAAGCTACGAAAACTTAGATCCAAGATCACCAAATTACCACCTATCGATCGGTGAGTAAAAACACATTAAAAACTTTTAAAAATGTAAAATAGATTAGACCCCTACAATACTTGATCGGTGAGTAAAAACACATTAAAAACTTTTAAAAATGTAAAATAGATTAGGCCCCTACGATGCTTGATTTAATGGAGTCTTGTCGTTTCAATTATTAACATAGTGCTCTTGGGGCAAACAGTATCCAATATAATAACAACACTATTTTTTTTATAATGAAATCATTTTAGGTATGCAGTTCGAGGCAACTGAATTCAACTCAACCTAAAAGCCTGCAAATTTATTTTATGTTTCATTGCACTGCCACACAGCGGAAAAGCTTTTAACGATTTGAACGACCAGAACAAATTTAAACAATAAAGTTACACTTTTTATATGCACCTATTTTTTCACTTTAAAATATAAAAATAAACAAGCAAGAGTTTCATTTAATCATCAATTTTTATCAGAAAGGATGTTACACGGTTTCCCGCATACAGAGAGGGTCTCGCCAATCATCTCTTGGCCAACAGCACACCCTGGGCAGGAAAGCAAGCCAGAGTGAGACCTTCACAATTCAAGAAAGTAGCCAGTGAAAAATTCAGGTAGTAGTTACTGAAAATCATGTACTATTGTTAACAATGGCATAATTGAAACGTACACAGAACTGCTTCGGTTATTGTGTCACCTGCCCATTATTTATGACCTTGATTCGTTTTGGAAGTGATTATATAATTTTGAGACGGCATACCAGATTTCTTAATGCCAGTGTTGTGGTTTGAAATATTCCACACAATATCTGCACCCCTCCCCTGGGCAATCTGATAAGGACTACAGATTTACAGATTAGGGGAGACCGGGGTTGGTTGGAACAATTATCACAAAAACCAACTTACCAATCAGTATATTTTATTTAAAGAGTCCACAATGGCATGGAAAAACAGACTGTCATTTGCCACAAATATTCACACAACATCACATGAAAAATTGATAAGCACCGCAGAAATATTAAACAATCAATGACCTCACCTCACTGTTTCAACAAACCCCACCCACGGGGTTGGTTGAAACAGGGATTGGGGTTAGTTGGAACACCTAAGCAGACGATTATTGTCGGTCGGTAGGACCTGCTTGGCAATGTTAAAACAATGCTGGGATAAACTACACGGTCATGGCTACGTAGCGTCCACTGCCAAATGATAAAAGTGGCTCGGGGTTGGTTGGAACACAACGAGGTTAGTTGGAACGTAGTTGGAACTGATATCAGTGGCCAGAGAGTTCCAACCAACCCCATCAATGGTGTTTCAACAAGCCCCGTAGGGCTATATGTCACCAATATGCTGACCACACGGCACTTACTCAAGACACACCCTCTCAAATGTTATCAATGTATGGCTGAATGGTAGGTCTATATGCAAAGATAACACAGCCAAATTCATCAGTAAATTACTTCTCGGAATTTGATAAAATCACTACACTGCAAAATTTACTCAGACTCAAAAAATAGACAAACCTTGTTGATGTTTCCAATTTTGCAGAGCAAAATTTTCTGACAAAATGGCGGTAAAGCTTGGCGCAAAACGATTTACTAGGTGGCAACCCACAATAAAGATGTTCCAACTAACCCCGGTCTCCCCTACTCGACTTTTGTGCAACATTCAATTTCGTGGATCACATGAACTTTTTAAATATGATTAAAGACTGAGTTGGCGTCAAGCCATATACTCTACTTATAAGCACTGGTGATGGCTGATGATCATGGCGAACCCCCGACATTCTGGGGCCATTGTTGTTCAGTCTATATGCGAATTAACAAGGAATAGTGTCTGGTCATGTTGTTTCATAATTATAATCAAATAATTAAATAAAGCTCAGAGCGTTGTACATTTTCGGAGTGGATGGAAACGATTTTGTAGATAGGTTTTTTGGAAAAATCCTCTCACTATTCATAAATTCTGAAAACTCAAATTTTGAAAATTCCATAACTTTAAGCTTCCATTATTTCAGATATATTTGAAATGGTTACTTGTTGATGCATGTGTATGATATGGTGACGTTATGTTTAATTATTATACGGAAGCCTGATTTTATATACATAGGCGATAATATAAGTCCACAAACCAACAAAGCATTCGGATTACCTCTTTCATTAGTATTATCACTGTACTATGCCATTGCTATTTATTGTAATTAATCAGGCTTCGTGCACACAGACTGTTCCAACATTAAAACAACATTGGGTGAACATCTCATGCTCAAAGGGATCACCCTGTATATAGGCCTACCGTGTTGTTGCAGATTGACCGAGAAGAAGTTAGTGTGCGGATTGGCGGCTGACATGATAGGAGGGCAGTCCTTCGTGGCCTACCTGAAGAAAAACCAGAGTGACAGACTGGTGGTGATCTATGAGTTCTGGACTCAGGCCGAGCTGTACCTGCAGTACAAACGCGGACCCTGTGATAACGTCCACAGCCTGCTGACCATGCGCAAGGCGATCCTGCTGATAATGCAGTTCCTGAACGAGAGTGAGGTGGCCGTGGCCCTGTCTCCCCCTGTTTGTGAGAGACTCAAGCATCTGCTGCCGGACGGCGATGGGGACGATTTGCTGCGAGATGTACAAGATGTCCTCAGCCAGGTTAGCCCATGTTCCCCAGGTGAGGGGTCATGCCTGAGGCCAAAGACCGAGACGTGACACCTTGGGTGGGGAAAATGGAATCTTGCCCCTACAGCGTACACCATACTACCCAAAAAATCTGGCATAGTTAAACTTATGCTGGTTTAACCCTTTAAGCCCCCACGATGCATCAAAGCATCATTTTACATCCCTGAAAACATACTAAATCTCCTACAACTAAGGGTTTTAGAACGAAAATTTCCATAAAACTAGTTTACTAATACATGGTAATTTTCACTAATTTTTCACCCACATCAAGTCATCTCTGCCGCAATTCTCGACTTGTAGTGGATAAAGATGACTATGGTAAATCCAGGCTTGAAAGGGTTAACCCCTGCAGCTCTAAGGTCACTATTTTTGTTCTCAATTTTAGCTAAGCGCGCGCATTAGATTTAGGCCGCACATTACAAACAAAACATGTGTTTTCTGCCAAGGGCGCGCATTAGATTCGAAAAACCCAGTTTATTTCTGTGAATAAAAAAAAACTTTCGAAAAAAAAAGAAGTTTATTTCAGGCGATCAAAAAACGTTTTTAAAGCTATGTTTTTTTGTCGCCCTCATCAACTTTTTTCAAAATAGATCAAAAGTTGTTTCTATTTGGTAGCCCTCATTAACTTTTTTCAAAATAGGTTTAATGGTTTTTTTTCCTAATAGTTTTTTTTCATCCTCCCTCGTAAGATTTCGGATTTTTTTCTGTTTTAAAACGGAGAAATAAAACACAGTGGCTTAACCTTTTCAAGCCTGAGTTTACCCTTGTCATCTTCATTCACTACAAGCCGCGAATTCTCGACTTGTAGTGAATGAAGATAACTTGAAATGGTTGAAAAATTAAAAAAAAATGCAATGTATTGGAAAACTAGTTTCATGTAAATTTTCATTCTAAAGGCCTTATTTGTAGGAAAATTAAGTCTTTTTTCAGGGAAGTAATATGATGCTTTAATCCATCGTGAGGGCTTAAAGGGTTAAGCACGATTACAGCTGAACCACACTGAGTGTGAACGAAATGAGTGTTTAAACAACAAATATCAGTAATGTTGAATTTACTATTTAAAGGGGGTGAAAATTTAAATTATATAACTTTAACGAATAATGCTGGACCAACGTCTGCAACGCTGGCCCAGCATCAAGTCGGTATGCTCCTTGACATCCCAGGGTCATGTGTTAATTTTTGGGTGGTCTCGAAATCAAACTAGAACGCTCACTTGGCCTAGTTTGAAATAATGTTGTTTTATGTCGCGACGTGAGCTCGACCTTAAACCAACATTGTTTCAATGTGTCGTGTTTGCTGGGCTATTATGGACAGACATATCCATGTCAGGTATTCCATGAATCTACTGATCATGTTTACCCCCCTAACACAACAACTAATGTCAGCTATTATATAAATATGAATTGTTATGTTTCGTTGACTTTAACCTTAACGCGCTGAAATACCTTGGTATATACCATTGATACCAAAGGGTTTTTTAAATTCAAGTCATCCTAAATGTCTTTGTTGGCTCTTTCTGATTCATATGAATACCTATGTCCATATTTTTATTCTTTTGGTGCGGGGATCGTCTTTAGACCTGACGTCTATAGTCGATCCCCGCACCACTGTAAGGGCTACCCCTTGTGCTTCTGGAACCATATACATACAATATCAAGCAAGTTTCAGACCAACTAAAATTACACTGGAATCCACAAAATAGTTTGTGATTGATGCTCAGTTAATCAAAGAATTATATTTTGCAGATTAAAATTCTACATAGATATAGCTATTTTTCGTCATTTAACATGTTTGATGCTGGACTTTACGTTAGCTATAAATCAATAAAAAATAGATAAAACAATTAAGCAGCAGATGGTTAAATGTATGGTTATCCTCAGAAGCCTTTCTAATGTGATAGGATACACTGTTTATTTCAAATTAGATTTGGATTCAGAATTGCATTCTACTTTATATAGTAGACTGTAAACTGCTTGTATTGGTCTGTTGGTGACGTCAATATATTAACATAAATGTGTCATTCTGCTCAATTCAGGAGTTGGCTGAGGACCTGAAGTCGTTCCAGACTGGGGAGATAGAGAGCTTCTATAAGCATGTGGTAAGTGAACGAGTGGTGACAAATTAAATAATTTCAATCTCCACCCACGTGAAGTTGTGTTTCACTACCACGAACGACAACTTCAAACGAAAATTACTCATATATGTTTATTTTTATTTTGCAACCAACCATTTGCAAACCTTGATGTTTAAACACTTGCGTTTTCATTTTCTGAACATGTTGAAGTCTGATCTCTGCGACGAAGGGGTAGGCCACAAAATCATCATAATCATCTGAATGATCACTAATGTCTGACAGTTCAGACTTACTAGCCTACTATCCTGTAAGGTTTATTGCAATGCTTGAGACACAGTATATCGTGTTCTTCGACACTATTGTCTTGCTGACCAAAGATAATTGACACTTTCAATCATAACTGAAAAAGACGAGGGAACTCGACCTTCCATAAATCTTAGGGCTGATACCAGACGTTTAGGGATTGTGGGTGGCAGGATGATATTAGAAGTTATTTGTGCATTAAGTGACACAAAACTCAATGTTTTATTCATTCAATCCAGCAACTACAACTAGACTCACACAAGACGTGCAGCACCAGCTAACAAACAACCTATTCTGTTGGCCAATCACATACACGCCAGCAGTCTATGGTAATCCTCAAAAGCTGCCACTCTATCCCATTGGCTGTCGGATTGGCTGCGCAGTGCAGAGAGTGCAAAGAAATGAGGACAGCGACCCAATGGTGCCCAGGTGCCAGCCGAAGCACACAACGATGACCCAATACTCCGCCAACCACCAGGTCCCTGCTCACCACCCTGGTGCAGTGATGCAACTGTGTATGCAGACCATAAAATCAGTCATTGTACACCCAGCACTTAATCCTCTCTTGTCAACACCAGGTTAATCGGGCTAAATCCAGCACAGTTATTTTAACTAGGTGATACAGAATTACTGCTACTGTCATTGATTACATACTTGGCGATGTAGTCTGCTACATAATCGTGTCCGATAGTTTTAGAAATAACAACTAGCATTCCCTCTTGCTATTAATATAATAACTCAATCGACTAAATGTTGATGCTGCTACTCATGCGTATATAGTTTGAGGATACAGGAAAACATTAAACGCAACCTAAAGATTCACAATTTTACAATGGTTCTTATACCTGTCTGGGTCTAAAAAACCGACCTTCCAGGCCCTTGTAGGGTAAACGGTGTAAGGTGATTAACAACTAAGTGATTAATTGGTGGTTAGCGGCAGAGACAGACAAAGTCTTAGAATAATAGGTCAATATTAAAAGTGCAATTTATACATGCTATATGTCATATGTTTTAGTGTTTCCGTGACATATGAACTGATCTGCCTCAGGCAATCGTAGTGGTGTGATAAGCGTCATGCAAATTTGGTATGGGTAGACTCAAAAATACTTTATTTCTACGTCATCAATGATAATACAGTCGTGTTGTGTGATGTTATGTAGGTGACAAAGAGGAAGGTTGACCCTAATCGACCGGTGAGCTCCACTGAGGGTCCACTTGCTCACAGCCAGAACAAGAGGCAGACACCAGACGCCAGCGCCGAGGACAGGATCAGATCAGACCAGAGACAGACAGACAAGGCTCTCTGTCTGACTCTAGATGTTTGTAACCTAGGTAAGACCACGCCCCCCCCCCCCCCCCCCAGCACTCAGTGACAGACAGACAAGGCTCTCTGTCTGACTCTAGATGTTTGTAACCTAGGTAAGACCACGCCCCCCCCCCCCCCCAGCACTCAGTGACAGACAGACAAGGCTCTCTGTCTGACTCTAGATCTTTGTAACCTAGGTAAGACCACGCCCCCCCAGCACTCAGTGACAGACAGACAAGGCTCTCTGTCTGACTCTAGATGTTTGTTTGTAACCTAGGTAAGACAAGGCTCTCCACATAACATAATTTTTTAGCCCACTTAAATTTGAGATTAAAAAACTTGGACTAATGCAATTGTCAGCGTTGCCGTCGGCATTGTCGTTAACATTTATTGTGGGCACGACACTAATCCTACTTTGTGCATGATTTACTTGAAAAGCTTTTCATTTAACCCAAAATTGTTATTCAAGTTACTAATAACGAGTTCTCAGGAAAATTCAAAAATGGCTGACAAAAACTTAAATGGCTGATTTATCGCGATTTTATGTATCTTGCTCAAATTTTTACCGCATGTTTTTAATAATCGGTTTTCGGAAAAGTTCAATAACGGCGACGGGCTATTGTCGAATGCGCTCTTGTTTATCTGTCTTTTTATGTCGTTTTAGATACAGAGGGATTACCAGTGGACAAAATAAACTTTAAAGATCTGCAGCACAATAAATCTGACATGTACGGAAGTATCTCCGTGGACACTGTACAAATAGTCCGCAGACGTGGGTATTATATTATCATTTACTTTATTGACTGACTGTGATTGATTGATAGATTGATTGATTGATTGATTGATTGATTGATTGATTGATTGATTGATTGATTGATTGATTGATTGATTGTTTGATTGATTGATTGATTGATTGATTGATTGATTGATTGATTGATTGATTGATTGATTGATTGATTGATTGATTGATTGATTGATTGATTGATTGATTGATTGATTGATTGATTGATTGATTGATTGATTGATTGATCTGCAGATTGATTGATCTGCAGATTGATTTTTCCTTTTAGTTTGTACGTTTTTGATTGCTATCGTTCATTTATTGATAGAACAAAATCACAATAGTGTTGTGTAATTATGTAATAAAATTGATACTCTTAATGGGCAATTTTTTTCAATATATTGTTTACCCATTCAAGCCATGCTGACGTTGTGTTGAGCGAGTGACGTATATTTTCACAGCTGACGATATGTTAAGTGTGGTATATTTTCACAGCTGGCGTTATGTTGAGTGGTGTATATTTGCACAGCTGACGTTATGTTGAGTGTTGTATATTTTCACAGCTGACGCTATGTTCAGTGCTGTACATTTTCACAGCTGACGATATGTTAAGTGCCGTACATTTTCACAGCTGACGTTATGTTGAGTGCTGCATATTTTCACAGCTGACGTTATGCTGAGTGCTGTATATTTTCACAGCTGACGTTGTGTTGAATGTTGTATATTTTTACACAGCTGACGTTGTGTTGAATAAGTGATCCATATTTTCACAGCTGACGTTGTGTTGAGTGGTCTATATTTTTACAGCTGACGTTGTGTTGAGTGGTCTATGTCTTTACAGCTGATGTTGTGTTGAGTTGCGTATATTTTCACACAGCTGACGTTGTGTTGAGTGGTCTATTTTTTCACGGCTGACGCTGTGTCGAGTGCTGTATACTGTATTTTCACACAGCTGACGTTATTGCCGAGGAGTGCAGACAGAAGCGTCTGGCTGAGATGAGGCGGTTACAGAAGCTATGGGAGGCTGAGCTGGTGAAGCGCCAAAAGGATTCACATCTAAAAGATGACGATGACGAACAAGAAGATATACCGTCCTACATGAAGAGCTTCAGAAAGAACGGTGTGCTGATCAAACGTCCATCCAGACCAAGGTCAGACACCAGTATATATGTGTGTGATCACTTTACTATTTGTTCAATTGTAATGGGTTAAAGGTATAGGCAACTGTTAAAATACACAGAACACGGTTCCCCCAGAATGCAATGGTCCCTGTGTGTATACCATAATAATACTACACCCAACGCCGCATTAAGAGTAGGTTCACAAATCATAGCAAGTCCATATACTTGAGCGACATCTATGAGTTAATAATTCCACCAATGCTCTTAGCTGGGCGTTAGGTTTGAAAGCTAACTGATAGTATTACTGCAGGGAGCTCAAAACAGCTGACTTCCACGCATGTATTGACAGGAGGGCTTTCACAGCATGCATTGCACATTGCACTAGGTGTTGGACCAACGTTGTAGACGTCGGTCTAACATTAAAACGACATTGGTTGAGTGTCTAGTTTGAGTGGTATTCATAGTCTTGTAAATCAGGTCAGTTTTTTTAGCTGAATGCAATAAACCTGTATTGTATATTGATTGTCTACAGGTGACATACGCATGAAAATTCTTGAGATGACTGGCGGTTTCTAATCCAGTAAACACAAAACATCTGTATAGCATTTGTACAATGTTGGTCCAACATCGAATACGTTGGGCCAGCGTTGTGTAATATTTTTTAAATGTATTTTGTTTGCAGGGAAATTGTTTATATTTTGTTTTATTTTCGTTTTATTAGCCGATCAAGTCATTGCCCTTGGGAATAAAATGAGTGTTTAAACATAAAGATTTTGAAATGTTTGGTTTCAATTTGGGCAAATATAAGTAATTTTCGCCCATTGAACCTGTGGGTTACGGTAGCGAGACACAACTGCAAGTAGGGACCGTGAAACTGTAAATTATTTAATTTATCGGTTAGGCCTACGGTCTTTTAACGGGGGACCCAAGATATCTGGGTGCGAAGTGTGTTTTTTAGTATTTTTGTCTGTAAAATCAATGCGGTTCGGCAATCATGGGGGTAACCTTGTTTCTGCTTTTAAAAGTTTGATTCTCTTTTGATTGTGCATAGATAGCACCCCATAATAATATCTGGGCCGATGTAGAGCTGTCATTCTTAAAAGATTCTTGTAGAACAAAAAATTCCAAATGGCCGCCATAAAATAAAAAAAATCAATAAACTTTCTCTTTACCAAACCATATATTTTGTTATCAACGAATACAATAAAACAAACCATACCTTCCTTTGGCAATATCATGATGCTTAAAATGCCATATTAATACTTAGATGACAGATATTGCAGCAGTGCGGATTGCATAGTTGCACACCTAATCATTACGCATTTAGTACACATCACCCATAAACTGATTAACCTGACATTATACATGACCTTGATAATCCTTCACGTTTATTTTTGGCGGTATACATGCAGTAGAGCACAACCTCGACCCATGTCAACCTCCATGCCCAATTATGTATCAATCTTTTGTGATGGAAAACTAAGCTGATGCTACACACTGCTGCATACTTGTAATTCTGCTTGTTCAATTGAGCCTCGAAGATTGGGATGTAATAGGCGCAAACATGGGAGTATTACCCCTCCCAATATTAGTACTGCCCTAGATTTCCTAGAAATATGTGTTGAAATAATATTGACCAAGGATGTGTCACCATCAGTCCTTCCTAATAGATTTCTGCACCACTAAACACCTTGAAATAGATAAAATGTGGGTATTCTCATTTTTTTTACGAGTTTGACCTTAAATGACCTTGATGTGACCTTGACACGACCTTCGTGTCATGCACCATTAAAGCACAATGTTCTCATTTTATTATTTGCTCATAGGCTAAGAGCCTGCTAGTGCTAGTGTCTTCAGACAAATCTAACATTACACGATATTCTGGGTTTTTTCAACCCCCCCCCCCCCCCACCTCTCAGGAATTCATCGGTGGGAATGCAAGTGTGCCCAGGAGTTTAGCGTTAAAAGGGTTAATCCTTTACCCAATAATTACGACTATAGTATTCAGTATTGTGTGGAGCCTTCGTGACCGAGAGGTAGCATGCCCAATTATGTATCAATCTTTTGCGATGGAAGCCCAAGCTGATGCTATACGCTCCTGCATACTTGTAATTTTGCTTGTTCAATTCAGCCTCGAAGATGGGGATGTAATAGGCGTAAACATGGGGGTATTACCCCTCCCAATATGAGCACTGCCCTAGATTTCCTAGAAATATGTGTTGAAATAATATTGACCAAGAATGTGTCACCATCAGTCCTTTCTAATAGATTTCTGCACCACTAAACACCTTGAAATAGATAGAAAGTGGTCGAAATTTCTCTTTTCAGAACTTTCGCAGAAGTTTTCAGAGATGAGATTCATACCGAGTTCTTTTTGCGCTTCCTCCAATGGCATGCCTCAGAGACGCCACTTCAGGTAAAAGAAACCTCTTATCCTTCGCCCACTTAGTTATTTAATTTAAATTTTCTCCCGAATAAAGTTGTGTCCCGCTACCGCGACCCACAACTTTAAGCGGGAGAAAATTACTCATATTTGTTTAATTTGAGAACAAACATTCGCATATCTTGATGTTTGAACGCGTATTTCATGCCCAATTACTGTGATTTAACCTGCTTCTAAAACATATGAAAAACGACTGTAAAAAGCTCAGCGCTGTAAAAGTTAATTACGTGAGTAAATATTTTATTGCCACAAGGGCGAACGCTAAAGCTATTTGCCAACATTATAGGCCTGCCACTTTTTATTGAAAAAAAAACAATATATATACCATCCTCATAAAGGAGTGCATCCCGACTTCCAGTGTTATAAGTTTACACTATTTCACCTGACAGGTGGTTTGACGCGTATTGCTTCCTGTTGAGACGCGACCTACTGCTATAATTCCCACTTTAAAGTGGATCAAAATTACCAGATTTCAGACAAGTGTTGTCGTAATATATCCAATTCAAATGAACTTGAAAAGTAAAGACCGGTGCAACACAGAAATATCATGTATCTAATCATTGATGGCATTTTTACTTGTTTTCTATTGTGGTGGTGTCATGATATATTTTCACTTCAATCATTCAATTTAATACTTCTGTGTGTGTTTTTAAGCTGGTACTGGCTGTAGAACACTTGAAAACTATAAAGGATGTGAAGCTCCGGCAGATGAAAACCGCTCAGGTGATCAGACGGTACTTCAGTGAAACCCACGGAAAAGGTAACATAATTCCGCCCCAGCTGGCTTAGGGCGAGTACTGGACAAAAATACTCAAGTACAAGTACATGTACTGGATTTTCAAAATGAAAATGTTTTGGTCGCAGTTCAGCGATTTTACACAAATTATGGCGGCCATTTAAATTTTTTTTAATTTATTTATTTTCCTGCATGGCGCAAAATGAATAGTTTTTGATCGCAGTTTAGTGACTTTCAAGAAAAATGGCGGACATTTTACTTTTTTTACGGATAGAGCGGATGAATTAGTCTTTAAACAAATAAAAAATACTAGCTGTTAAGCAAATCAATATAATTATCTCAATAAAATTGTCAGGGCAGTCACTGGAAAAAATAGTGCTTGTAAAATTTCATGACAATTGGTTGGGAATTGTTTGAGAAATCGACGAAAATAATTCACCACTGTTAATGTGAATCGGACTATACTGCCGTGCAAAGCCAAAAAACAGTATCTGCTTACTTCACAAGTAAGCAGATACTGTTTTTTGACTTTGCACGGCAGTATAGTGGAGGTTCTGGTACAGGTGTGGAAGCTCTGGAGTGTGACGCTGAGGTGGTGAAGGAGATCCCCTACATGGATAAGGTCACCTTCCCCATGCTGCAGTCCGCCGCCTCCTGTGTGGCACGACGACTGGAAGAGAAATGGTAAGTAAGAAATGGTAAATAATTTAAATCTTCACCCACTTGAAGTTGTGTGTCACAACTGCGACCCATTACTTTAGGTGGTTGAAAATTAGTATTATTTGTTTTATTTGAGACCAGACATTTGCAAATATTGATGTTTATACACTCATTTGCATTCTGACGCCTACAGGTGATCCCCGCACTGAAAGAATTAAAACATTTATAATGGTCGTAGACCAATAACATAGGTTTTCAAATGAATCGGAAAGAGCTTAATAAGACATTTATGATGATCTCAAATTGAAAAGTTGCGTTGTAAGGGTAATTACTTGAAGGGGGTCAAATTCAATGTCAGCCATAGATGGTTATAAGCGCTTACCGAACTTAGAGTGCAAGGACAAGTTACTACTGATCCCCAAATGGAAGCAAGGCACGGGCTAAATATTATTCACAATTGTGTGAGAGTGGTCTAGATGGACTCACTGAACATCAAACCAGCTGAAATGATGCATAATAAAACGAAAACTAGAGACCAATTAACATATTTACAACATTTCCTTAATATAATAATATGCTACCTACCATCTTGGACGGCATCTTGAATAAAAAGATACAATAATTAATTGATTAATCTATCAGCGCAACCGTAGTTATTGTACTGATACCAATCTATCATCGTTAATAATGAATAAATTGTAACTACCGGCAACAGAGTGTTTGACATTAGATATCTCACGTGGGACAGAATGGATTTACCATTAACTATTGTGGGACTATCCATTAAATTCCATAGCGAAACCCAAGTCTCCGATTGTCGGGTTTGCCTGGGGATTATTCCTAGAACAGGCTTACACCTTATCTGACGAATGAAGGAAAATACTTTCAACAACCCACCAGTTCCCCCACTCACGTCATCATAATAATATGTACATCATTCATCTCATGAATGGACTGCACTGTTTTTAGTGTATTACAATGTCACTTAAAAGACCATTAGTGCCCCTAAAAGTGAAGTTAACACTTTCAGCACGGGGACCGTCTGTATACGTCAAAATCTGACATATAAAGACGGTCCCCGTATATACTGAAAGAATTAAAACATTTGGTATAAACATATTTATTGGGATTTCCAAGTACAAAATTGTAGCACATGTGCTAATACAATTACAAAGGATTCTCAATTAAAACATTTATAATGACTGTAGAATCTTAGCGTTTTAAAGGTTAACCCTTAAAGCGCTGAATTAATTTCTAAAAAACATCGCAACCAAAGGGTTTTTATCTATTTGAAATCATCATAAATGTCTTAGTTAGCTCTTTCTGATTCATTTGAATAGTTATGTTATGGGGTCATTATAAATAATTTCAACTCTCACAGTGCGGGGATCGACTTTAGACGTCAGAATCATCAATGACTGCACTGTTTTAGTGTATTACAATATGTCACTTAAAAGACCATTAGTGCCTAAAAGCGACGTTACATTCTCCACACATAGATGTCGCTCAGGTCAACCCCGCTCTCTCTCTGTAACCACACGCCATGTTTCGACAAAAACTGCTCATTTTGAGCAGTTTTGTTGATATAACAACTGTAGGCTTATAAACACGCTTGAGTGTCCTGAATATATAATGGCATATATAAAACACCACTACTCCGCCACATATGAGTTTATATTCACATAGAAATAGAAAACATTCAATGGATTACTTTTTCTGCCTACGCGCTGCTGTGAGAAGGTCCATGTTTACGTTTTTCTGACAGAATTTACAATCGGCTTCAAAACACTGGCAAATATAAATTACTGAATGACATGCGAATTGTGCTGGTTCAATTTATCCACTACTAAACAGAATAAATAGCCCTTACCTGTAACAAACTCTAAAATCAAATTAAATATTGAAAAAAGGATAAGTAATGAGTTGAAGTGAACACCAAAATAGTTCCGTGGTTATAGGAATGGTTATAAAATCACGAGGTAACGCTCACTAACGGCTGATAAATCTGGTCAATCGCCATGCGTGCATACGGCGAAATGAGCGTGTGGTATCAGAGATATAATCTCTGAGGTCAGAATGGCGACGTTAAGCATTGTTTTACTCCTACTGCATGTGTGGTGACTGTTGCAGGTTTCCCAAGTACATATCTACGTTCCCTTCTCTGGCTGTGGGCAGCATCAGTCCAACCAAGAGGCGGGAACCAGGTGGTGGTGGTGGTGGACCAAGAAGCTGGGCGAAAGAGGCTACAGTAAGTACCCGATGTGACCTTCCAGCACACACATCACGTTAGCCCAAAGTTGAATTAACCCTTTCAACGCTGAAATATTTTCGTATAAACCATGAAAACCAAATGGATTTTTCCAATTTGAAATCATCATAAATGGCTCAGTTAGCTCTTGCCGCTTTAGTTGAATACATCTGTTATGGGTCTACGGCCAATAAACATTCGTTTAATTCTTTCAGTGCGGGGACAGTCCTTCTCCTGACCATTTACACCCTGCTCCTGACCATTTACGCCCTGCTCCTGACCATTTACACCCTGCTCCTGACCATTTACGCCCTGCTCCTGACCATTTACGCCCTGCTTCTGACCATTTACGCCCTGCTCCTGACCATTTACGCCCTGCTCCTGACCATTTACGCCCTGCTCCTGACCATTTACGCCCTGCTTCTGACCATCTACACCCTGCCCCTGACCATTTACACCCTGCTCCTGACCATTTACGCCCTGCTCCTGACCATTTACGCCCTGCTCCTGACCATTTACACCCTGCTTCTGACCATTTACACCCTGCTCCTGACCATTTACACCCTGCTCCTGACCATTTACACCCTGCTTCTGACCATATACGCCCTGCTTCTGACCATTTACGCCCTGCTTCTGACCATTTACGCCCTGCTTCTGATCATTTACACCCTGCTCCTGACCATTTACACCCTGCTGCTGACCATTTACGCCCTGCTCCTGACCATTTACGCCCTGCTTCTGACCATTTACACCCTGCACCTGACTATTTACGCCCTGCTCCTGACCATTTACACCCTGCTTCTGACCATTTACGCCCTGCTCCTGACCATTTACGCCCTGCTTCTGACCATTTACACCCTGCTTCTGACCATTTACACCCTGCCCCTGACCATTTACACCCTGCTCCTGACCATTAACACCCTGCTCCTGACCATTTACGCCCTGCTCCTGACCATTAACACCCTGCTCCTGACCATTTACACCCTGCTCCTGACCATTTACGCCCTGCTCCTGACCATTTACACCCTGCTCCTGACCATTTACGCCCTGCTCCTGACCATTTACGCCCTGCTTCTGACCATTAACACCCTGCTTCTGACCATTTACACCCTGCTCCTGACCATTTACACCCTGCTCCTGACCATTTACACCCTGCTCCTGACCATTTACACCCTGCTCCTGACCATTAACACCCTGCTCCTGACCATTTACACCCTGCTCCTGACCATTTACGCCCTGCTCCTGACCATTAACACCCTGCTCCTGACCATTTACACCCTGCTCCTGACCATTTACACCCTGCTCCTGACCATTTACACCCTGCTCCTGACCATTAACACCCTGCTCCTGACCATTTACACCCTGCTCCTGACCATTTACGCCCTGCTCCTGACCATTTACACCCTGCTCCTGACCATTTACACCCTGCTCCTGACCATTTACACCCTGCTCCTGACCATTTACACCCTGCTTCTGACCATTTACGCCCTGCTTCTGACCACTTACACCCTGCTCCTGACCATTAACACCCTGCTCCTGACCATTTACACCCTGCTCCTGACCATTTACACCCTGCTCCTGACCATTAACACCCTGCTTCTGACCATTTACACCCTGCTTCTGACCATTTACGCCCTGCTCCTGACCATTTACACCCTGCTCCTGACCATTTACACCCTGCTCCTGACCATTTACACCCTGCTCCTGACCATTTACACCCTGCTCCTGACCATTTACACCCTGCTTCTGACCATTTACACCCTGCTCCTGACCATTTACACCCTGCTCCTGACCATTTACGCCCTGCTCCTGACCATTTACACCCTGCTCCTGACCATTTACACCCTGCTCCTGACCATTTACACCCTGCTCCTGACCATTTACACCCTGCTTCTGACCATTTACACCCTGCTTCTGACCATTTACACCCTGCTCCTGACCATTTACGCCCTGCTCCTGACCATTTACACCCTGCTCCTGACCATTTACACCCTGCTCCTGACCATTTACACCCTGCTCCTGACCATTTACACCCTGCTCCTGACCATTTACACCCTGCTTCTGACCATTTACACCCTGCTCCTGACCATTTACACCCTGCTCCTGACCATTTACACCCTGCTCCTGACCATTTACACCCTGCTCCTGACCATTTACACCCTGCTTCTGACCATTTACGCCCTGCTTCTGACCATTTACACCCTGCTTCTGACCATTTACACCCTGCTCCTGACCATTAACACCCTGCTTCTGACCATTTACACCCTGCTTCTGACCATTTACACCCTGCTCCTGACCATTTACGCCCTGCTCCTGACCATCTACGCCCTGCTCCTGACCATTTACGCCCTGCTTCTGACCATTTACACCCTGCTCCTGACCATTTACACCCTGCTTCTGACCATTTACACCCTGCTCCTGACCATTAACACCCTGCTCCTGACCATTTACACCCTGCTCCTGACCATTTACGCCCTGCTCCTGACCATTTACGCCCTGCTCCTGACCATTTACGCCCTGCTTCTGACCATTTACACCCCGCTCCTGACCATTAACACCCTGCTTCTGACCATTTACACCCTGCTCCTGACCATTTACACCCTGCTTCTGACCATTTACGCCCTGCTCCTGACCATTTACGCCCTGCTTCCGACCACTTACACCCTGCTCCTGACCATTAACACCCTGCTCCTGACCATTTACACCCTGCTCCTGACCATTTACGCCCTGCTTCTGACCATTTACACCCTGCTCCTGCCCATTTACACCCTGCTCCTGACCATTAACACCCTGCTCCTGACCATTTACACCCTGCTCCTGACCATTTACACCCTGCTTCTGACCATTTACGCCCTGCTTCTGACCACTTACACCCTGCTCCTGACCATTAACACCCTGCTCCTGACCATTTACGCCCTGCTCCTGACCATTTACGCCCTGTTCCTGACCATTTACACCCTGCTCCTGACCATTTACACCCTGCTTCTGACCATTTACACCCTGCTCCTGACCATTAACACCCTGCTCCTGACCATTTACACCCTGCTCCTGACCATTTACGCCCTGCTCCTGACCATTTACGCCCTGCTCCTGACCATTTACGCCCTGCTTCTGACCATTTACACCCCGCTCCTGACCATTTACACCCTGCTCCTGACCATTTACACCCTGCTCCTGACCATTTACACCCTGCTCCTGACCATTTACACCCTGCTTCTGACCATTTACGCCCTGCTTCTGACCACTTACACCCTGCTCCTGACCATTAACACCCTGCTCCTGACCATTTACACCCTGCTCCTGACCATTTACACCCTGCTCCTGACCATTTACACCCTGCTTCTGACCATTTACGCCCTGCTTCTGACCACTTACACCCTGCTCCTGACCATTAACACCCTGCTCCTGACCATTTACACCCTGCTCCTGACCATTTACACCCTGCTCCTGACCATTAACACCCTGCTTCTGACCATTTACACCCTGCTTCTGACCATTTACGCCCTGCTCCTGACCATTTACACCCTGCTCCTGACCATTTACACCCTGCTCCTGACCATTTACACCCTGCTCCTGACCATTTACACCCTGCTCCTGACCATTTACACCCTGCTTCTGACCATTTACACCCTGCTCCTGACCATTTACACCCTGCTCCTGACCATTTACGCCCTGCTCCTGACCATTTACACCCTGCTCCTGACCATTTACACCCTGCTCCTGACCATTTACACCCTGCTCCTGACCATTTACACCCTGCTTCTGACCATTTACACCCTGCTTCTGACCATTTACGCCCTGCTTCTGACCATTTACACCCTGCTTCTGACCATTTACACCCTGCTCCTGACCATTAACACCCTGCTTCTGACCATTTACACCCTGCTTCTGACCATTTACACCCTGCTCCTGACCATTTACGCCCTGCTCCTGACCATCTACGCCCTGCTCCTGACCATTTACGCCCTGCTTCTGACCATTTACACCCTGCTCCTGACCATTTACACCCTGCTTCTGACCATTTACACCCTGCTCCTGACCATTAACACCCTGCTCCTGACCATTTACACCCTGCTCCTGACCATTTACGCCCTGCTCCTGACCATTTACGCCCTGCTCCTGACCATTTACGCCCTGCTTCTGACCATTTACACCCCGCTCCTGACCATTAACACCCTGCTTCTGACCATTTACACCCTGCTCCTGACCATTTACACCCTGCTTCTGACCATTTACGCCCTGCTCCTGACCATTTACGCCCTGCTTCCGACCACTTACACCCTGCTCCTGACCATTAACACCCTGCTCCTGACCATTTACACCCTGCTCCTGACCATTTACGCCCTGCTTCTGACCATTTACACCCTGCTCCTGCCCATTTACACCCTGCTCCTGACCATTAACACCCTGCTCCTGACCATTTACACCCTGCTCCTGACCATTTACACCCTGCTTCTGACCATTTACGCCCTGCTTCTGACCACTTACACCCTGCTCCTGACCATTAACACCCTGCTCCTGACCATTTACGCCCTGCTCCTGACCATTTACGCCCTGCTCCTGACCATTTACACCCTGCTCCTGACCATTTACACCCTGCTTCTGACCATTTGCACCCTGCTTCTGACCATTTACACCCTGCTCCTGACCATTTACACCCTGCTCCTGACCATTTACACCCTGCTCCTGACCATTAACACCCTGCTCCTGACCATTTACACCCTGCTCCTGACCATTTACGCCCTGCTCCTGACCATTTACACCCTGCTCCTGACCATTTACACCCTGCTCCTGACCATTTACACCCTGCTCCTGACCATTTACACCCTGCTTCTGACCATTTACGCCCTGCTTCTGACCACTTACACCCTGCTCCTGACCATTAACACCCTGCTCCTGACCATTTACACCCTGCTCCTGACCATTTACACCCTGCTCCTGACCATTAACACCCTGCTTCTGACCATTTACACCCTGCTTCTGACCATTTACGCCCTGCTCCTGACCATTTACACCCTGCTCCTGACCATTTACACCCTGCTTCTGACCATTTACACCCTGCTTCTGACCATTTACACCCTGCTCCTGACCATTTACACCCTGCTCCTGACCATTTACACCCTGCTCCTGACCATTTACACCCTGCTTCTGACCATTTACGCCCTGCTCCTGACCATTTACACCCTGCTCCTGACCATTTACACCCTGCTCCTGACCATTTACACCCTGCTCCTGACCATTTACACCCTGCTTCTGACCATTTACACCCTGCTTCTGACCATTTACGCCCTGCTTCTGACCATTTACACCCTGCTTCTGACCATTTACACCCTGCTCCTGACCATTAACACCCTGCTTCTGACCATTTACACCCTGCTTCTGACCATTTACACCCTGCTCCTGACCATTTACGCCCTGCTCCTGACCATTTACGCCCTGCTCCTGACCATTTACGCCCTGCTTCTGACCATTTACACCCTGCTCCTGACCATTTACACCCTGCTTCTGACCATTTACACCCTGCTCCTGACCATTAACACCCTGCTCCTGACCATTTACACCCTGCTCCTGACCATTTACGCCCTGCTCCTGACCATTTACGCCCTGCTCCTGACCATTTACGCCCTGCTTCTGACCATTTACACCCCGCTCCTGACCATTAACACCCAGCTTCTGACCATTTACACCCTGCTCCTGACCATTTACACCCTGCTTCTGACCATTTACGCCCTGCGCCTGACCATTTACGCCCTGCTTCTGACCATTAACACCCTGCCCCCGACTATTTACACCCTGCTTCTGACCATTTACGCCCTGCTTCTGACCATTTACACCCTGCTCCTGACCATTTACGCCCTGCTTCTGACCATTTACACCCTTCTCCGGACCATTTACGCCCTGCGCCTGACCATTTACGCCCTGCTTCTGACCATTAACACCCTGCCCCCGACTATTTACACCCTGCTTCTGACCATTTACGCCCTGCTTCTGACCATTTACACCCTGCTCCTGACCATTTACGCCCTGCTTCTGACCATTTACACCCTTCTCCGGACAATTTACGCCCTGCTCCTGACCATTTACACCCTTCTCCTGACCATTTACGCCCTGCTTCTGACCATTTACACCCTTGTCCTGACCATTTACGCCCTGCTTTTGACCATTTACACCCTTCTCCGGACAATTTACGCCCTGCTCCTGACCATTTACACCCTTCTCCTGACCATTTACGCCCTGCTCCTGACCATTTACACCCTTCTCCTGACCATTTACGCCCTGCTTCTGACCATTTACACCCTTCTCCGGACAATTTACGCCCTGCTCCTGACCATTTACACCCTTCTCCGGACAATATACGCCCTGCTCCTGACCATTTACACCCTTCTCCTGACCATTTACGCCCTGCTTCTGACCATTTACACCCTGCTTCTGACCATTTACACCCTGCTTCTGACCATTTATACCCTGCTTCTGACCATTAACACCCTGCCCCCGACTATTTACATCCTGCTCCTGACCATTAACACCCTGCTCCTGACCATTAACACCCTGCTCCTGACCATTTACACCCTGCTCCTGACCATTTACGCCCTGCTCCTGACCATTTACGCCCTGCTCCTGACCATTTACGCCCTGCTTCTGACCATTTACACCCCGCTCCTGACCATTAACACCCTGCTTCTGACCATTTACACCCTGCTCCTGACCATTTACACCCTGCTTCTGACCATTTACGCCCTGCTCCTGACCATTTACGCCCTGCTTCCGACCACTTACACCCTGCTCCTGACCATTAACACCCTGCTCCTGACCATTTACACCCTGCTCCTGACCATTTACGCCCTGCTTCTGACCATTTACACCCTGCTCCTGCCCATTTACACCCTGCTCCTGACCATTAACACCCTGCTCCTGACCATTTACACCCTGCTCCTGACCATTTACACCCTGCTTCTGACCATTTACGCCCTGCTTCTGACCACTTACACCCTGCTCCTGACCATTAACACCCTGCTCCTGACCATTTACGCCCTGCTCCTGACCATTTACGCCCTGCTCCTGACCATTTACACCCTGCTCCTGACCATTTACACCCTGCTTCTGACCATTTGCACCCTGCTTCTGACCATTTACACCCTGCTCCTGACCATTTACACCCTGCTCCTGACCATTTACACCCTGCTCCTGACCATTAACACCCTGCTCCTGACCATTTACACCCTGCTCCTGACCATTTACGCCCTGCTCCTGACCATTTACACCCTGCTCCTGACCATTTACACCCTGCTCCTGACCATTTACACCCTGCTCCTGACCATTTACACCCTGCTTCTGACCATTTACGCCCTGCTTCTGACCACTTACACCCTGCTCCTGACCATTAACACCCTGCTCCTGACCATTTACACCCTGCTCCTGACCATTTACACCCTGCTCCTGACCATTAACACCCTGCTTCTGACCATTTACACCCTGCTTCTGACCATTTACGCCCTGCTCCTGACCATTTACACCCTGCTCCTGACCATTTACACCCTGCTCCTGACCATTTACACCCTGCTCCTGACCATTTACACCCTGCTTCTGACCATTTACGCCCTGCTTCTGACCACTTACACCCTGCTCCTGACCATTAACACCCTGCTCCTGACCATTTACACCCTGCTCCTGACCATTTACACCCTGCTCCTGACCATTAACACCCTGCTTCTGACCATTTACACCCTGCTTCTGACCATTTACGCCCTGCTCCTGACCATTTACACCCTGCTCCTGACCATTTACACCCTGCTTCTGACCATTTACACCCTGCTTCTGACCATTTACACCCTGCTCCTGACCATTTACACCCTGCTCCTGACCATTTACACCCTGCTCCTGACCATTTACACCCTGCTCCTGACCATTTACGCCCTGCTCCTGACCATTTACACCCTGCTCCTGACCATTTACACCCTGCTCCTGACCATTTACACCCTGCTCCTGACCATTTACACCCTGCTTCTGACCATTTACACCCTGCTTCTGACCATTTACGCCCTGCTTCTGACCATTTACACCCTGCTTCTGACCATTTACACCCTGCTCCTGACCATTAACACCCTGCTTCTGACCATTTACACCCTGCTTCTGACCATTTACACCCTGCTCCTGACCATTTACGCCCTGCTCCTGACCATTTACGCCCTGCTCCTGACCATTTACGCCCTGCTTCTGACCATTTACACCCTGCTCCTGACCATTTACACCCTGCTTCTGACCATTTACACCCTGCTCCTGACCATTAACACCCTGCTCCTGACCATTTACACCCTGCTCCTGACCATTTACGCCCTGCTCCTGACCATTTACGCCCTGCTCCTGACCATTTACGCCCTGCTTCTGACCATTTACACCCCGCTCCTGACCATTAACACCCAGCTTCTGACCATTTACACCCTGCTCCTGACCATTTACACCCTGCTTCTGACCATTTACGCCCTGCGCCTGACCATTTACGCCCTGCTTCTGACCATTAACACCCTGCCCCCGACTATTTACACCCTGCTTCTGACCATTTACGCCCTGCTTCTGACCATTTACACCCTGCTCCTGACCATTTACGCCCTGCTTCTGACCATTTACACCCTTCTCCGGACAATTTACGCCCTGCTCCTGACCATTTACACCCTTCTCCTGACCATTTACGCCCTGCTTCTGACCATTTACACCCTTGTCCTGACCATTTACGCCCTGCTTTTGACCATTTACACCCTTCTCCGGACAATTTACGCCCTGCTCCTGACCATTTACACCCTTCTCCTGACCATTTACGCCCTGCTCCTGACCATTTACACCCTTCTCCTGACCATTTACGCCCTGCTTCTGACCATTTACACCCTTCTCCGGACAATTTACGCCCTGCTCCTGACCATTTACACCCTTCTCCGGACAATTTACGCCCTGCTCCTGACCATTTACACCCTTCTCCTGACCATTCACGCCCTGCTTCTGACCATTTACACCCTGCTTCTGACCATTTACACCCTGCTTCTGACCATTTATACCCTGCTTCTGACCATTAACACCCTGCCCCCGACTATTTACATCCTGCTCCTGACCATTAACACCCTGCTCCTGACCATTAACACCCTGCTCCTGACCATTTACACCCTGCTCCTGACCATTTACGCCCTGCTCCTGACCATTTACGCCCTGCTCCTGACCATTTACGCCCTGCTTCTGACCATTTACACCCCGCTCCTGACCATTAACACCCTGCTTCTGACCATTTACACCCTGCTCCTGACCATTTACACCCTGCTTCTGACCATTTACGCCCTGCTCCTGACCATTTACGCCCTGCTTCCGACCACTTACACCCTGCTCCTGACCATTAACACCCTGCTCCTGACCATTTACACCCTGCTCCTGACCATTTACGCCCTGCTTCTGACCATTTACACCCTGCTCCTGCCCATTTACACCCTGCTCCTGACCATTAACACCCTGCTCCTGACCATTTACACCCTGCTCCTGACCATTTACACCCTGCTTCTGACCATTTACGCCCTGCTTCTGACCACTTACACCCTGCTCCTGACCATTAACACCCTGCTCCTGACCATTTACGCCCTGCTCCTGACCATTTACGCCCTGCTCCTGACCATTTACACCCTGCTCCTGACCATTTACACCCTGCTTCTGACCATTTGCACCCTGCTTCTGACCATTTACACCCTGCTCCTGACCATTTACACCCTGCTCCTGACCATTTACACCCTGCTCCTGACCATTAACACCCTGCTCCTGACCATTTACACCCTGCTCCTGACCATTTACGCCCTGCTCCTGACCATTTACACCCTGCTCCTGACCATTTACACCCTGCTCCTGACCATTTACACCCTGCTCCTGACCATTTACACCCTGCTTCTGACCATTTACGCCCTGCTTCTGACCACTTACACCCTGCTCCTGACCATTAACACCCTGCTCCTGACCATTTACACCCTGCTCCTGACCATTTACACCCTGCTCCTGACCATTAACACCCTGCTTCTGACCATTTACACCCTGCTTCTGACCATTTACGCCCTGCTCCTGACCATTTACACCCTGCTCCTGACCATTTACACCCTGCTTCTGACCATTTACACCCTGCTTCTGACCATTTACACCCTGCTCCTGACCATTTACACCCTGCTCCTGACCATTTACACCCTGCTCCTGACCATTTACACCCTGCTCCTGACCATTTACGCCCTGCTTCTGACCATTTACACCCTGCTTCTGACCATTTACGCCCTGCTCCTGACCATTTACACCCTGCTTCTGACCATTTACACCCTGCTCCTGACCATTAACACCCTGCTCCTGACCATTTACACCCTGCTCCTGACCATTTACGCCCTGCTCCTGACCATTTACGCCCTGCTCCTGACCATTTACGCCCTGCTTCTGACCATTTACACCCCGCTCCTGACCATTAACACCCAGCTTCTGACCATTTACACCCTGCTCCTGACCATTTACACCCTGCTTCTGACCATTTACGCCCTGCGCCTGACCATTTACGCCCTGCTTCTGACCATTAACACCCTGCCCCCGACTATTTACACCCTGCTTCTGACCATTTACGCCCTGCTTCTGACCATTTACACCCTGCTCCTGACCATTTACGCCCTGCTTCTGACCATTTACACCCTTCTCCGGACAATTTACGCCCTGCTCCTGACCATTTACACCCTTCTCCTGACCATTTACGCCCTGCTTCTGACCATTTACACCCTTGTCCTGACCATTTACGCCCTGCTTTTGACCATTTACACCCTTCTCCGGACAATTTACGCCCTGCTCCTGACCATTTACACCCTTCTCCTGACCATTTACGCCCTGCTCCTGACCATTTACACCCTTCTCCTGACCATTTACGCCCTGCTTCTGACCATTTACACCCTTCTCCGGACAATTTACGCCCTGCTCCTGACCATTTACACCCTTCTCCGGACAATTTACGCCCTGCTCCTGACCATTTACACCCTTCTCCTGACCATTTACGCCCTGCTTCTGACCATTTACACCCTGCTTCTGACCATTTACACCCTGCTTCTGACCATTTATACCCTGCTTCTGACCATTAACACCCTGCCCCCGACTATTTACATCCTGCTCCTGACCATTAACACCCTGCTCCTGACCATTTACACCCTTCTCCTGACCGTTTACGCCCTGCTTCTGACCATTTACGCCCTGCTTCTGACCATTTACGCCCTGCTTCTGACCATTTACACCCCGCTCCTGACCATTAACACCCTGCTTCTGACCATTTACACCCTGCTCCTGACCATTTACACCCTGCTTCTGACCATTTACGCCCTGCTCCTGACCATTTACGCCCTGCTTCTGACCATTAACACCCTGCCCCCGACTATTTACACCCTGCTTCTGACCATTTACGCCCTGCTTCTGACCATTTACACCCTGCTCCTGACCATTTACGCCCTGCTTCTGACCATTTACACCCTTCTCCGGACAATTTACGCCCTGCTCCTGGCCATTTACACCCTTCTCCTGACCATTTACGCCCTGCTTCTGACCATTTACACCCTTCTCCTGACCATTTACGCCCTGCTTCTGACCATTTACACCCTTCTCCGGACAATTTACGCCCTGCTCCTGACCATTTACACCCTTCTCCTGACCATTTACGCCCTGCTCCTGACCATTTACACCCTGCTTCTGACCATTTACACCCTTCTCCGGACAATTTACGCCCTGCTCCTGACCATTTACACCCTTCTCCTGACCATTTACGCCCTGCTTCTGACCATTTACACCCTTCTCCGGACAATTTACGCCCTGCTCCTGACCATTTACACCCTTCTCCTGACCATTTACACCCTTCTCCTGACCATTTACGCCCTGCTTCTGACCATTTACACCCTTCTCCGGACAATTTACGCCCTGCTCCTGACCATTTACACCCTTCTCCTGACCATTTACGCCCTGCTTCTGACCATTTACACCCTGCTTCTGACCATTTACACCCTGCTTCTGACCATTTACACCCTGCTTCTGACCATTAACACCCTGCCCCCGACTATTTACATCCTGCTCCTGACCATTAACACCCTGCTCCTGACCATTTACACCCTTCTCCTGACCATTTACGCCCTGCTTCTGACCATTTACGCCCTGCTTCTGACCATTAACACCCTGCTCCTGACCATTTACACCCTGCTCCTGACCATTAACACCCTGCTCCTGACCATTTACACCCTGCTCCTGATCATTTACGCCGTGGCTGCTTCTGACCATTAACACCCTGCTCCTGACCATTTACGCCCTGCTCCTGACCATTTACACCCTGCTCCTGACCATTTACACCCTGCTTCTGACCATTTACGCCCTGCTTCTGACCATTAACACCCTGCTCCTGACCATTTACACCCTGCTCCTGACCATTAACACCCTGCTCCTGACCATTTACACCCTGCTCCTGACCATTTACACCCTGCTCCTGACCATTAACACCCTGCTCCTGACCACTTACACCCTGCTCCTGACCATTTACACCCTGCTCCTGACCATTTACACCCTGCTCCTGACCATTAACACCCTGCTCCTGACCATTTACGCCCTGCTTCTGACCACTTACACCCTTCTCCTGACCATTTACGCCCTGCTTCTGACCATTTACACCCTGCACCTGACCATTTACACCCTGCTTCTGACCATTTACGCCCTGCTTCTTACCATTTACACCCTGCACCTGACCATTTACACCCTGCTCCTGACCATTTACGCCCTTCTCCTGATCATTTACGCCGTGGCTGCTTCTGACCATTTACGTCCTACCTCTGACCATTTAAGCCCTGCTCCTGACCGCTTATGCATGTTCCTGAGCATTTATGCCCTGCTCGTTATCATTTACGCCCTGACCGTTTATACCCTGCTTTTGACCATTTATGCTCTGCTCCCGACCATTTACGCCATGCTCCTGACCGTTTACGCCATGCTCCTGACCATTTAAGCCAAGCTTCGTTCAGTTTACGGCTTGCTCCTGACCATTTACGCCCTGCTCCTGACCATTTACGCCCTGCTCCTGACCGTTCACGCCATGCTCCTGACCATTTAACATGTTTAAGCCAAGCTCCCGACAATTTACGGCCTGCTCCTGACCATTTACGACCTGCGTCTGATCGTTTTCACCCTGCTTCTGAGCATTTACGCCCTGGTCCTGAGCATTTACGCCCTGCGCCTGACCTTTTAAACTCTGTTTCTGACCATGTACGCCCTGATTCTGATCCTTTAAGCGCTGCTCCTGACCATTTACGCCTTGCTCCTGATCATTTACGCTCTGCTCCTGACCATTTACGCCATGCTCCTGACCGTTTACACCCTCTTCTGACCATTTTCGCCCTGCTCCCAACCATTTACGCCCTGCTCCTGACCATTTACGCCCTGCTCTTGACCGTTTACACCCTGCTTCTGACCATTTACGCCCTGCTTCTGACCGTTTACACCCTGCTCCTGACCGTTTATGCCCTGCTCCTGATCATTTACGCCATGCTCCTGACCGTTTACGCCATGCTCCTGATCATTCCCACCCTGCTCCTGACCATTTACGCCCTACGCCTAACCGTTTACACCCTGCTTTTGATCATTTTAAGCCATGCTCCTGACCATTTACACCTTGCGCCGGACCGTTCACACCCTGCTTCTGACCATTTACACCATGCTCCTGACCGTTTACGCCATGCTCATGACCATTTATGCCATGCTCTTGAATATTTGCGCCATGCTCCTTATCGTTTACGCCATACTCCCTGCTCTTGATCGTTTATGCCACATTGCTGACCATTTACGCCATACTCTTGACCATTTAAGCCATGCTCCTGACCGTTTACGCCATGCTTCTTACCATTTACACCTTGCTCCTGACCATTTACTCCCTGCTCCTGACTGTTTACGCCATGCTTCTGACCATTTACAGCCTGCTTCTGACCATTTACTCCCTGCTCCTCTGACTGTTTACGCCATGCTTCTGACCATTTACAGCCTGCTTCTGACCATTTACGCCATGCTCCTGACTATTTACGCCTGCTCCTGATCATTTACTCCATGCTGCTGACCACTTACGGCCTGCTTCTGACCATTTACGCCCTGCTGCTGCTGTTGTCATGGTGTTACATATTGATACTAATGTTACAGAGACTGCGGTGGATGGCGTTTATCAGGTTAATCATAGTGTTATATATTGATACTAATGGTACACAGGCTATGGTGGATGTCGTTTATACGGGTTGTCATGATAGTGTGACGTATTGATACTAATGTTACAGAGACTGCGGGGGATGTCGTTTATTCGGTTGTCATAGTGTTACACATTTATACTAATGTTGCAGAGACTGCGGGGGGGATGTCGTTTATTCGGTTGTCATAGTGTTACATATTGATACTAATGTTGCAGAGACTGCGGGGGGATGTCGTTTAGACGGGTTGTCATAGTGTTACACATTGATACTAATGTTACAGAGGCTGCGGTGGGTGTCATTTATACGGGTAGTCATCCGCTTCAAACAGGCGGTGAAGAACCCGGATCTCCTCGGTCTGTTTGGGGTTTTTCTTCGCGAGGAGGCAACCAGAGAAGTCAATAGTAAGTCAACATCTTTGGGGTTTTCAGTTTAATTGGTTTTATCACAGCACGATTTGGTTCTCTGTTCTTATTGTAATGCATATCAGCACCCCGCTGATCTCTAATAATAAATAGAAACACTTTTCGTCATTTGTCGATGGATATTGCATTTTTAATTGTGTCCCAGGTGCAAAAAATCACGCCTACAAAATGTATGGATTATTAGCGTTACAGGGGTGGTGTATTGTAATCACACCTACAGATAGCACCGATTCAAACGGTGGGATAGTTATTACCAATGGCATCATTCCAACTAATTTACTAAGAACGTATGTTATAGTCACACTAGCAGATGACACCAATGCAAACTGTATTTATTATTAATAGCATCATTCCAAATAAGATACAAAAAAGGTATGTTATAGGCACGCCGACATAAAACACCAATGCAAACTGTATGTATTAGCTGATCGCTCATTATTTCAAGTAAGGTGTTACATGTGAGGTGCCTTTGTTAGCACTAACCTGACAGCTGTATTCAGCAAATTCAAGATAATGAAAATTATCTTTGACATTTTAACAATCAACGTTCAATATTATAAGCTCATTTATACTTCTTGTTGATACATTCTTAAAATCCAAGTAACAAAACATTTGTATAACATTTATACAGCGTCGACCCAACGTGGTTCAACATTGTATAAATATTATACAAATGTTTGTGTTTACTGTGAGAGGTGTAAATAGCTGATGTTTTTATGCAGGGCAAAAGAACAACCCCAACAACTCGTACACCCAGGGAATGCCAGTGAAGAAACTCATACATAGCCGATTTATAGACGTCACCAAACTGTCCAACGATCTACGCTTCATAATAGAAGTTGACAGGTATGTGATGTGATATAAATTTATAGATTATACCAAAGCTAAAGCTGTATCGTCCCACATATCAGCCCCAGCCCGACCTAGTTGTATTCCCCAGAGGGTCATGGGTCTTGTATCACCCGAAGACCACAGGTCTAAGGGCGATGCAAGACCCATGACCCGAGGGAGGATACAATTAGGGAGGGCTGATGTGAGGGAAGAAACAATTTTAGCCATGGTATTGTATTTTTATCTCATACTAACATTTTCTGTCAAAGTAGACCTAGAGTTGAGTACGGCAATTTAGTAAGTAAAGTTCCGTAGCCCAGGCCTATAACTGTAACATGACATATAATTTCATTCTATAGTTAATGTTAAGATTAGTAGCAATAGTCTAGCCTACCATATATTTACTTTGTCAAGTTCGATGGCGAAATAATCATTTCCAATTTTTGACCTGTGATCAGCTTCAATAATATGTAGGCCTATCTATTGCTTTGCAATTTGTCACACTTCTCAATGGCACACCTGGTGGGCCCGCGCATTACCAGAGGAGGGGGAGGGGGTCTGCATGTTGAAGCGCGTCTCGTTTGCCAGTAGCCTAACACCAGGTTATGCGGGCGTGCACCAGACATTGTTCCATTGCTGCTGTAGTATTGTAGACAATCGCCCAAGAATAGACCAATCTTTGTTACAGCTGTGTAGCGTGCATTTATCTCATACCAAGGGTTGTATTGTACAAGATACAAGCTTGTTTACCCGGCTGATACAGCTATGAAGATTTAGAGGATCGAAATTGTGTGCACTATATAATGGTGGGTAGGCCTATAGGTTAGTTATTCCCCTCGGGGATGTTTGGTCATTGCATGTTATCTACCCCCTTCGTCCAGATTACAATTTGATTGGTTCAGAGTCAGGATACGTTCATCACAGCACCTGACAGTGTACACCTGCTACACAGCCTTAGGCCCCTACCAATTGGCTCATTGTTGGGCCATCGTCTGGGACGTTGGCCCAACACTACCTCAACAATGGGTCTATGTCTCGTTCACGCCCGCATCTACTTGACATAACTGTGAACGCCAAGCTTCCTTCAGCAGGCTGACCCCCTCAACTCCCCCCTCCCCTGAATCAGATCACCGGTCATGAATTGGGAATAATTATTTCGCCATTGAGCTTGAAAATGTGAATAGATATAGTAGGCTAGACTATTGCTACTAATCTCATCATTAACTATAGAATGAAGTTTAAGTGATGTTACAGACATAGGCCTAGGCTATGGTGAGTTACTTTCTAAACTGCAGTTCTCTAGTCTAGGCCTACTTTGAAAATGTTGGCATGAGATAAAAAAGACAATACCATGGCTAAAGTTGTATCGTCCCTCACATCAGCCCTCCCTCGGGTCATGGGTCTTGTATCGCCCTAGACCTGCGTCTTCTGGCAATACAAAACACATGACCCTCTGGAGAATAAAAACTAGGTCGGGCTGATATGTGGGAAAACTTTAGTCATGGTATAATGTATAAGACACTCTGATTCCCTACCAGGTGGTGTGTTGAACGTGGCCTGATTCTGAACCAATCAAACTGTAATCTGGGAGTAGCAGAGGGATAACAGACAATGACAACACATCCCCGTGACTGATGTATGCCTACCCTTATAGTGCACACACATTGTTTTCTCCAATTCTTTATAGCTGTATCATCTGGGTAATACATGATTGTATCTCATACAATACAAACCTTGGTATGAGATTAGGTATGATATTATTGTAGGTATTGTGAGCAGTGTGATGACATGCAGTTTGCCGGTATGGCTGGCACGTTTTCTCGCGCCGATGAAGCCAGCTTAGAATCCAAAGTGAAGATGCTGGTCGATTGCTTTCTTAACTCAGAAGTCCCGCCGAAGCTGCAGGTAAGGTAACCCTTACAGCGCAGAATCTAACGTAAGTAAACGTCAGATTCTGATGTCTAAGTGTAAAAATATATATAGTGGCTGTACACCCATAACGTAGTTATTCAAATGAATCAGAAAGAGCTAATTAAGACTTTCCAGCACCCTTTCCCGATCAAAATACCACATTTGAATAAACATGTTCCTTAACCCTTTCAGAATCTGACGTCTATAGACATCCGCTCATGTCTAAAAACGATCCGCGCTCTGAAATATTTGAAACATTTGAAATATTTGAAACAGTCATTTATAATGGGCCCATAACCTGATGACACTTATGACTTATGACATTTATGATGATTTCAAATTGAAAGAACCCTTTGGTCTCCATAGTGTATACAAAAGTACCTTGGCCTTGTAAAGGTTTATATATTGGAGAACATGTATATTTTTCTGTTTTTCGAATTAATATCTTCCATGATATACATTTAGCTGTTATTATATTGGAGAACATGTATATTTTTACGTTTTTCAGATTAATATATCTCATGAGATAGCTGGTAACATAATGGAGAACGTCAGCGCTGGAGTAAGGGGCAGAGGACTGTTCCACGAAGCATTTATAGCTATATTTCCAACGGTGCTCTACCTATGGAGAAAGTAAGTGAGAATATTCGTCAGAAATAAGTATTTATAATTAGTCTGTTCACTTTGCCCAATTAATAATATATTTAAATTTCAACCCACCTTAAGCACAACACATCAGAAGCGGCTGTGATGCGTTCATGGATGTAAGTAGAACGGCAAGCTGTAATAGGCTGTGAGGTGGTGTGCAAGCGAAAATCATGTAGACTCTAGCATTTCCTTACTGACCTTGGGGAAACCTCTTTTATGGTCTGTATATGACCTTATTTCTCACGCATGAAAACCATGGAAAACCATGGAAAATGAAAAAAATAAATCCAGGACTGTAAAATTTGGCAAAAAGTGATGGAAAAATCGTGGAATTTTTCACACCAAAAAAAATAAAAATGTGTGTGTGTGGTGGGTGGGGGGAGGGGGTGTTGGTCCGGCCTCCCATACACCCACTGTTCACGGGTCTGCTTTATGAAGTGGGTATACATTGGGCCGCTGTGGTGGTGGAGGTAAAGTTTTAAATGTACATTTGATATTTGGTTACGAAGTCATGGGATTCTTAAATAATGGTCATTGATAGTCGTGGAAAAGCCAGGGAATTTCATTTCCAAATATCAGGTGAAACCCTGTTCGATCCTCTTTTATTCGCTGGGTAATATGATGAACCATTTTTGTTGCTTTCCTGACACTGATGTCCCTAGCTTCACTCACGCCCGGTGTGTTTTAACCTTCAGGGAAATTCAATTAACTACATTCCCCAATACTGGTTGAACATCAAGATAAAATGCAGAAATGGGTTTCATTTATTTTCCAAACGGATTATTCATCAAGTCGGTGGAGACCTATTTTTTTGTTTTTGTTTTATTGTTTTTGTTATTATTATTGTTCAACGATTCGACGACGTACAGTCGCCAATATTACGATCTTGCAGATTTATCTTTCTCAACACTCCCTGATTGATTATTCTGGCTGAGTTTGAAAGTCTTGTCATTTTCATATCCAGCATGACCGCCGTGGAAGTCGGAGGCGAATATAACACCTACTTTGTATTTTATGGTATATCAAGGTTTCAGAAAATACGAATATACCAGACTTTCGCCAGACGAACAGCTTCAAGAGTCGAGAAAAAGCGGGAAGCTGATTACCCTGATTTTCTGAACGTCAAAACCGAGGATATCAAAAAGGTTCACACATACTCGACACATGGTGAGAATTTTAGAGTAGGCTGTTATGGATATTTTGTTATCGTTTTGTTAATGCTTAGCCCCCCCCCCCCCCCCTAAGGTTTCTGATGGAAATTTTTGCCCACTTGAAGCTAAACCCTGCCCCTATCGAATTGTATTTTGCATTCATTTTAAAGCTGTAGGGGAGAGTTGTCGGGATTGGACCACCTAACACAAAGAGGTTGTGTAGCTCATGACAAATATCTGAATTTTTAGGGTAGGGTAGAGTGTACATTAACAAAGGTATGAAAGCGATATCACACATATTATTCAGAACTTAAAATAGACCATTCCCCTGTAAACGAATAAGTTTGTGTTTCTAACACAATAATACGTTTAAATGAACACAAGGTATTGTCATTGTTAACACTGTTTGACAGTAAGACGCGATTTACCGCCTATAACCTACAGATAGATTCTCCATTTTTCATATTCACAATGTTGTGTAGTGCTGTGACCTCAGCTAAGTTATCTGAACAATGGATAATTTATCTGTGTGTGACATCGGTTACATACCTTTACTGTATACGGTACTTAGTTTTACAGTTTATGCGGGTGGTGCGACCTGTGATGTAATACTATAAGGCCATTTGAGGGTACTACGGTATTTACTGGAGAAGTATTACAGATAGAGTTCTGAATTTTATTGTAGTTATTCACTATCGCACAGACACCTGATACCACTAAATACTTCAATGATAAGTATCACGTTGAAGCATCTGTGAGTATTTAAAAATGCAAACTGTCAACACGAACGAACAGGTTTGGATAGCATAAAATTACACTTACAATAGCTTGAGGATACCAAAATGTGTTCTTCTCAAAGTTTGTCACAATAGCTCCAAAAAGGGTACAATTACATGGCCATTATACCTATTAATACATGAGTTTGTTAATATATTGGAGATATAATTTGGAATCTCAAGATTGGCTGACTGGTAACTTTGCCTGCATTTATAAAAATCTTCCATGGCATCAATAACCACACCGATGAGCAGCTTCTCATACCACCGGAAAAAATGATGACATCAGCATCACCAATTATGTCTATACACATTTTGCTGACACAGATCAGCAGCATCCCATTCTTCCAGAAGAAAATATGACATCAGCATCACTCGCTTCCAGAAAAATTGGTGACATCAGCATCACACATCCTGTTTATACACATTTTGCTGTCTCTAGATATTGATAATGAAATGAAATGAATCGGGCTTTAGGCCACCTTTGTGCACATATAGGCTAAACTGGGCCAGGAGAACCTCCTGAGGATGGTGAGATGATTGAGATGACACTGTCCTCCAGACACAGGATTCGAAATTCGAGCCCTGGCGGTCTGACTCTAGATCATCTGATCACCAAATTACTATTGAAGGATACAATATCTTTAGAAGAGACAGAAATTCTAAGGAAGGAGGTGGCCTAATAATATATTTAAGAAATGATATAGAATGTAGTCGCCGTAAAGACCTAGAGCATGATATTGTTGAAGCCGTCTGGCTAGAAATTACTTTGAAACATAAAAAGATTTTATTAGCTGTTACTTACAGACCACCAAATGAGCATACTGTTTCTTATAATACCTGGTCAAATTATATGGATGAAGCCATCAGTAGCGCATATGTTGAAGACAAAAGTATAATAATCCTAGGAGATTTCAACATTGATTTATTAGGTAAACACCCACACCAAGAATCTTGGTTATCAGTCATAGACAATTACGAGCTTTCTCAACTTATCACAAATCATACCCGAGTCACTCCAACTAAAAAATCACTACTTGACCATATTTATGTATCAGAAAACATTTTAGTAAAATATTCTGGTGTCCTTCCGTGGGCACTGAGTGATCACTTTCCAGTTTATGTAGTTATTTCAAAATCGAAACTGACTGATAATAGAGGTGCAAAACATATGGAAATATCCTATCGAAAAACCAATCAATTAAATGAAGAATTATTTTGTAACGATATTGTAGCAGCAATGCTTGTTGACTTTCCTAAAACAAATTGTGAAATAGAAAATGATGTAGATAGTGTTGTAAATCTCTGGACAAAATATTTCAATGAAATAAACAACAGGCATTGTCCCACAATAACGAAGCGTATTAAAAGGCAAACACAACCAAAGTGGATCACCGCTGAAATACTTGATTTAATGCGTATGAGGGACTTTGAGAAAAAAGTAAATAATCATAATGAATACAAAAAGTTTCGCAATAAATGTAAATTATTAATTAAACAGAGTAAGACTACATGTTATAAAGAAACAATAGATAAATGTAAGAATGACCCGAGAGAATTAGTAAAATGCTTCAATGAATTAGGAGTTAAAAATGTTAATCGTGAGCGAATAAGTAAAATAAAGCAAAATGAAGTCATTACTGAAAATATAGCAGATATTGTTAATTTATTCAACTATAATTTTGTAAATATCGGAGACAAATATTCTACTATTCTTTCACAAACAAATCATACATTTTGTCCAATTAAACTCGAGCAATTTATTGAAAAGAGAGTTCCTCCAAATAACAGTTTTGAAATCCCTTTAATTAGTCACCAGTTTGTTTATAATTACATTAAAGATATGAAAGGAAACAAATCAACAGGTGATGATGATATAAGTGCAAGATTTATCAAATTAGCAGGTCCTTATATAACGGATTCTATAGTGAAGATTTGTAATTGTAGCATTAAAACTGGGCGCTTTCCAGACACTTGGAAAGTGGCAAGAGTTACCCCCATCCATAAAAAAGATTCTAGAGATGATATTTCTAATTACCGACCCATATCAATTTTACCGATAGCCTCAAAAATATTAGAAAAACATGTATCAATTCATTTGTATGAATATATGACATCCTGCAATTTGCTTCACCAAAGACAATCGGGTTTTAGAGCCAATCATTCATGCGAGACTGCACTTACTCTCATGGTAGACACGTGGCTCTCAGCATTAAATAGAGGCAATGAAATCGGCTTATTGCTAGTAGATTTATGCAAAGCATTTGATCTAGTAGATCATAATATCTTGATTAAAAAACTTAAACTTTACAAATGTAGTTCCGTAGCGTTAAACTGGTTTGAATCTTACCTTAGAAATAGAAAACAGTTTGTAGTCATAAATGGTACAAAATCAAACCCATTAAATATAAAATCAGGGGTACCCCAAGGATCGATCCTGGGCCCACTACTTTTTATTATTTTCATCAACGATATATCTCTAGAAAAATACTTAAGTGACATCAACCTATTCGCAGATGATGCAGTTGAGAGTGTTGAACACAAAACCAAAGATAAAATAATTAAAAAACTACAAGAATGTGCAGTCAGTTTGGATACATGGTGTCTTCAAAACAAAATGGTACTTAGCATTGAAAAAACTAAAACCTTATTTATATCTAATAGAGAGAAATCTGTTCAGATAAATACTAATTGCAATTCAGCAAATGTAAAAATAGGTAATACTATAATTGATGAAGTAAACAGTACAAAACTACCAGGGGTTAATGTAGACAATACTCTCTCCTGGACTATGCAGGTCGCTCAGGTCAAAAAGTGTACCTCCTACTGTTTATTCCTGTTCAGAACGATTAGAAAATACTTGCCATTAGAAACCAGGATTAAATATTATGATTATTATGTTAAACCACTCATTGAATATTGTAGCTCAGTTTGGGGTATCTGCTCGAAAGAAAATCAGACTAAAATCATTAAAATCCAAAAGAAAGCAGCAAGATTAATATTAGAAGCACCTCCCTTAACCCCAAGTAAACAAATGTTTCAACAGCTAAAATGGTTACCGTTTAATGAAATAGTAAAATTTAAGCAGGTTAGTCTTGTCTATAAAGCAGTTAATGGTAATGCGCCTCAATATATACAGACTATGTTTACTAATATTAAAGACCACTCGAATTATTCACTTAGATCTTCAGCCAATAAAAAATTATTCGTTCCTAGAACACATCATAAATCCTTATCATACACAGGCGTAATTATATGGAATGCCTTACCAGAAAACATAAAATCTTCAAAAACATTTACCAAATTCAAGAACTTGTACATTAAAAAAGTTTTAGAAGAAAATAAATATAGCTAATATTAAGTAATTCGCCGATACAATGTAGCATATATTGTTCAACAACTATGTTATTCAATTTTGTATATATATTATCATTATTGCTTGTACATAGCTTACACTGCTCTGCAGAGACAAGAGGCAGTATATGCTTACTTGTATAGTAAGCAGATGCTGCTTTTTGCCTTTGCACGGCAGTACATATACATGTTTTAAAGACTCTTTTCTGATTATGCTGTATATATATTATTACTTTATTCATTATTACTTATGTATTATGTATTTTGTATTTTTGAATGTTTGAGGGCTCCAAGGAAGATGGGCAAATGCTCATTGGGTTTACCTTCTTTAAATAAAGATTTTATTATTATTATTATTATTATTATTATTATTATTATTGATATCCTACACATACTGGTCAACATATCAGCTCACTACCAGAACTCAGACTATCAGCAGCAAAGATGGCAGCATTATTTGTTCCCTTCTCTTATCGGGGTGATGGCTTTGACATTTGACTCATTACTGCAGGATAGTGGGAATACTGCTTCTATCTGACTTTGATGGTAACACAGGAGAGCTTCTACAACTGAGAACAGGCTTGGCACAGAGAGGTCCATTGGTTTCTACCATAAGCAGATGTATATTTCTAAGTACAGTTTCTTTCAGAAATCATGTTGTGATTAAAAAAAAAAATAGCAAGAAGCACGTGAAGAAAAATCTGAATATCCTTAGCATGCAAGAGGCCAATGATTTATATCAACTTAATGCTGTGTACGTGAAAGCTAGTAGATACGCTGAATGACAGCATTACAGATTTGGGGGTGTCTCTAGTGAAGGTGACACGTGTGAATGATAAAAACAGTTTGCCCTATAGGAAGCGAAAGGTCCACCAACTTCAGAGTGCTGCAGCCACAAAAGTTGCCCAGGTTTTCGATGTAGACGAAGATGATCTGTCAAAGCAAGGTGTTTCACAGTCCACCACATGCACTAACTATTAAGACATGGATGGACTAAAAAAAATACACGTTTCTTCGACACGAAAGAAACTTCATTAACACACTGGCACCACATAGCTGGATTATTGTAAAGTTTGTTCAATAATTCGGTGTTTCTGAATATAAAGTGAGAGAGGCCAGAGAGCTCAGAAAAACTTGTGGAATACTGCCAGACACACAGCCTAAACCTAAAGTGGGGCTTCTACTGATGAATCTCATCGAGCTTCAACAAACTTACAAGGAAAATAACAAAATCGGTGTGTCACAGTTTTGCCAACTACGACCCAAGCATTGCAACACTGTTGGATGTAGATGTACCTATTCTGTCTGTGTGTGTAGTGTACGATACATCAAAACTTGAAACTGGTGGTCCTCTCTTTACCATGTTCACCTACTGATGCTTCCTTCACATACCATGACATGACGGGGAATCTATGTATAATTCATAGATGCCCTGACTGCCCAGGAGCTGAAGGTCTTGCATTATTCCAGCAAAATTAGTGCAAGATCAACATGAACAATGGAGTGTTTCCTGATGAAACTGCACAATATAAACAGTGGGTAAGCACTGATCGTACTATTCTACGGGACTGTACTATGTCTTTGCAGTAGTTCCAGGAAAACTTGATAGGAAAAAGTGATAAGCTAACAGCACATCACTACATATCAAAACACCAATCAGCTTACTAAAAGAAAACATCAAGGATGATGAGGCAATTATCATCTTTGAAATTGCTAAGAACTACAGTTTTGTAGTGTCAGATGCAGCTCATGTATATCATTGGGACAATACCCAAGCTACATTGAATCCTTTTGTCGCATACAACAAAAAAGACGGGTAAACTGTTCATGCAAGCATGTGTGTCAACAGATTTTGAAGTCTAATGTCGGTCTCCACGCTGACATGGTTAAACATGGCGCCCGCAGTTAAAATAATATCCCGATTTAGGCGTGGCCTATAAGATGTGCTATACTTTACACTGGTGTTTGTGTCCCACCTCTTTCATGCCCTAGCATGCAGAGTGTTGTATGTGCGACTCATTTGAGTGGCACACACGACACTCATTTGAGTGTCGTCTGTGCCACTTTTGTGAGTGGCACATATTTATTGAATAATTGCTTATTGATAGCCTACGGCCCATTCAAAATCATACATCAATAGGTCTTCATCAATATGCGCTGTAATATACGCAATAAAAAAAATATATATACAATACAGACGGAATAATGAATAATTAAGTGGATATTATAATGACTACATAAATAAATGTAATCTGTATATTAAGGACGAAGCAGATTAATTATACACACGCTCACATAATCATGACATCACAAAGCTTATTTAAATGATTATTTCAAGACATGCTACAATAAAAGGTTTAATTCTGTGTATATGATAATTCATCTGTTATTTATGACTGATTATTCGACGGGTCATTAAATGTGTGTAAATACCTATTACGTAGCCTAAGTCATGGTAAACCTTTAACAAAATCTTCTTTTTGTTCCATGCAGAGTGGGCATGCATTACATTTTTAACTGATTAGAATTTATACTACATATGAAGCCCCATGTACCAGGGATGATATGCCATGTTTGTTGACAGATGACGAGACAGTGAGGATCTTGTTCTCTGTCACTAATGGCATACGCTGGATGATCCCACGCTTCCGCAGTCGCTGGTCAAATGAAAGTTGTGATGACGACGATGATGTGGCAATGGATGAGGAGTCTGCGGCCATCGCTCTGCCTATTTCTTTCCAAGTTAGTACAGATGGAATATAATATTATATAACTGATGGGGAGAACAGGATTTCAAATAACAGCAGCTGTTGAAACTGTGGGAGTGACTTATTCAAGTTATATATTCTCGTAATATTTTTTAATTCAACATTACATTTGAAGCTATAGTGGGGCCTATCATATTGTTGGGGGCTTGATGGGTTATCAAGAAATTATATTTACAAAGTTTTACACTTAAAAATTTGACAAATAAGAATAATAATTCTGTTACATTCCTTTGACGAATTCCTTTCACGAATAATAATTTGAACACATTTTCGTTCTATCTGATAATGCAGTTGACTGATTAAAATAACGATTGATTAGAATTTTGACTTCAATTTCTTTTCTTTTTTAATATAAGCATGTATTCCAAAACCATGAAATTAAAAAGTATTTTTTTAGGATATTCTATATCATCGCCAATTACAATAAATGAATCTGTCCTGTGCATAGGCCTATAGATCACCCCAGATTGGATGACAATAAGTGAATTTCTCATCTATTATTGTCAAATCAGTGAAACAGAGGCATAGAAACAATTTTGGACCTTCTTATGAAAAACCCAACTATTCCTTGATGTTAGGCTACATATAAGTATTAGTAGTATAATAAAATGATGTATAAATTAAAAATGACACATGAACATCATGAATGTCTGCCTTTCAGTGACCATTTTTATTGATTATATAGTTGTATTAAAGTAGCCTCACACCCTTTACTTTTAAATGTACATGTAAGTAGGCCTACAACGACATACCAGTGTTGTCTGTGTCAGTCAATATATAATTGCAATACTTGTGTTAGTTTCAAATGAGTCAGATCCATATAATTTTGGTGTTCTATGATATCAGGTTGAATCAACTCACGATTGCCTACTTATGCGCTACAAGATATTTTGATGGTTCAGTTAAGGTACATGCTTTCGGTGTTATATTCAGATAAGTCAGCGCCGTTAACCATTGCAGCGCTTAAATATCTTTGTATAAACCATGGACACCAATGTCTTTTTGTCTTTAAATGCTTGAGTTACCTCTTTCGCTTTCATTTCGCTAATATCATAGGTCTACGGCAGTTATGAATATTTTAATTCTTACAGCGTGCGAGTCGATTTCAGACGTCAGAATCTGACGTCTTACTTTCCGATGAGCCAGCATCATAACTGTAGTTATAGTTCCATGGTGTCAGAATGAGACATATCTCCTATTGTTATTCTCAGAGGAGTCAGCACCGTAACCGTAGAGTTAGTTCTATATGTGTGTCAGCCATTATATGTTGTTATTTTAAGATGACTCAGCACAGTAACTGTACAGTTAGTTCTATATCTGTTTCAGCTATTATATATTGTTATTTTCAGATGAGTCAGCGCTGTAACCGAAGGGCTAGCTCTATATGTGTGTCTGCCATTATATATTGTTATTTTCGTAGGAGTCAGCGCCGTAACCGTAGAGTTAGTTTTATATGTGTGTCAGCCATTATATATTGTTATTTTGTGATGAGTCAGCGCCGTAACCATATAGTTATTTTATATGTGACACAGTGTGTCAGCCATTATATGCTGTTATTTTCAGTTGAGTCAGCACCGTAACCATAGAGTTAGTTTTATATGTGTGTCAGCCATTATATATTGTTATTTTCAGATGAGTCAGCGCCGTAACCGAGGAGTTAGTTTTATATGTGTGTCTGCTATTACATATTGTTATTTTCGAAGGAGTCAGCACCGTAACCATAGAGTTAGTTTTATATGTGTGTCAGCCATTATATATTGTTATTTTTAGATGAGCCAGCGCCGTAACCATAGAGTTAGTTTTATATGTGTGTCAGCCATTATATATTCTTATTTTCAGTTGAGTCAGCACCGTAACCGTAGAGTTAGTTTTATATGTGTGTCAGCCATTATATATTGTTATTTTTAGATGAGCCAGCGCCGTAACCATAGAGTTAGTTTTATATGTGTGTCAGCCATTATATATTCTTATTTTCAGTTGAGTCAGCGCCGTAAACGTAGAGTTAGTTTTATATGTGTGTCAGCCATTATATATTGTTATTTTTAGATGAGCCAGCGCCGTAACCATAGAGTTAGTTTTATATGTGTGTCAGCCATTATATATTGTTATTTTTAGATGAGCCAGCGCCGTAACCATAGAGTTAGTTTTATATGTGTGTCAGCCATTATATATTCTTATTTTCAGTTGAGTCAGCACCGTAACCATAGAGTTAGTTTTATATGTGTGTCAGCCATTATATATTGTTATTTTTAGATGAGCCAGCGCCGTAACCATAGAGTTAGTTTTATATGTGTGTCAGCCATTATATATTCTTATTTTCAGTTGAGTCAGCACCGTAACCATAGAGTTAGTTTTATATGTGTGTCAGCCATTATATATTGTTATTTTTAGATGAGCCAGCGCCGTAACCATAGAGTTAGTTTTATATGTGTGTCAGCCATTATATATTGTTATTTTCAGATGAGTCAGCACCGTAACCGTAGAGCTAGTTTTATATGTGTGTCAGCCATTGTATATTGTTATTTTCAGTTGAGTCAGCGCCGTAACCATAAAGTTAGTTTTATATGTGTGTCAGCCATTATATATTGTTATTTTTAGATGAGCCAGTGCCGTAACCATAGAGTTAGTTCTATATGTGTGTCAGCCATAATATATTCTTATTTTCAGTTGAGTCAGCACCGTAACCGTAGAGTTAGTTTTATATGTGTGTCAGCCATTATATATTGTTATTTTCAGATGAGTCAGCACCGTAAACGTAGAGTTAGTTTTATATGTGTGTCAGCAATTATATATTGTTATTTTCAGATGAGTCAGCGCCGTAACCGAAGGGCTAGTTCTATATGTGTGTCAGCCATTATATATTGTTATTTTCCGATGAGTCAGCGCCGTAGCCATATAGTTAGTTTTATATGTGTGTCAGCCATTATATATTGTTATTTTTAGATGAGTCAGCGCCGTAACCATAGAGTTGGTTTTATATGTGCGTCAGCCATTATATATTGTTATTTTCAGATGAGTCAGCGCCGTAACCGTAGAGTTAGTTTTATATGTGTGTCAGCCATTGTATATTGTTATTTTCAGTTGAGTCAGCGCCGTAACCATAGAGTTAGTTTTATATGTGCGTCAGCCATTATATATTGTTATTTTCAGATGAGTCAGCGCCGTAACCGTAGAGTTAGTTTTATATGTGTGTCAGCCATTATATATTGTTATTTTCAGATGAGTCAGCGCCGTAACCGTAGAGTTAGTTCCATGGTGTCAGATATACCTTCTGGTCTGTTGGCTGACGCACGTGGTAACAAGGGCTCAGACGGTCAGAAGACTCATGAACGCAGACGCTCTAGCGTGGTGCAACCGCCACAACAACGTCAGCGACGCAGATCTTCACTGGCAATTCAAGCCAAAATAAAGGTATTTTATTTCATTAAGCTTATACATCATAATCGTTAACTCTTTTAACGCAGAATGCATTTGTATAAATCTGACTGCTTGGACAAAATATTTGTCGGTTTGAGTGGATTTTTTTCTGCCGCTCAGAGTCGCTCTGAGCGGCTCTCAGTCCATTTGCTTCATCATATAAATAAAAATGCGCTCGTGGGGCTTTAAAGGTTAAAGTTTGTCCCCAGCTCGAAGATCCGAGATCTGTGAAACATTTTCAAAATTGATTCATTTTTAGTTGATTTGATACAGCCGTGTCCTTCTTGTTCCATTAACTGGAAGAATTTTTGAAAAATATTTTTAATTATTACTTTTTGTTTTATGAGATTTTTTTTCAGTTATGCAATCAATAAATCGAATTTCAAATGAGTAATGCAAGTATGACCCACTGGAAACAATAATATTACTTCACTGGTATGTGGTGTTTGTAACTAGTTACTGTGGTCAACCACCAAGATAATTATATCCATAGTCAGATTCACATTAAATTCATCAACGAGAGTGAATGATTTTCGCGGATTCCTCAGTCAATTTTGAACCAATTTTCATGAGATTTTGCACAAACAATGTCGAGCCATTGGGCGACTACTTTGAAAATTTCGCGAAGTTTTAAAAGGTATTTCATGAATTTTACATAACGAACCTAATGCCTTAGTGGGTTTATAAAGGGCGACATTTTTCCTTATTTATGTTAAATAGACTAACTTTTAAAAAGGGGGCATATAAAATATATTGCATGGTAGTCGCCACATGACCAGGAAATAGTGCCTGTAAGATTTCATGAGAATTGATTGAGAATTGGCAGAGAAATCAGCGAAAATCCTTTACCACGGTTATTCTGAATCCGACTATAGCCTATAATATATATCTTTTGTGATTCACATGGGTTTTCTTGGACAAACAATCTTGAAAAAATCAATATATATTGGCATAAAATGATACAATTATATGATACATAAATTCTAGATTTGAAACTTGTTGATTGATGTCACGCTTTATCTTAAAAATTTCAAAAGCCGTAATTTAATGTGTTAATATAAAACGAAAACCCCTGATATATTCGAGACCGCGGTTAAATGGTTAAGAGGTGTCTAATACCATCTATCAAAATATTTATTTTAAACTCCCACATAGGACAGCATGTGAAAATTCCTGGTAGTTTTGGTGCCTGCATCTCCCTGCTCCCGCAGAGTCAGCCATGAGGCCGGGACCGTCGCGTTTATCTGAAACGTGTACGTTATGTCAATATATTAATAAAGAGAGAATAAGAGAAACAAGGAGTTACCGAAGTTATTTCTAGTTATTTGTTCACCGTTGCCCAAACGGTAAATGAGATTATAGAAGATCGGAGGTTGGGATGGGCAGTCAACCAACGTGGTGGCTGACCAACTTAGCTGTTTGACAAGCCTTATAGGATAACCCCAGCATTAATAATCTACCATCAGGTTTTACTTTAATTCTTAGCATAGCTCAGACAATCGTAACTTTTTTAAAAAATGGCCGCTATTTGCCCAAGGTCAGATATTAACTTGAGAATAAATAATTTGAACACCTGCACTTTAACGCACCCCTCCCTCCCCCCCCCCCCCAGCCATCTAGTCAGGATAATGGCCGTCATCTTGCACTGTTGCCACAATATGAATTCAAAACAATATCTGGCTGTACCAGGATACCAATCATACACAAAAACAATATCAATGACGTGAATATGCTTAATTCCTTCTGTTGAAATGATATTTATTTAATTATTCCTTGGCTTTGGCGAGATTGCGGTCATCTAAGATTCCCATTTGTATTGCGCCTTCTGGCAATCCACTATATTCGAGCATATTTTGACAATCGATGTAGACAATTATATCATTAATAAGCTTCGATTCTGTAAAAACTGATATTAATTTATTGTTTGACCTTGGGAAATTACGGCCATCCTTGATTTTGCCCATGATGCAATGCCCAATTTGATTTCTGTGCACACCACAAAATCGGGGATACACGGATCTGCTTCCATTCTGTCGAATATTATATCAACTTAGTGTTTGTCCTTGCCCAAATGGCCTTCATCTCGACGTTATTTTCACCCGCTTGAAGTTGTCGGGCGCGGTAGCGAGACACAAACTTCAAGTGGGTGCAATGATAATGTTGGCCGACAAATGGTGCTGGTCCACCGTCTGCGACGCTGGCCAAGCACGAAATTTACCATTGAGTCAGCGCATCATGCAATATTACTACATTACTAATCTGAAAATAAAATTACAATGTGTTGTCGTTGTCTTTGTAGAACACACCACGTCGAGTTGGTCTGACTCCTCATATGTTTGTGCAAAGTGTGAGAGGTGACATAGAAGAGAAATCAGGCAGTGAATCAGACAGCACTGGTTCCCTCGTCTGATTAAAAGTCATAGAAGTCAAGCAGTGACGACTCAGCAAACACGGCTTACATCTTCTGATCAAATGCCATAGACGTCAAGCAGTGGCTCAGACAGAACTGGTCCCCCGTCTGAGCAGAGATCATAGAAACCAGTGGCTCAGTCAGCAGTGGTTTCCTCTTCTGAGCAGAAATCAAACAGTAGCTCTGCATGACAGCATCGCTTTCTCTGATAAAATAACAGAGTTTAATGGAGCTAACCCTAGATAAGTATATTTATATGAAAGTGGTCATTTAAAATTATTCATTTAGTTTTCGATACAAAACTACCCTGGCACTTCCAATAAAACGACTGTTTATTCTTAAAATATTGCTTTGCAGTCCATTCAAATTCTTCCCGAAAACATGGACTGCCTGGCATTGTTGATCAACATTATATAATTATGTAAATAAGACAGACGTGGATGCAAATTATAAGAGGCGCCGCGTAAAAGGTAAAATAGAGCTAAGGTAAAAATAACCATAGAGCTATGTTACCGCTATGTATAAGTAAGTCTATGAGTACATAAGAAAATATTTTTATCTATGCTAAGACTCATACATTCAGTATTGTGTGGTATTATAATGTTGAGTGTTAATAAACAGTTTTAGATATTCCACCTGGTCTCATATTTGTTTCTTTTACTCTATTGTCTTTAGTCTACATGCTGGAGAAATATACAATTTATAATGAAAAAGCAGGCAGACAATCAGTCAGTCGAGATTTATGTATTTCAAATAGGGATGTTAAACTGCATTTAAATCCCTCTGATATCGCTATTTCCACTTTTAGTTTGATAAGATACTCATGTTTAATATATCCCTATATTGCTATGACAAAAAAGTCAGCAATTACTTGAATTTTTGTCAAGTAAACATAAAGATTAAACTAAAGTCACAGGAACAGACAGACATATATTTTATTGACACAAAGAAAAGTTATTACAGACTTATTTGTCTAAGCAATAATAAAAATACCAAAACCAATCAAGAAAACAGACACTTCGATTTATTACAAATACATTGTATCACTAACGAATAGGTGTTTTTTTTATTAAAATTTTGCCAAAAAACTGTTCACAGAACTATTGATCATGTGCTCCTAACTCTAAATAATTGGTTTGTTGATAAAATATATTACTTAAGATTTTTTAAAATATATTGAAATGTAGAAACTACAATGGTTCTACATAATCATTATCACTAGGCCTATATATTTGTTAACCCTCATCCTGTTATGGTAATTTATTTAAATTGTCAACCACTTGAGGTTGTGTCTCGCTACCGCTATCCACAATCTTAAGTGGTTGAAAATTACTCATATATATTTGTTACATTTGAGAACAAACATTTACGAATCTTAATGTTTACACAGTCGTTTCATTTCCAATTACAGTGGTTTAATCGGCTAATAAAACTTATTAAAAACGACTATTGTTGCGATTAGCAGGCAAAGGGTTACTCTTGAAATGTGACATCTACCCATTGTATGGAAACTTCGATATATCGTAGTATAATGCCCAAACAAACAAAAATAACTACATCATAATTTATTGCATTTATAGAAAAAGTATTACGAAATAATGACCTTGATAATAATTCATTAACATGACAAAGTTTAACATGTGGTTACTAACTAAGTATGTAACATTAATTAGAATGAATGAATGAATATCTTTATACAAATAATCTAGTAAAAAAGTAATTGTATGCATCATAAAAAAGAAATAAAAAATACAGAAAAAAGCACCATAGATAATATGAATTTTAAATAATATGTGATTTTTTGTTGTTGTATTTCTTATTTCGGACATGCATGTCCGAAATAAGAATCAGGAATTTTGCCGCTGATAACTGGTAAAATTAAAAAACCTTTTGCAGTTCTAGTTTATGGACATGTTTACATCATATGGTCATATTAATGTGAAAGTGTTAAGAAGCCAAAACAAAAAAAACGATTTTTTGATGATTTTAGCCTGATTGTGTCGCTTTAATTAATTTGTGTTTTAAGTTATTGAAGACTGCGACTAAAATGGCCGCCGTCGTATTGTGAGATTTAGGAACTTGTGTAAACTGGTCGATCTTAGCTCATGTCAATTTTATTTGTAATACATCATTTCAACTAGGTTGGTGACCCATTGAATCCATATAGACCACTCCCAGACAATTTTGAAAAAAAAAAAAAAAAAATTTGGGGGCGGGGACCCTAAGGTAGTGGTTAGCACCGCTGCCTTTCACGCCAGAGTTTGGGGTTCGGTTCCCGGTCTCGGCGGTTTGAAAGAAACAAAAATGTTTCTTCCCCATCCACGTGTGAAAGTTAGTATTGTGGGGAGCCTCCGTGACCGAGAGGTAGCGTGCTCGGCCTCAGACCGCCAGGGCTCGAATTTCGAATCCTGTGTCTGGAGGACAGTGTAATCTCAATCATCTCACCATCCTCAGGAGGTTCTCCTGGCCCAGTTTAGCCTATATGTGCACAAAGGTGGCCTAAAGCCCGATTCATTTCATTTAAAAAAATTTAAACACTTTTAGCTCAAGAACCTATTTTAGCAAACATCAGATCCACAATTCCTTTTATAATCTTAGTTGGAACAAAATCATTATATAGTTATATTAATCAATTCATTGTTAATCATGTTAATGGTGGTGAATTGATATATCTGTATTAGGGAAATGTCGGCCCTAGTCTCGTATTCTATCCCCTAATTTAAATAAGAACTGAATGACGGGGGTGATTGGCCGATCTCGTCATATAGGCTAACAGGCTGAACCACTCTTCGATTGGTCGGGGTAGTATACAAGACTTGGACCGTAATGTCACACCATGGAGTAACGTTGCATATGAACAAATATAGGCAAATAAAACCCCAGCAATTTGCAAAACGTACCGAAGTGTAAAACAAGAATAATAGGGTTTTAGGCCACCTTTGTGCACATATAGGCTAAACTGGGCCAGGAGAACATCTTGAGGATTATGAGATGACACTGCCCTCCAGACACAGGTTTTGAAATTCGAGCCCTGGCGATCTGAGGTCGAGCACGCTACCTCCCTGTCACTTCAATATTGAATCTTTACGAGTCAGCGGGGAAGGAAAAATGTGTTTCTTTGAAACTTGAAGGCCAGAGTGCGGCTTAACCCTGCGATCTCCGACTTTCCAAGCAGGCAGCTTTAACCACTACACTAGGACCCCCGCCCGTACCGAGGTGCAAACCACTTCCCGACCAGCAAACACAAAACATTTGTAGCCTATGACATGCATTGTATACAAATCAAATCAAATCAAATCAAATACTCTTTATTTAATGACGGTATACCATTTAGTGCTGAAGCGCTAATTTACAATGGGCCCTCGTAAAATCATACACATGTACATACATGTTTTGTTGTCAATATAATTAATAAGCATCTTTAACACATTTTTTAAAACAGATAAATTCTACTCTTAAGGGAGTTACGTACATAACATACCAACTTATGAAAATTAAATTGTGTACAGTTACAATATACGTACACATACATATATATACACACATATATGATTATTTATTAACTATACATTAACTTTGTTGGTACAATATAATAAGAAAATAAACATTCTTTAAACTCAGACAGTACTCTGAATTGGCGCATCATACAATGGCGGGCCAACGAATTGGACCGACAATGTATAAATGTTACACAAATGCTTAATTGCGTTTGTTGGGCGCCTACACGAAATGCCATAAGCGTTTCTGAAATTTGTGAACTAGCCCCTGATAAATCAATACCACGTTATTATATTACTTGGGTGTGACCCACATTATTTTGCATACATATTGTTTATCGAGAGCCATTTACTGCAGCCTGTGACCCCGTCCCACCCGCAAAGCGATCCTCGTGACATCAGTCCTGTGGACAGGTATTCATTCATACGTAACGTGATATAAGCCTAATTGACCATTTGAATGCGCTGTCGGATCAAATACATTTTCAGCTCGATTGTTACAAGCAAAATATATTTGCTGAATAATGCATGTTTAAATATGTTTGAGATTCGGAATCACGCTGACCTGAAACGGATGAAAAATACCATATACTAATTAACCCTTTATATTTGAACATTTTCAACATTATATTCATTCACTGCCCAGTAGACACAGGACGTTGAATCAATGTTGGCTTAGCGTTGTCCAACGTCGTAGACGGTGGACCAGCGTTACACCAACATTGATTCAACGTCTTTTGTCTGCTGGGTGTACCGCAATCCCCACCTCGCAGTAAATTAAAATTACCTAATTTAAAAAAAAATATATATATAATAGTGCCATGATTATAGCAAGACAACGCAAAGCTAAAAGAATCATTATTTCAATTAGTTAATATGTCATTTTTCATGAAATTATTTTTATTGTACATATGCCCCCGCGGCGCATGCATGCGTCACTAGAAGGTGAAGGGTCAGGTGACCGTGCATGCAAAGGGTTCAGCCGGCCCAGCAGGTGTTACATGTAGTCAGTACACAGGTCTGTCACCCGCATAAATACTCTCTAGGGACAATTATTATTACTTCTCTATATAGTAATTAAAACCCTTGAAGCGCTAAGTTCTAGAACTTAATTTTTCACCCACTTGAAGTTGTGTCTCGCTACCGCGACCCACAACTTCAAGTGGGTGAAAATTACTCATGTTTAATTTGAGACCAAACATTTGCAGGTATTGATGTTTAAACACTAATTTTATTCCCGGCCACAGTAATCTGATCGACTGATAAAACAGATTTAAAAAGATCATAGTCGTGTTTAGCGGTGAAAGGGTTAATTCCCGCATGGATTTTTTATGTTGATGAAAACCCAGCAGCTCACATGGATAAAACGCCACAATAGCTACTCCTCTCCACGCACGGCACTGCAGCTGACATAGGTAATCATGGGAATATGAGAAGAATCAGCTCACACAGCCTATTGGACAGATGAAGATACGCTATAATTAAAACAAATTGTTGTTCTTGTCAGTCACCCACGCCATGGAGTGCGATCGTCTGCGGAAAATCAAGGTAATATTATACAAATTCTTAATACAATATTTGTGTGGATTATTATCTTGTAGGCCCTACGTGTGTATATATATTGTCTGAAGAGTGTTTATTTGGCATAATAAACCGATGCATTAGGTTAAAGCGACATCAGGCTAAAATCATAAAAAAATCAGTTTTTTATTTTGGCTTCTTAATATGGCCATATGATGTAAACATGTCCATCGTAACTTGTTAAGCGAGACGAAATTCTCGTATTTCTTATTTTGGACATGGATGTCCGAAATAAAAAAGTGGGAAATCCTTCTGTATCCCTATATCTCGCTTAACTGGTGAATGCAAAACACAAAAATAAAAAAAACCTATGCAATTCGAGACTACGGATAATTATGTTTACATCATATGGCTATATTAAAAAGCGAAAATAAAAATACTGTTTTTTATATTAATATACCGTACGTATTACCCTTTTGTAAAAATCGTCACGAAAGCGAGTGTCCAATAATCTGGCTTGGTGGCCACGCAAAGGGTCATCCTGGTAACACTGGAGAATGCTGGGTCTATTCCCAGTGAACACAACACATTTTTATTACATTTATACAATATTAAACCAACGTCAAAGAAGAAATAAAAAAATAGTTCACGTCAAATACGCTGGTCCAATATTGTATAAATGTTATACAGATGTTTTGTGTTTAAGAAGAAGAAGAAGAAAATTAAAAAGAAGAAAATTAATTTAACCATAATTATTTTATACAATTTTTTTTTGTAATTTATAATATGAATTGGTTTTGGAGACCTCCATTAAGACATTAAGCCGCTAACATGAAGGCCACCTTGTAATTAAAAAATAATAATAACAGTGCACCAAACATTTTACATAATAAAAATACAAACAAATAAACATACATACATTAAAAAAAAATACCATATACATAAAACAAATTAATGTAACTAAATTCTCATAAACATACAAAAAAAAGAAATGATTCAAATGATGAAATCATTGACAATTTATAAACCTATTGATATTTTTAAAGACATTAAGAGGTTAGAGGTAATAATAATTATTAATATTAATTATTATTAATTAATTAATATAATTATTGGGCAGCCAAACGATGACAGACATATAGTGCAGTAAAGTAGTGGTTCAACCTGGAATATATTGTTAACAGAGGTATTTTTGGTGTTTACGTCTCAGAGGGGCCTGCTGAACAAATTCTGAGCAGAAACCACCTGGCAACCATTAGCCTAATTTACATAATTTATTACAAAAAAACTTGAAAATGTTACAACTTTTAAAATAATTAACTGAGAAAGTTATTTTTTTGTGTCTACACCCATGTTTCTACCCCGTAGAATTCGAATAAGTCGGTATTGAATACCCCAGACCTTTCTAATTAGCATAAATTTGCATAAGTGTCCATAATTAATCATGAAATTGCTAATTTTTTTGATAATTTATTAAATATTTCACTTCAAATGTTGATTTTGTTGTCTGGACCGATATTTCTCACCTGTTTGAATTCTGTAAAAATATCTTGAATACCCTGGAGCCGCCTGATTAGCATAAATTAGCATTTTCATCATATGCTAATTAGCATAATTACCCTAATTTGCACTATTTATTCGGAAAAACTTGAAAATGCTATAACTTTTAAAATAATGTTAAACTTAGAAAGCTATTTTTTGTGTGTACATACATGTTTTCCACCCCGTAAAATTCGAATAAGTCGGTATTGAGTACTCCAGACCTTCCGAATTAGCATAAATTTGCATAAATTTAATTAATCATGAAACTGCTAAAAAAATGATAATTTATCAAATAGTTCACTACAAATATTTATTTTTTTGTATGCACCTATATTTCTCATCCGCTTGAATTCTGTAAAAAGTTTTTTTTAAATACATTGGAACCGTCTAATTAGCATTTTGATCATATGCTAATTAGCATACTCAGCCTAATTCGCATAAATTATTAGGAAAAACTTGAAAATGCTATAATTTTTAAAATAATGTTAATCTTAGAATGCTAATTTTTTGTGTCTACATCCATGTTTTCCACCCCGTAGAATTCGAATAAGTCGGTATTGAATACCCCAGACCTTTCTAATTAGCATAAATTAGCATAAATTTCCATAATTAATCATGAAATTGCTAATTTTTTTGATAATTTATTAAATATTTCACTTCAAATGTTGATTTTGTTGTCTGGACCGATATTTCTCACCTGTTTGAATTCTGTAAAAATATCTTGAATACCCTGGAGCCGTCTGATTAGCATAAATTAGCATTTTCATCATATGCTAATTAGCTTAATTACCCTAAAGCAAAATGCTATAACTTTTGAAATAATTTTAAACTTAGAAAGCTAATTTTTGTGTCTACATCCATGTTTTCCACCCCGTAGCATTCGAATAAGGCGGTATTGAATACTCCAGACCTTCCTAATTAGCATAAATTAGCATAAGTTTGCATAATTAATCATGAAATTGCTAATTCGATAAATTATCAAATAGTTCACTTTATTTGTTCCACTTTCTCTTGGAATGGTTTATAAGCCCACAGCCGGGTGTTCAATCCCGCTAAGTTCGTTTAAGTTCGAGATGAACTTCCCAAGGTATTTTAACTTTATATGGCTCCAGCTGAGCAAATTCTGAGCAGTGGGCTCATAATTTGCCTAATTTGTGTAATCAATTGGGAAAAACTTGAAAGTGCTGCAACATTAAAAATTCTGAGCAGCATATTTACTGTATCAATCTGATATGCCAATTGGCGAAATGTGTCTAATTTGCATAACTAATTAAGAACAACTTGAAAAAGCTCTAACTTTGCTAATTTAATTAAGTTGTCCAGCCCGTATAATTTAATCAAGGTGATATTAAATACTCCAAATCTTTCTAATTAGCATACATGTGCATAATTAATGAAGACATTGTTAAAATTATATAATATTTTAAATTAGTTCACTTTAACTGTTGATTTTGATGTCTTGACATTATCATATATTTATCACTCCGCTAAATCCCTTCAAAGTATTCACGACTACCCTGGATCTGTCTAATTATAATAAACTAGCTTTAACCCATGCTCCGCACGGCCAAAGCTAGTAAGTAACAAACACTGACATAATTGAATCAATGCAGCCTGTGCACAAATAACATAAATATTCTCAGGGGTCGGATGAAAAAAACTAATTCTATGCGTTTTACAATGACACCTCCGCAAAAGGTTGATTTCACTACAGTCACACCTGTTTCTGACCACATGAAATAGAAATATAAATATTGACAATGTATAAGGAACTGAATCAGTGAGTTAGTAACATGTTTTCCATCCGATGTAAATATTTTTGCCAGGCTTCAAAAGCCACTGTGTGAATAATTAAACACTGGCATATAAACCTGTGTAGCTAGGGCCTGATACAGAAAAGTTTATTAGTCACAAATATGATAATAGAGCCTATATATCTGATAATCATTTTTTTTCTGTTATATACAACATCATATGTATACAGCGACGTGCATGTGCAAGGTGTGAATTGTAAAAACACCATTCAATTATCAAGGGGGGGGGATGGAGTATTTTTAAAATAAATATTTTGGGACTGAATTTTTATGATATAAATAATTGTCTGAAGGAGATATTGTAAAGAAATATCTAATGGCACTTGAAAAAAATCTCCTTGCTTCGCTCGGCAACATTAAATGACTCTTTCTTTTGTGAAGCCTCGCTGCGCTTGTCTCTTTAACCCCCTACATCAATGCTAAGCCTAGTTTGGGATCCAGCTTTGTGCTAATGTCATTGCTGGCTCTGCTTCCCAAATATTAACCCGATCTTGGGATTGAATGTCTCGTGGTTTTGGGCGGACTAAAGACAAGCTAGGCCTACAACCTTCACCGGCACAGCTTCCTGTTGGTGAACACGCTGTGTGGCACAATGCTGGATCTGGGTTGTACCGACGTTACAGACGGCGGGCCGACGTTATTTGGTTCAATGTCTAGTACTGGGTGTTTCTATCACTGGAACGACCATGCACTGGACTGATGTTGGGCCATCGTCTACGACACTGGATCCAACATTGAGCTGACATTGCGTCAGTGTATCGTGTGTACATGGCGCATTGCAGTCACGCTGCACCTAACCAGCAAAATGCACTGCCAGGTGGATGTTGGCCAGCGCTGCAGACTGTGGTCTAGCATTGACCTGGCATTGGGTTTGTATCGTGCTGACTTGTAGTGGACGGAAACATTATCTGAAAATTGTAATGAAAATTGAATAAAAGCCAAATAACGGTACAAAAACATCTCCTAAGACGTTATCATATACGTTACAACCCAGGTTAATGGGGCGTAGCCAGGAATTATTTGGGTGTACGCACGAAATAGCGTCATGTTTTTAATGGTGTATATATCTTATTGTCCATAATTAAGATTGTGAATATATGAGGCGCCCCCTCTTTTTTCAAATCCTGGATCCGCCCCTGGCAAGGTACAAGGACAGCCCGTTGTTGTGTGCAATCTGTTTTTAACTTAGGTAAATTATGTCCCTCAGGCATGTGTCAGGTAGGCCTACTCGCGCTATATGTTACTGTTACAAGTAAGCCCTATTATCAAAGAGGGTAGGCATATAATATCCTCTTTGCTATTATCATAGTTAGGTTACATTGTATTACCACGACAGGCAAACATATATATATATATATAGTAACTTATTATATTTGTTTGCCTGTTGTCTGTAACTGTATTAAGATAGACCCCCTTTATTAGTTCCCGTAAATGTGATAATAACACTCCTTTCTTAGAATGTTTTTTTTATGCTTGGCCAGGTTGTACGCGCCAGGTTTTACGTGCGTACATGCTGGCTACGCCACTGAGCTGTGTGTGAGGTATATAGTGGGTGACGAAAATATACATGTGTTCAGGGTGAACGTTCAACGTTCAAGGACGAAACCTAAAAACTCGTATTCTATTAAGTATGGATTAGCAAAAGTTATTAAAAAGACACATTTTAAGCACCTTATAAATTTGATACAAATTCATTTGGAAGCATATTAATTGTAATTGCACGGTAGTTCAAAACATTACACTCTATCTTTCTAAATTAATGAATTCACTGAGGACCTGAACCAGGAAATTTAACCAAATTCACTTTGAGGCCTTTAACAATGACATTTCAAATTATGTTCACTAAATAAGCCATAGCATGATCTGAATTACTTACGCGAATAATTTGAATTCGGGGGTGTTTCTAGACATGCTCCTATTCAAACAAAAAAAGTAAAAACATGTCTATGGTATAGGCTTCTACACTGGAAATTGAAATGGCTAAAAAGCTTAGATATGCTCTTGAAATAATCTGGAATAATCCCACAACACGCATAGTTCACGGTCCAGGGCACAGGGTAATTGACTTTTTTCAGAGGATATATCCGAGTACTACATTAAAACCATATAAATTACAGCTTCCCAGCAAACACAAAACATTTGTATAACATTTATATTATGTGTGACCAACGTCTTCGACGTTGGCCCAACATTGTATAAATGTTATACAAATGTTTTGTGTTTACTGGGCTGACACCCTTACATCAATAGGCCCATATTTCGGAAAATAGAAGACACATTTATTTGCCTCGTGCTTTCCAACCTAGTAGGCCTATTAGTAAATCAGACATTATGCTGCTTATCAAATGACGACTTCTGACTGACAATGGACTGACAATATTATTTGTGGAAAGGTTTTGAGGTGCCTATGAGAGATATCAGACTAGAAATTGCCTAAGAATTTGAATCTGATCCATTGCCTTTAATTTCCATGTCTACCCTCACGTTTTTGTCATATCCGATGCTCTAGTTTACGAATATGGAGAGACAATTTGGGGTTATTTCATGAACACGAAAACCCAACCAGCCTATGGATCAGTTCTGGTATTGCTTTATAGATGTCAACACTTCCAAATACATGGGTATAGATACAAAAAATAACATTCCAGCTTAATTATTTTTGAAGTTTTATCTATTTTACTTTTTCCTCATTAAATATGCAAATGTTGCTTTTTGTGCTAATTGGCATATGATTAAAATGGTTGCCAGTTGGTTGCTGCTCAGAATTTGATAAATATACTACAAACGAATAAAGAGGCGTAGAAAATATAGGTTTTCACGCAAAAATCAACTTCTGAAGTAAACTTATTTAAAAGCTATGACAATTTTTTAACATTTTTATGAATTATGCAGATTTATGCTAATAAGGACGATTTGAGGTATTCAATATCAACTTGATCTAATTCTACGGGGTGGAAAACATGGGTGTAGACACAAAAAATACCTATGTAGCTTTTTTATTTTTTAGTTATAACGATTTTACTTTCTCCTCATTAATTATGCAAATTATGCTAATTAGCATATGACCAAAATGGTTGCCAGGTGGCTGCTCCTCAGAATTTGATAAATATACTGCAAACGAATAAAGAGAGGTAGAGAATGTAGCTTCAGACGCAAAAATCAATTTCTTAAGTAAACTGGTTCAAAAGCTATGTATTTTTTTCATTTTTTTTTAATTAATTATGCAAATTTGTGGTAATTAAGAAGCTGTGAGGGATTCAATATCAACTTAATCGAATTCTGCGGTGTGAAAAACGTGGGTGTAGACACAAAAATGAACTTTCTAAGTAAATTGTTTTAAAAGTTATAGTGATTTTAATCCATTTTACCTTTTCCTCATTAATTATGCAAATTATTATAAGTATGCTAATTAGCATATGTTTAACAGTGCTGCCAAGTGTTTGCTGCCCAGAATTTGCTAAAGATACTTCAATCAAATAAAGAGGGGTAGAAAATATAAGTTCAGACGCAAAAATCAACTTCTCAAGTAAACTGATTCAAAAGCTATATCATTTTTTCCAATTGTTTAAATTAATTATGCAAATTTATGCTAATTAGGTAGTTTTGAGGAGTTCAATATCAAATTAATCGAATTCTACGGAAAACATAGGTGTAGATACAAAAATTAACGTTCTTGCTTGATTATTTTTGAAGTTATTGCGATTTTACGTTTTTCTCATTAATTATGCAAATTATGCTAATTAGCATATGACTAAAATGGTTGCCAGGTGGTTGCTGCTCAGAATTAATGCACCAGGGTCTTCTGAACCATAAAACCCCGAAATACCTCTGTTAACAATTTATTCCAGGTTGAGCTAATTTTGAGGCTAGATTTCCTGGACTAGTAGCAATTTTCAACAATACAAATATCTGTGTAATTTTCAAGGAGACTCAATTTAATGTATCTACAAAAACTATCAAAGAAATGCGTGAAAATTTTGTTTATATTATCAATAGAAATAGTGTTGATAATATCAGGTAGATTATAACAGAGACATTTTTTACAAAACTCCCGTTTGGGTCGAGAAGGGCGAAGATTTTGACAATGGCCAGTGTTATAGTTGTGATAAGTACAGTTTCTGGGCATGCTAAAGGAGTCAAAGTACTCTGGTCATTGATTATTTTATAATTTATTGTAAAATTTTTGCTGATTTAAATAAAGAATGTCATGAATTTTTAATATTTTCAATTTTTTTATTAATGGATTAGTATGTGAAAACCTAGGACTTTTATCAATAATTCTAATGTTGTTGAAGTTTATATAAATGTTTTGACTCATAGCCCTAGGCAAGTAAACAGTAATTAAGTTGAGATAATATAAGTGAACTATAAATAGTAAGTAAAATATTCTGTGGCAGCTGAGTTTTAATTTGTTCATAATCCCAATGATTTTTCATATCTTATTTGAAAGTTTGTTGACATGATCGGCCCAACCCAGATGTTTATTAAATGTTAACCCCGCCAAAAAAAAAAATTATCGATACATTGTAAATCAGTATTATTAATCTTAATGTTAGGTATTGTTACTCTTTTTTGACGCTGATAAAAAAACATAAACTCGAATTTACTGGTGTTAAGTGACAGCCTATTAATTTTCAGCCAAACACAATTTTTTTCTAATTCTCTATTCAGCAAAACATTAATATTTTTCTTTTTATCACGATTAATGAAGTCACTTAGTTTGGCTAAAAGTGTACTGTCATCGGCATACAATATAATTTTAAATAAATCACTTGCATTTGTAAAATCCTTTAGATATATAGTGAATAAAAGTAGACCAAGAATAGATCCTTGTGGCACACCTATTATAGCTGGAAGAAGACTAGATTTGATGTTGTTTATTTGTACAAATTGTTGCCTATCCGACAAGTAACTATTTAAAAGATTTAATGCGCCGTCCTTAATACCGTAGTGTTTTAATTTGTCTAATAATATGGAGTGATTCAATGTATCAAAGGGGTGGGGGCCCTAGGGTAGTGGTTAGCATTATATATTTAGATAAATAAAGAATAAAAGTGGACCAAGAATAAATCATCGTGGCACACCTAATATAGCTGGAAGAAGACTATATTTGATGTTGTTTATTTGTACAAATTGTTGCCTATCCGACAAGTGCCTATTTTAAAGATTTAATGCGCCGTCCTTAATACCGTAGTGTTTTAATTTGTCTAATAATATAGAGTGATTCAATGTATCAAAGGGGCGGGGGCCCTAGGGTAGTGGTTAGCACCGCTGCCTTTCACGCCAGAGTTCGGGGTTCGGTTCCAGGTCCCGGCGGTTTGAAGAAACAAAAAGTGTTTCTTCCCCATCCACGTGTGAAAGTCAGTATTGTGGGGAGCCTCTGTGACCAAGAAGTTGCGTGCTCCGCCTCAGACTGCCAGGTCCCGAATGTCGAATCCTGTGTCTAGAGGACAGTGTCATCTCAATCATCTCACCATCCTCAGGAGGCTCTCCTGGCCCAGTTTAGCCTATATGTGCACAAAGGTAGCCTAAAGCCCGATTCAATTCATTTCATTTCAATGTATCAAAAGCTTTACTTAGGTCGAGAAAAATGGTTATAGGTATGTCTCCATTATTCATATACGTTGTTAGTCTGTCAATTAATTCAAGGGCAGCTAATTCAGTAGAATGAATCTTACAGAAGCCATATTGGCTAATAGTAAATAATTTATTTTCTGTAAAATATTTATTTATTTGCTGAAAAATAACTTTTTCAATTTTTTTTAATATAAATGTAAGAAGAGAAATAGGTCTATAATTTTTATTGATTGTTGCATCTGAATTTTTATATAAGGAACTTTGGCTATTTTTAATTTTTGTGGAAATATGCCCGTCGTCAAAGATTGTTTTACAGTAAGAGTCAAAGGTATAACAAGGTATTCTTTAATAAGCTTCATCAACGAATTGGAAATCTCATCATGTCCAGAACTATTTTCTAGAGCAAAATCATCAATTATTTTAGAAATACAAGATTGATCAACCGTAGTGAAACTAAATTTTAACAGAGACGGGTTTCGGAGGTAATTTTTATGCGAGTTACCATGACAATTTTTAATTTTTGCTGCTAAGTTTGGGCCAATATTTGCAAAATATTCGTTAAAATTATTAACAATTGATTCCGTTTCTTTTATGACTAGTTTTTTTAATGATATATTCAGAAGTGATATTCTTCCCCTTTTTATGTAATATAATCCTAGTTCGTCACTGGTGGTATTACGTGTATGTGCTGCTGTAAAAATAAACAGGATACAACGAAACACCACAGTGTCGGCAAAATGTGGGAATAAACACTTTATCGACAATTATTCTTGTGTTTTAAAAATCTATACTTAGCCATCGCCGATACTGCAGGTGAAATACTTAGTAGTCAAGTAGTATTTCTACTTCCTTATAGCATAATTTTAAGAGTTGTTACCATTTAAAGATATTTTGAATAGGCAATGCAATAACACCATCAGCTACAGTAGGCATTCACCATTTTGTGCAAAGAAGCAATCGAACAACAATTTGCCCTCTCATAGCTCTTTGAAATATGAACAGAAAAGGTGTTTAATGGAATTGGCTGGTAAACTAGAATAGGTTTAGTCTATCGGTATAATAATTATGCTTACACGTGTAACTGTTGAAAACAAATGCAACAATCCGGTGATGAAAACACTTTTATAATGACAATTGTTAGGCCTATATTGTAAATATTGGCGACATCCGAAACGCACATCTACTGGATTTTTGTTTTTTTTTACATATTTTGTTGTTTAATACATATTTTTTAATTATGGGTTCTGGACATTTATTGTAATTCTAGAGGTGAAGGCGTCAATAATTTAAACAACCAAAAAACATGCTTTTAACCCTTTTAGTGCTGGGACCGTCTATAGACGTCAAATTCTGACATCTAGCTGAAGACAGTCCTCCCACTGAAAGAATTGGAAAAATTATAATGGTCGTAGACCCAAGACAAAGCTATTCAAATAAAGCAGAAAGAGCTAATTGAGACATTTATGATGTTTTCAAGTTGAAAAAGGCATCTTGTCTGCATGGTTTATAAAAACATGTCGGCGCTTTAAGGGTTAGTTTTCAAGGTGCGTACGTAAGTCCAATGAGCTAAAAATAAAATTGCTGTGGCCAAATTGTGGAATTTTATGGCAACTAGACATGCTCATGCGTGTATATTTTCGCTTTGCAAAATCAATTTAAGGATTGATCGTGTACGTATGTAATAATTTGAACAGCAATCAGTATGTCTTGAGCCGTCTACTTTGTTGTGCGGCTTTATATATATATATATCATCTACGGTATGTCAAATTGTTCACAGTATTTTGCCCAGGGACAGGTATGGCATGCAAATATTTTCACTGGATTTTTTCAATTAAAAAACTATATTACATGTAGTTTGTTTCTGGCATCAAAAGGGTTCGAACAAATGCTAAGCGTTTATTTGTTTATGACATTTGAAGGACACATCAGCCGCAGCTGTTAATTGTGAAAGTGAAGTGTGATAAGTGATGCAGGTCGAATTATGTTCCGATACTATTTTCTTCCTATTGTGAGATAGTCCGCTTTAGTAGGTCATAGACCATATACGTAACTAATAATACATTTTTAGGAATTTCCCAAAGCGTAATTAGATGCGTCACATGCAAGTTAAAATGGATAGGCCTACATGACCAGCATAGCGTACAAAGCAAACCCGATTTGATCTTTAGATGATAGTATCAATAAAAGGGGCGAGAGGGTAACTTTATGTAGAAAAATGTTGGCGATGTAACTCTGGGTTATATCTCGAGAAAAGGCTCCATTGTTGTCATAAAACAAAGGAATTCAAAGAATGCTGAAAGATATAAAAACATTCCTAATTTGATATATATTTTTTTAAGCATGTGTTTGACAGGGCCGAATTTTTTCCCAAAAGGAGGTTGTTAAAGAATTTCTCAATATTTCTGTTAGGTATCGACTTTCTTGTTCAAATGGATATTCAGGATGTATATTATTATTATCTGTACTGAATCCAAACCCATCTTCAGACTTTGTTACTTGACCTACATTCATAGAGAACATACGCCTGACAGTGACTCTATAGCCTGTATCACTCATTATCAGAAAATATTTTTAAGTGCTGTCACGCATCAGCTAAATATCATATTTCTAAAACTATAACCACAGGCTGCATAAACTGTACATGCATAGTATGAACAGAAGTAACGTTAGAGCTGACCAGTTATGTACGTACTAATGTGAAAAGTAAGGGTACAAAATCACAGATATGCAATCGTCGGAGATACATCAGTAATATTTTACGTGTAGGCCTGCCACAAAGTGCTTAGGTTTTAAATTATATTTTTTGTAAGAAATTGTTCGCAAGAGCACAGTTGCTAAACAAGTCATGTTCCAGTGAAACATTATTATTGAATAGAAAAAAATATCAACAGACATGGAGTAACGTAAATATATATATACACACACAAATATAAGCAGTGTATACATAGGCTCACTATAGACGTAAAACACATCGTAATATGACTGGAGCCCCTCTTGTGGTCTTAGTATTCAAATGCATGTTTATGAGGAGCACCGAGATGTGAATACGATGGAACTTATTAAGCAGTTCACACGAATGGTGATTACTGGATACGCTAATTATGTCCCTGTTTTACAGGACGTGGAAGCACAATTTGAGAGTGATAACAACAACATAAGCATCAATAATACAGCGAATAGAGGGCAAGTATCGCCGACAGTGAGCGATAGTTGTGTGAAGCAGGGGGGAACGTGTACGGGTTATGATATCAACGAGGTTGCTGCGCACAACATGTATTCTTCGTGCTGGATTGTTATCTCGGATTTAGTTTATGATGTCACAGATTTTTTGGAAGAGGTGAGTGTTTTAAATGTAAAGCGTGTCTGCATTCAACTTGATTTAAAAAAAATATATTTGCTCCCATTTTGGCAATTGTAAATATAATAGTATCACTTGAAGCTAATTATGTCAGCAAGACATATATTCGATAAGTTAAAGGGACTGGCCCAGGCTAAAATCATTAAAAAAATCGTTTTTTTTATTTTTTGTGCTGCGCATTCACCAGTTAGGCTAGATATAGAGACGAAATTCCTGATTTCTAATTATTGACAACCATGTCAAAAATTAGAAATACGGGAATTTCGTCTCTGTATCTAGTCTAACTGGTGAATGCGCAGCAGAAAAATTAAAAAAACTTTTGCAGTTCTAGTCTATGAACATGTTTACATGATATGGTCATATTAAGAAGCCAAAATAAAATCACCGATTTTTATGCTTTTAGCCTGGGCCAGTAGTCTCTTTAACCATGTTATACCCGCCAGTCACGAGTATATTCGGGGTTTTCTAAGTATTAGAAAATTAAATACCAGCTTCCAGACATGCCAAATATAAACAGATAAAACGTGGCAGCAATCAGCAAGATTTCGAAAGTGTGGACCTTCATCTTGCCAAATCTAAATAAATGTCATTCACTTGAAGTAGTGGATCTCGTCAGCGAAACTCTAAGTCCTTCATGTCAGCAAAAATTATAATTAACTAACTTGGTGGTTAAAGGGTATTAAGGTCTATTTGTTTCTATTTATACCAAAATAAGTATATTAAAAATACATTTTAATACTAATGTCAAATATTTCATTATATTTTTCTGCAATTCCCACTTGAGACGGGATTATTGCGGCTTCATATTTACATCTTGATGCAGAAATGTTTTTATCTTATTTAATATTACAGAGTAATGAATGAATGCTCAAACCAATTTTTATGTGATAAATTATATTGAAGTATGTCATGTCATTCTAAGCTGCTAAGATACAATTTTCTCCTATTAGCAGCTATCAGTGTTTTTACTACTTGAACAAGGTGATTTTAAACTAATGATTTGGATTTGATAAACTTGTGCACAAGTGCTTCTAAGCTTTCTTATTATAATATTTTTCAATATTAAAAATGTTACGTGTACATCCTTATTATAGGCCTATGCCAAATTATTATCGCCTGTTCCCGCGATTATCAGTTAAAATGTTTAATATATATTTATTTTTATCGTATCACTATGTAGGCCTACTACAAATGGCAAAATTATCTGAATAGCATTTTTATAGATTGCAATTTTGTCATAAACATTCTATTTTAGCACCCTGGAAGTGATGAGATTATAATGGAATACTGCGGGCATGACGCTACGATGGCATTTAAAGACGTTGGTCATTCACATGATGCTCAGCTCCTTCTTGAGTCTTACTGTATAGGATATCTCAAAAGGTGAGTTTTAACCATAAAGCGCTAAATTATTTTAATACAAAATCAAAGGGTTTTTTCAATTTGAAATCATCATTAGGTGTTAGTTAGCTTTTTCCGCTTCATTTGAATACCTATTTTATGGGTGTACGGCCATTATACACCTTTTACTCTTTCAGTCAAGGGATCGACTTTAGACGTCAGAATCCGACGTCTACAGAGGTCAGATTGCGACATCTAAGTCGATCCCCACCTTTAAGGATTAAAAACATTTTGTTGGCCTCACTAACTTAAGAGCTATATTGTCTTGCTTACATACACAGACATGCTCAACCTTCAATTGACCCCCCTATAACCCGCTAATTAGCAAAGCTCTTGTCGTTTTTAATCCGTTTTATTAAAAATTATTGTGAATAAAATAAGTGTGGCGTCGATTCAGGGAGATTCGGGCCAAATAAAAGCACCCTCAAAAAGCTAAACACCACTACAACCGCTTTTGAACAGTTTTATCAAGTAATTAAAATCAGTATTATCAGGGATGAAATGTTCGCTATAGCATCAAGATTTGCAAATGCTTGGTCTCAAATTAAACAAATATGAGTAATTTTCACCCACTTAAAGTTGAGTCGTGGTAGCGAGACACAACTTCAAGTGGGTTCAAATTTGAATTATTTTGAAACACAAACATATAGTGGTAATTAACTGTGGACAAACGTGTCACAAAAATTGTAGCAGGAAATTAATCTGCTTCTTTTCTTCATTCTCCTAGTTCTATGTCTCTCTCATTTTATATATTATTTTAATAGATTGTCATTGCCATTTATTCCTGCTGTATTCTTAAATATGAATATTCGTTTGTTGTTGCTATTTTGATGAGCATACTACACAGTTTCTTTTCACATGTTTCTTCTTTCTTGTCTTTTTTTCTGTATAAAAATAAATTGCCAGTGGACCAGTGGTAGCGATACAGCGTGACTGTATCTTGACGGGTGTCTCCAGACATAGGCTATTGAAAGCATACTATTTTCTAATCAAATACATCTGTGTGTACGCTTATGTCAAATAAATTATCTATCTAGGCTACTTCTACACAGTTTTAACTCGATATATTGAGTTGACCCCTGAATATATAAATTATTATTTTTTAACAAAATTTAAATGTCGCTTCTGAGGCTTCGTATCTTTCTATTCCTCATAATATAGGGCCTACCTTTTTTCGTTTGTTTTTCAGCTCTTTCTTTTATCCTACATTGCTTCTCTCTTGCTTTTTGTACACATTGCTTAATACGCTTATATTAAAAAAAAAATCTTGTATTTTTCAGAACATAAGGATTCTCAGAACAATGATCGGTATTGCTTGACGTTTCTCAGCAGCTTTTAGCATATTTAATATCTCTAAACACATTTTATAAACAGTTGGGCTAATGTGTATATCAGCTACAATGTGTTTATGCGTAAATATTGGCTTCATGTGACCTGGTGACGTATCGATATATATAATTTGTATTTGTATATTTTTAAATAAACAGATTATATTGTATTATTACAACAGGTAAATACCAAAAAGTGAGTCTCGGCTGTAATACCTGCTCTTATATATTTAGACACCTTGTTAAATGTGTGCACAATATAGCACAGAAATCACTAGATACAAATGATATAATTCACAACATTAAAGATTTTGTGAGCTATTACTTTATATATTATACTTTCACAAAAATGATTTAATTCACCTCGTCCTGGCAACTGCGGCAGCAATTTACATCTGAAAGGTAACCCTTGAAATGTCTCTAAAACATAGAGAGAAAAGGAATTCTTCAATTTGAAATCACTATTAATTTTTTGCAGTTAGTTCTTTCTGTTGTATTCGAATACCTATGTTATGGGCATACGGCCATTATATGTTCCTAATTCTTTATTCTTTCAGTACTGGGATCTACTTTAGACATTAGATTCTGTCGTCTATGGACGTGAGATTCTGACGTCTAAATTATATCCCCGCACTGAAATGGTTAATGGATGTGAGAAGAAATACATAGAGCCGTGTTCTGAAACGGTCGTTAAAGTTAAGCTGACAATTAGGTCTATATTCTAGCCAGCACATTCATAATAATGAATCAACAGCTTAACTCATAACTGATTTTTAACCCTTAGAACACTGATGTCAACTACAGTAGACATTCTGTGTTTTTATTAGTACCTGTATAACCAGTTGTTAAAAGTAAAATATGCTTTCAATCTTGAAACACAAATATATGCTGGGACTTAAATTTCACAAATAACACAAATTTTCAGTCAATTGATGTTGTGGATCGCGGTAGCTGGACGTAAAGCACTAACCACGTATGTAGCTTTTGGCTTGACCTTCAAACAGGATAATTTGAAGGAGGTATCATCATATATTAAACTTGTTAGTTTGACATGTGCTTTGAATCATATAATAGTAGGCCCCTACTGATTCATATAATAGTAGGCCCCTACAAATGTGAGTAATTGTTACCCACTTGAAGTTGTCGGTCGTTGTAGCGAGACACAACTTCAAGTGGGTAAAAAATTAAATTTTATAATGTAGTGTGTTAAAGGCTAAGCTAACTAAATTTGATCTTGAATACCGATTATTGTCAGGTGCCAAATATACTTATCACCAGTCAACAACATATTGGTTAAACCAATAGGGCAACATGGCGCTCATGAAGGGCAACATAGCGCTCACAAAAGGCAACATGGCGCTGCGCCATATTAGAAAAAGCTAGATGAAACACTGTGGTTTCATGAAGATTTTTGGTATCTTAGAGTGTTAAGATATATGACTTTGTTTACTTTCACTATAAACTATGTGATCTTAATAATATGAACTTTTAAAAAAAAAACCTCTATTTTTAATATATTATGTAGATGTAGTCAGCATATGGAGAGGGCTGGTATATTTATAGTTGATCATGACCCCACGATCGAGGATGCGGAACTTATTGAACTGTGTATTCTAGATATGACTTGATGTGAATACTTACTGATACTTATCCTGGTCAACAGTAAAGATTTCATATGAATATAACTATTTTATATTATTGATATAATAACAATGATGAGCAACAGTGATGTGTTTTGTTACAACACAATCATGAACAATGACATTGTTCTGAATAGAAGTGAGTTAATGCTTTATATATGGACAGTTAATAGTAGGCCCTATTACATCGGTTCTGTTTAGTAATTAAATGTGTACATAGCATTGTAAAACATTCGTAGGATATAGATGAGAATGCAGACAAAATTAACATATAATTTATTATGTAGTAGTAGTCAAATAAGGTGACAATGCTTACAAATGACCATAATTATAATAAATAACGAGAAAGTGTTTTTATTGTGTATTATGTGTTTTTTGTTATTTTGTATTCTGAACGTTTTCAAACTAAACCCGTATAGCGTTACATTATTAATTTTTTTTACCCACTGAAAGTTGTGTCTCGCTACCATGGCTACCGCGACACAACTTGAAGTGGGTGAAAATCACTCATATCTGTTTAATTCGAGACCAATGTGACAAAGTGGGAGCGAGCCTTCCCTATGCATTGCTATATGATATTATCGAAAATAGTAACTAACAAGGCGTCATGCTATACGTAAGTGGAAGGTGACACATCCTCAAACATGTTCATTTTTGTAATCTATCTTGCTGAAAATTAATACACTAAAGGTATATACAGACAGATATTTTATTGACATATAGAAACGTAATTATACAGGCTTATTTGCCATATAAATGATAGAGATATAATTCATGTACATGTATATATAATGGTTAAACTGCTAAAATTACATGACAATGTAGGCCTACATGATATCACATACAAATCATGCTATGTGGTATTGCCATAATAAAACACTGGCTATTTTGATAATAAAGTATACATGATTAGCCTACTACTTGAAATAAAATAAAAGACATCGCTAAGATATGAAGATAGTGGTCTATCATTTTGCACCGAAACCAGAGATAAAATAGCAACTATATGTATAGCATACAAATTATATATGGTAGCAAAAAGAGCAACAGTCGCCCTGATATGTGGTAATAGTCATATCATGAAAGCATGATAATATGGATAATATAAAAACAGGGGACTTCTTCCGCTCAAAAATGCAACGTAATAACGATAATAATGACGCGCGATAATTAGTTATGCCTGTCACGCAGCACATACATAAACATTGTAGCTTATTTTAATTAATGATTGATTTACATTATTTTCAATCCCGACATAGTGGTTATAGCCTATGATATTGATTTATTAGAAGTGTAATAATTATGATGTTTTGTGATAATTTAAAGGTTATTTTAGGTTATTTTTAGTTCAGGTAATTTCACAATAGTTTTATTATTGTTCAACATATCCATATCAGATGTTCCACAACATCGATTTTTCTAAATTGCAAGTGTTTTTTCAACAGACCTGACTTTGATCAAAATATATGTGAGAAAAATGCCTAATTCTTATTCACAAAATATAGATTGCAGGAGAGAGCATTTTAAAAACTAGATTTTAAACTGTAGACTTGTCATGCAGATACTCTTTCTAACATGGTGTCATGCGTGATACTCTTTCTAACATGGTGTCCTGCTTTCTAATGAGCCGTCATCAAACGCACATGACGACCAGTAATTCAGAGTTTTCGCATATTTAGCTATTGTAAGAGTGTTTTATTTTTTTTTTCAAGTCTTCTATGAATATCTGCTGTACCACCTTGCAAACACATGTACGAATTGAGAGCCATTTAGTGTGTAATTATAGTGAAATAAATGTCTGCTCAATAAATATCGGCATGAAAATGGACACCTTTGCTGGTTTATTTCAACATGGGGTACCGTGTCGATTTTTTTCTGTAAAATACAATATTATCCAATACATAATCCATTGTTTCAACTTCTCAAATATCACTTCCGAATCTACCATATTCACTAAAAAGTGTCCTGCTTTATAACAATTTTATTATAAGAATGTCCTGCCTTCTAAGAATAATAAGAGCAAGTTAGACAGCAGGACACTTTCTCAATATATATATACTTTGTTGGATGTCGTAGATCTTGAGGATACTATTTGAACAAGTGGAATAACGATTTCATGCACTGAACAATAATGTACTTTGAGATAATGTCTCGACGCAGTAGGCTTATCGATGTTGAAATAAATTCAATAAATGTTTTAATTTTCAAGTGATATTTCGTGAGCAGCCATCTATTTCACTTTAGGTACACACCCGATCGATTTCAAGTCCCACATGTGTATTCAAGGCGGTACAACAGCTATGCATCGAATATCTAAGCAAACAATAGAGCACTTTTAGCATAGTTAAATATGTGGAAACTGTGAGCAGCTGGTCGTCATAATATCCAAACCAACCCAAACCGACTTGAATAAACCCAACCGGCCGATATATGCATTGTTATATTTAATATATTGATTTTATTTGCGCTATTGTTGTATATTATGCTTTTTTTATCATTTCTGTCCGGAAATAGTAAGCTACTTCCAATAGACACTATTTGCCCAATTATAATGCCCAACCGGGAATCGACTGACAGCCATAATTAAGCCATTTGCTTGCAGGCAGAGCAGCATATTACCGCTCACCAGGTTGTGTCGTGGTGGATTTTATTTTCAGCTGCGTTATCACTGTTTATGACACTGCCGTGTAGGTATTTTGTTGAAGAAATGATGGGCTAACGATAGTAGGTAAAACTTACAAAAAATAAATGACAATTTAAATTAGCTTTATATTATAATTTCAAATTCAATAAAATTCATTGCTGCTTAATTAAGCCTTAAAAAGTTTATACCTGACGTATAGATATTAGAAATTCTCACACAAAAAAAATAAAGTTTCTTGGCAGTATAACTTCAATAGTAGATAAAACACCATATAATTAATAAACTTCAACATTGGATAAAACACCATATAAACATGATAGAACACAAATTACTTCGACAGTGGATATAAAAACCTTATTGATAGACAAAACACCATATACAATGCAATTAACTTAAACAGTAGGTAAAACATAATATACACATGATAGAACGCAATTAACTTGAACCCACAAAGAAAATTGTAATTTTCACTCACTTGAAATTGTGTCTCGCTGACGCGATCCACAACTGCAAGTGAGGGAAAATTTAGCGCGTGCTCGAATTTTACACAGTGTATTTATAAAGCCTTCAAAAAAATATGGATGATTGTGATGTACGTCTTAGGTTATTTCTGTCAAAATAAAGTAAAAGGCATATTTGACACATCGGCAAAAATAGTCACGCCGTGGAAAATCGGAAAATAATGATATAATTAAATTACATTATAATAGCATGCAAACGCGCAAAGTTCTTTATTTGGAAAGAAATGCAGGACGTAGCCTCATAGGCCGTATAATGACTTTAAACTGAATGCCGCCGACAATGGTTTTAATCATTCAAATAGTAATACTATAGGCCTATGGAGTTCAGTTATGTTATAATTTTTTTTTATAATTCTTTATATATATAGCTTTGTTGTATGTTAATTGAAATTTTATCTTGGATGTTGCACGTTTCATTCACATTTTCATGTTTCTACTATTATTCTATACAAGTAACAAGTATATATATGTGAGTAGGCAAAGCCTTATAAATAAACAACCAATAAATACACATAATGTAGTGGATGCCATTTTGCGAGCGATTCCTTTGAAAAGGTGTGTACCTTTCATGTTGCCGGCTCGCCTAGAGTGTGCTTACACATGGCGTGACGGTGAGACAATTAGCGGCATCACTTCAACACAATAAGGGTCAAGCATGACACCTTTTGCGTCCTACAATTCAGAAAGTTAGTAGGCTTATCTATGTGTGGGATAAAATTAATAATTGTGTCTTATGCTGATTTCAACTGGCACATTTTAGTAATAAATAAATCTGACCTAACTTTTATTCACTTATAATATATAATATCGCTATACGTTTCTGTTATATATCATGACGCATGCAGTCTTTTCAGTAGAGTACGACACACATAATAATTGTCATTTATATCTATAACGAATAAAAATTTCAAATTATTCGTTTCTATCGACACCCTGGTATATTATAGCGACTTACATCATGTCTGACCAAAAGTACAATTTTAAAATATATCTACCGGTTCCCGTTAACCAAAGTTGATAACATGTTACTCAATTAATAATAATAGTTTTGTAACATTTTTTGTATGTTTTCAACTGGAAAGTCAAATAAAAATAAATAAATTTCCCTACTGGTGAGCATGGTGAAGTCATGTCAACACCTGTGACTAGTTCCCAGGTAGCTACTCAACTATGCCCACCCATCAGTTCCGTGTAAATTAAGTTTATTTATTTAGCATTATGATTTATTTAGCATTGTGTACAATGGAAACAAATATAGGCCTACATATATACAAGTTGTTCAATTGATATGATTTATTGGTCCAGTAATTATTTTTTTTTCACCATGGATAGATAGATAGATAGATATTAAAAGTCAAAATAATTCTAGTAAGGTAATTTTTAAAATATAGTTCAACATAAGAATTGTCGGATTTGTTAATACTTATCAGCGGTGAAAGGGTTACAGCTCTGAGCCACCTATCCAGCTAAGTGCACGTGGGTGACACCAAGTGTGGAAAATATGACGGACTTTAAAATGCCGAATTAGGCAAGTTATAATTGATTTTTCTCTACAAAATTTTGTATATACACTCCGTCGTATGTACTAAATACGATAGACTATCAAATGTATAGTTCCTATATCGTCTACTCCGTCTTTTCGTTGGTATACGCTTCATGGTATGCCTACCGCCTATTTATAATACATTGACGGACTTTAAAACGCCGAATTAGGAAGTTATAATTTTTATTTTGTCACAAAATTTAGCATATACACTTCGTATGATGTATTAAATACGATAGACTATAAAATATATGGTTCCTATGTCGTCTACCCCGTCTTTTCGTTGGTATGCGCTGGTATGCGCTGATATGTGGTGGCATGCGTATTCTAGTGTATCCGCGTTTGTGGCATGGACGTAATGTTATGATGGACATTTCACATTCAGCTGAATCAGAAAACTAAACAGAAATGACGTCTCAGAGCGATAGAAAGATTGCCGAAGGAGTTGAACATCTAAACTTAGCTGAAAAATGGTAAAATTTACACCAACAAATTTCTATAGCGTAAATATAGCCTTAGCTTGCACTGCATACAGTCTAGATTGCACGAGTAAGCTCATGTACGAGGAATAAATGGACACTACTTGAGCGATAATGGGGGATTTAATAGCGAAGCATAAAATTAGGCAATGACTTATCGTACGTAGGGCCCAGATCTAATTGATATTATTCTTTATAATGCCTAAAATTAACGGACTGGCTACATGACTGAAGTCGTCCATTATTCAGTTAACGTTAACAAAGATCAATCCAAAGCGGCATTGTGCCCAGTGACTGGAAAACTGCCAATATTGCTTTAAAGGGACTGGCCCAGGCTAAAATCATAAAAAAATCGGTGATTTTATTTTGGGTTCTTAATATGACCATATGATGTAAGCATGTACATAGACTAGAACTGCAAATTTTTATAATTTTTGTGCTGCGCATTCACCAGTTAGGCTAGATATAGAGACGAGATTCCGGCATTTCCTATTTTTGACATGGTTGTCAATAATTAGAAATCAGGAAGTTCGTCTATATATCTAGCCTAACTGGTGAATTTGCAGCACAAAAATTATAAAAATTTGCAGTTCTAGTCTATGTACATGTTTACATCATATGGTCATATTAAGAACCCGAAATAAAATAACCGATTTTTTGATGATTTTAGCCTGGGCTAGTCCCTTTAAGGTCTCACCACCCCAAATGCCAGTCCCATTGAAATACATGTAAAATGCCTCAATTCCACGGGCCGATTTTACTTCTTTTTGCCCTCCCCCCTATCTAGTGCCGCATATCATAATGAAGCCTGGACTGTGAATTTTCAAAAACAGCTCCGATAAGAGGTTGCTACCCAGACAGATTTTGAGCTAGGCCCCCTAGTGTGCAAATAGGTCACCATGGTTCAAATTACGCTTAAATTCATACCCTCTTTCACAGACCAGACATACATCCTTTTAACCCACTGTATCCCTGTCAGATTATCACGAAACAGTTATATCTGATATCCGGGATGAAGGAGACATCGTGTACTTATTAAATATTCACAGAAATATAACTTGTTTGTATGTGTTTTGAATTCAACATAGGTTGAAACAGCCGCATTGAAAATATTTTGTGTGATGATTCCATCATTAGTATACACCTGCCGTGATTTCGGCTTATTTAGGGTGGTGAGACCATATATAGAAATGTATATGTAGTTGTTAATTTTTTTTTAGCCTGGGGTGAAGCTTCAAGTTGTTATGAGCAATATATTTTTTGAATTAAGTAGATCTTGTAAAAACTGTTGCCCTGGCAGCACTTTGAAAAATCATAGATGTACTGAAAATCAGTTCGTTTTTCGTAAATGTCGCTGTGCATACAATATTTAAATAGAGTGACTATTCCCGCCACTATTTCGTCATAAAAAGTTGTCATGGTTACTTTTTATTTATAAAAAATGTTGATGAAAGAGGACATATAAATAAGGGTGGACTGTTTTTATTATTATGCGCTCTCAAATTCGTTATATTTGATTTTTTATTTGCTCCCATATGACTCTCAAATTACAAATCAAGTATTTCATCCATGAATTATCCTCAAAACACGACCTTCACAGATCTCTTTTAGGCTTAGTTATCCTACCATTTTCTCAATTATACACTTTCTAATCAAAATTGTGGATTTTTTTTTATTGCAGCGACGATAGACATCCATTTAATATAGGTTTAAAGCGCCATTTTTTTTATTAACCAGTCGGAATATGTCAATTAAACCAAGAAAACCTGAATAACCTTCTGCATACTCATGGTCTCACCACCCCAAATGCCAGTCCCATTGAAATACATGTAAAATGCCTCAATTCCACGGGCCGATTTTACTTCTTTTTGCCCTCCCCCCTATCTAGTGCCGCATATCATAATGAAGCCTGGACTGTGAATTTTCAAAAACAGCTCCGATAAGAGGTTGCTACCCAGACAGATTTTGAGCTAGGCCCCCTAGTGTGCAAATAGGTCACCATGGTTCAAATTACGCTTAAATTCATACCCTCTTTCACAGACCAGACACACATCCTTTTAACCCACTGTATCCCTGTCAGATTATCACGAAACAGTTATATCTGATATCCGGGATGAAGGAGACATCGTGTACTTATCAAATATTCACAGAAATATAACTTGTTTGTATTTGTTTTGAATTCAACAGAGGTTGAAACAGCCGCATTGAAAATATTTTGTGTGATGATTCCATCATTAGTATACACCTGCCGTGATTTCGGCTTATTTAGGGTGGTGAGACCATATATAGAAATGTATATGTAGTTGTTAATTTTTTTTTAGCCTGGGATGAAGCTTCAAGCTGTTCTGAGCAATATATTTTTTGAATTAAGTAGATCTTGTAAAAACTGTTGCCCTGGCAGCACTTTGAAAAATCATAGATGTACTGAAAATCAGTCCGTTTTTCGTAAATGTCGCTGTGCATACAATATTTAAATAGAGTGACTATTCCCGCCACTATTTCGTCATAAAAAGTTGTCATGGTTACTTTTTATTTTTAAAAAATGTTGATGAAAGAGGACATATACATAAGGGTGGACTGTTTTTATTATTATGCGCTCTCAAATTCGTTATATTTGATTTTTTATTTGCTCCCATATGACTCTCAAATTACAAATCAAGTATTTCATCCATGAATTATCCTCAAAACACGACCTTCACAGATCTCTTTTAGGCTTAGTTATCCTACCATTTTCTCAATTATACACTTTCTAATCAAAATTGTGGATTTTTTTTTATTGCAGCGACGATAGACATCCATTTAATATAGGTTTAAAGCGCCATTTTTTTTATTAACCAGTCGGAATATGTCAATTAAACCAAGAAAACCTGAATAACCTTCTGCATACTCATGGTCTCACCACCCCAAATGCCAGTCCCATTGAAATACATGTAAAATGCCTCAATTCCACGGGCCGATTTTACTTCTTTTTGCCCTCCCCCCTATCTAGTGCCGCATATCATAATGAAGCCTGGACTGTGAATTTTCAAAAACAGCTCCGATAAGAGGTTGCTACCCAGACAGATTTTGAGCTAGGCCCCCTAGTGTGCAAATAGGTCACCATGGTTCAAATTACGCTTAAATTCATACCTTCTTTCACAGACAAGACACACATCCTTTTAACCCACTGTATCCCTGTCAGATTATCACGAAACAGTTATATCTGATATCCGGGATGAAGGAGACATCGTGTACTTATTAAATATTCACAGAAATATAACTTGTTTGTATTTGTTTTGAATTCAACAGAGGTTGAAACAGCTGCATTGAAAATATTTTGTGTGATGATTCCATCATTAGTAGACACCTGCCGTGATTTCGGCTTATTTAGGGTGGTGAGACCTTAATCTTTAAGAAAGCAGACAAACATATTAAAGTAGGTAGATCTAGACTACTTTCAATAAATTTTAAAATTGTCTAATAAAATTATGCTGAGCCTTTTTTCGTAACTGCCACATGCTAGAATAAATAATTGACCACATTCCACAGTTTTCACTGAGCAAGAAAAATGCTGTGCCAGATCAAAATCTGAGCTAATGATAAAAACATCCAAAAGCTGTGACCTTAATTTTGCAAATTCCGGCAGGGATACAGAAGCCAAAACATCACCCAGACACTTGAACTTTTTGAAGCAGCTGAATAAAACTACTGAGATGTTGTATCCGTATATATCAGGTTTTAAGATACATCAGGGCACCCAATGAGTGCCCCGCAATACTGTAACAGAGCAAATAGGTCACACAACAATCAGAAATTTGGGCATAGCCTCCGGCCCCAGTTTTTTTTTTTTCAAGTCCACGAGGGGGTCATGGAAGAAGAAAAATTTTGATGGATTCTCATCCTTATAGCCATGAAACTTCCATTTTTACCCTCGTTGCGCCCCATGAGGAAGTGCAGGGTAGGCAAACAAAACTTCACCCAGGTTTTACCATGGGCAAACTAGTGCAGCCTTCCCCAGGCATCTCAATTCTTCGAGATGCCCACATTGTTCTGTCCAACCGGTCTTAATGATGTATTCCAGAACTTCCTCATAGGGCAGTGGACATAGTCTATTTTCATTTTTTGCATTTTTTTACAAAAATTCAAAATGGCACCTGCGTAAAAAAATTTATCAGAAGGGATCACAGCATGCCTGTTCCACTTACCTCTTCACGCACTTGTTGCAACAATTATGGAATTAAAGGCGAGAGCTGGCACCATTTTTCATAATTGCGAGAAATCTAATGATGGGAACCCTCGGAAAAGGTGATAAAAGTGTCATTCAAAGAAAATTACTTTTTTAATTCTACAATAATGGCTTCATTTCTACCAGTAATAGTGAGCAAGAAGAACAAACAAACAGAGAAAAATATGTCTTTTATTGCAATGTATCACAAATTCACATAAATCTTGAAAAAAACACGAAAAACCCCATCATAATGACAGTTGGAATGTACCTAATTAAAGGCAGCAACTATTACTAGTATAGCACTATAGAGAGTATAGGACAGTGTCCCTAACTTGTATTCTGGGGAAGTGCATGGAGCACATTATTGTGAGCAGCATATCAACCCATTTGGACACAAATAAAAATTTTAATTCGCTACAACATGGTTTTAGTTTAGGAAACGTCCATCCTGTGACAGCCAATTACTGTTGACCACTATTCCACAACTTAGCCAGTGTACCGAGTGAAACAGACATGATAGTGATAGACTTAGCAAGGCTTTTGATAAGGTGCCACACAGGAGACTCTTATACAAGCTTAAGTGGTATGGGATCAGGGGTAGACTCTTTGACTGGATCAAGTGCTTATTGACAGAAGGGTAGTTCTTGATGGTACAGTAACAGAGTCTCTTCTGGGACCTGTTTTGTCAGGAGTACCTCAGGGTTCGGCTCTGGGCCCTATCCTTTTCCTTATCTACATTGACGATTTACATGATAGCATCACCCACACTAGACCTCTACAGTTCGCCTGTTTGCAGATGACTGTATTTTGTATAGACATGTTACTGACAAGAACGACATCAACCAGCTCCAAATGGATCTTGACAGAATTGCCAGGTGGGAGGAGACCTGGTTGATGGAATTTAACGTACCGGGTAGGTAAATGTTTTGCAATGAGGGTTGGTCGCCAGAGAGGTAGATCGAAAATAAACTCCATGGCCAGGTGCTCTGTATTACAGACACCACAAGATACCTAGGACTAACCATCACTTCTGATCTGAAATTGAATAGCCATATTCAGAAGGTTACATCTAAGGATAATTTTGTGTTAGGGCTCTTGAGAAGGAACCTCAGGATAGCTTCAATAGCTGTGAAGACACAAGCTTATGAAGCAATGGTAAGACCACATTTGGTATATGCCTGCAAGGTTTGGGACCCCCATACACACGTGAATGTCAGGAGGCTTGACTCTGTGCAAAGGAGGGCTGCCCGCTATGTGTGTAACAGTTGGCATAACACCAGCAATGTTTCAACAATGCTACATGAGCTGAGCCGGGAATCTCTTGCCAGAAGGAGAGAAAGAGCTAGGTTATGCATGATTTATAAAGTTGTACATGGCCTAGTGGACATACCTTGGATGCAGAAGATGGTATTGACTCCGAACCCTCAGTGCACAAGAGGATCTCACTCTTGCAAATAAGCACCCATTCTCCCCCACAATGACACCTTCAAATTCTCTATCATTCCTCGCACAATTATTGCATGGAATGCGCCACCCCCAGTAGTTGTTGACTGTACCTCCCTGAACTCATCCATGGTGGCACTCTCAGATATGTAAACTACATAACTTTTATTCTGCACTATTTTTGTTACAGTTAACTGCACAAATTTCACCTTTTTACTTTTAATTTTGCGCAACCAACACCGGCAAATAATACTCTGTGTCAAGAGTGATTGCTGTACTAGTAGATGAGGCGACCGGAGATACGTATTCACGTTTTATCGCCCACACTGAATGATAGTCAATAACAGCCTTTTCATAAAATTAATAAATAAGAGTAAACGCTACTCGACCTGCAGTGCTGATGCCATTGCCAGTGAATGAATGATGGTTTGTAAAATAAAGCCTTCTTTATTGTGTGAAAAACCACACCCCTTGAATGAGCAAGGACTGGAGTGTGAGCAAACAGTGTGATTTGGGTAAGTCTATGTTCAAGAAATCTTAAACTTGAATGTCAAAGACAAAAGACAGTGAATGCCAGTTAAATAAAGAGGCAAAGGGTAGACCTGGCTTACAGTACTATAAGTATAAAGTAATAATGGGATTTTTCATGATGAAGATACAGAGGTGGGCAAGTGATCGCCACATGTGTGGACAGTTGTAAGCGAAATCTCTGTAACGTTAATATTTAAAATTGACCATGCAGAGCAATTGAAAGTAGCAATTTGTGGCGACAGGACTTATTTCGCCTGCCCACCCCTGAGATCTAAGCTGAGCACGACTATAGTCGTTTTTATCTGTTTTATGTATTAACCGATTATAACCCTCATCCTGGTAAGTTAATTTATTTCGATTTTCACCCTCTTGAAGTTATGTCTCGCTGCCGCGATCCACAACTTTAAGTGGCTGAAAATTACGCATTTGTTTAATTTGAGCACAAATACTTGCAAATCTTTATGTTTAGACACACATTTCATTCCCAATAACAGTGAATTAGTCGACTAATGCAACAGATTAAAATGACAATTTAGTTGTGATCAGCAGGATAAGGAACCTTAATCCCTCAAACATTAAATTAAATGCCATTCATTTTATTTTGTATCCACTCAAAAGAAGTTACTCATATTTATACGTCAAAATCTGACGTCTGTATATGCCAGATTCTGACGTATAAAGACTGTCCTTGCATTGAAAGAAATAAAGTATTTATAATGGCTGTAGACCCATAACATAGCTCTATTTAAATTAAGCTGGAAGAGCTAACTTAGACACTCATGATGATTTCAAATTGATAAAACCCCTCGGTATCCATGGTTTACACAAACATATTTCAGCACTTTAAGAGTTAAGGTTTTATCTCTGATATGATTTATTTTTTCTTTACAAATTTAGTATGAAGACGAGCCTTTTCAAATGGAAACCAGATTTAGATGGAGCTATCTCAGAATATCAAAAAGCAGGTTTGTTTTAAATGTTTGTTTTCTATTACTACTTAAATAGTTGCAATATACATGATATACAGTAGAACCTGCTATGAGCAGCCACCATTTCGACACAAGAAAAGTGGCCTTTTAATGCAGGTGGCTGTACATAGGAGGTTTATTTGTATACAAAATGCCATTTTGGGGGAAGGCCAAGTGGCCTCCCATAGGAGGTTGGCTGCTCATAAGAGTGGCTGCTCATAGCAGGTTCCACTGTATCTCTGTTTTTCTGGATATTTTTTTAATATCTACTAAATAAGAATTTCTAGTTTGCATGATAGTTGCATCTTCCCTACAGCAAGGCTAGGCTTCTCGAGGTCGCAGACCAAGCCTGCGTCTTATTTCCACCTATTTGAGTGGGGATGTTTCTTTCAAAATTCTCTGTTTGACGTCAGGCAATACATAAAGGCCTTGCACATTTATGACTCTTAGTTTAATGTGGGGCCACTGTCTTAAGACACTGGCCCTACATAAAATCAATAAGGGTCTGCTGCTGAAAATTACAACGGAAATGAAGCAGACAGTGGGCCGATGTTGAATCAACATTTGTTTTAATTCAGTACTAAAAAAGTAAAAGTAAACATGGTGAATGATTCATATCATGGAAGTTATGTAATGACTTTTTTTCAATCAATTATTCCACATGATATCATTAGTAGATTGCTTTCTTTTATAACACATTCAGTGACATTTATTTTTTGATGTTTACATGCATCTCATTTGATTTGTCTTTATTTTTATTATTTTTTGTGAATGTCTTGTTACAGCTGTTGCCTTCAAGAATGCAAAAGCACAAGAACGATGCACAGCCACATACATAAAGATGGCAGAACTACAGAAGGAGAGAGGATCATATCCTTTGCAATTTACATTGTTTATAAGATGCCTCTAAAATATCACAGTAAATGTAGTAGAGAATATGTTATTCATGGTTCCAAGATTCATATAGACAATTTTGAGATTTTGCTCATTTTGTAACTCTTAGCTACAAAGTGTGTGAAATGTCACCGCTTTCTACATCTGTAAAACATGTTTGTCTTCCATTACAAGGTTCTGAGTTGCAACATTGCCATAAAAGTTGGTGGCACACAGAGCTCTACTCACAGTCACTAAGCTAAGACATTTTCAGTATTGCAAACATATCTGTTTTTATTATCAACCCTTTGCCTGCTTTATACCTGTTTTATTAGTCAGTCTAATCACTGATATTGGGAGTGAAATGGGTGTTTTACCATCAATATTTGTAAATGTTTGGTCTAAAATTAAACAAATATTAGTTATTTTCAACAACCTGAGGTTGCCGCGAGACACATCCTCAAATGGTTGAAGATTAGAATAAATTAAATTAACCCTTATCCTGCTAAATTCATTTTCAATCACTTGAGTTTGTGTCTCGCTCCCGCGATCCACAACCTCAAGTGATTGAACATTTTTTATTTTTATTCAATTTGAGACCAAACATTAGCATTCCCAACAACAGTGATTTGATTGTTGAATATCAAGGATTTAAAAACGACTATTGTTGTGGTTAGCAGCCAAAGGGTTAACAACTTAACATTACTAATGTTTTAGTCAAATTTTAATAATAGTCAAGTAACAACAAGTTGAAGCAATGTAAAGGTACTATAAAGGTTATATTTAATCTTTGCTGAGGTTATGAAAGATAAACACTGAACCTTTTTATATACACATACCGGTATAGCTATTCATGATTTAACAATTTCCAGTGAGAAATAATAAGGTGAATATTACCAAGTAACTGTAACTAACAGCTGGGGAGCAAATAACATGAAGAGTTGTGTCAATTAGAAATGATTCTTAACTAAGACTACAGCCTTCCATTCTGCCAAGTGAGTGTTTTTTTCATTACATAGATACTGGTATTTACCATGTTTACTTCAAGTGTAAAATATATTTTTAATTTTGTTGATTATTATCGAGATTGTTCACATTCACTAAGAAACACATTCAAGACAAAATAGTTGTCATGTATATGTGACAAATTAAAATTGAAATTATAATTTATCATGTTTATTTATTTGAAGTTTCTCATATCTAATAATAATAAAATGAAGCGAATAACATCAATGGCTTTGATTTAATGTTGGTACAGCGCTGTGTGCCCTATATCACATGATTTATCATTCCATGATTCCTGATTTCAGATCACTGGAGAGTGCAGCACTTATTTGCAAAGACTTGAAGCAGTTTGATAAAGCTGCAGATCTTGTTGAGAAAGCAAGTCTTCTGTATCTTGAACATGGGACTCCAGATACGGCTGCCATCTCACTGGAAAGAGCGGCAAAGTAAGTGTGACGTTGCTCAATAGCAATATTGAGTGCCAAATAACAAATTTAGAGCCATTAAATTTGGAGCCATATTAAAATTATTTTGACAATTCAAATTTTGGGTATGGGTTGGGGTATGGGTCAGGACTCCCTGACCCATCCCCAACCCATTCTGGATCCACCTTTGGTATTTCATAAAATCAGGTCATTTCTAATCATCTTGAAGTGGGAATCGCAACAGCAATTCACACCTCAAGGTGAATGAAAAAGAGACTTATTATCTGAGTGTTAGGAGCGTGACTACTTTCCAGGAAAGCCATGAATTGGTCTATAAAGTATGTTTTAGAACAACATGAACAATAGAAATATCAATAAATCTGATAAAATAGTTTTTAGTAGATGCTTAGTTAAAGGGACATGACAAGGTCTAAAATCATAAAAAAATTGTTGATTTTATTTTGGCTTCTTAATATGACCATATGATGTAAACATGTCCATAGACTAGAACTGCAATTTTTTTTTATTTTTTGTGCTGCGCATTCACCAGTTAGGCTGGATATAAAGACAAATTTCCTGTATTTCTTATTCTTGACATGGTTGTCAATAATTAGAAATCAGGAATTTCATCTGGGAATTTTGTCATATTAAGAAGCGATTTTTTTCATGATTTTAGACCTGGGCATGTCCCTTTTATCCAATTCTCACACTTTGTGCATTGGTTTTCACTATGAGACGTATATTGGTATCGGCCCATATCGCAGTCTAGCTGTAGATTGAGAACAATGTTTGGTTGGATATGTCATGTGTGACTTGATCGTGTGAGAAAATACAAACGTTGTTCATTTTTCGTGCGATATATGTGAAAATACAGCACATGTTCAATGAATAAGGTGTTCGCCTAAAGGCTCACACCTTATTCATTGAACGAGTGCTGTATTTTCCCATATCCCACTTAAATGAACACTGTATGCAAATCTTATTCCATTTTGGAGATGTCTATTTTTCATAACTATAAATATTTTGAAGCTGGAAATTGTGTTAGCAAATCCAGCTTCAAATGATTGAAAAATAAAAACAAACAATTCAGCAGCACAATAATTAAGTGTATCAGAAATCGACTAGATGCAAGCTGAAGCCTACTACCTGTAATTGTGTAGCATATTGTAAATATCAGTAATTGCAGATGAAGCAAAGTTGCCAACCTCAGACAATAAAAAACATAATTTGTCATAAAAAAATCGTAATTTGGCAACATAAAACATCTTGTCACTTGTACTACCACTTTTTTTCAAGTGATTATGTATTTTCCATAATAATGTTTGGATGCACCTCATCTTACTGATTGAATTTCAAGAACCTTTGTTGATATATATTATTGTAACTTTTTGTAAGCAGTCTGTTTCAATGTGAGGTAATACTAGGCCTTTCAGGCCTACAATTGCCTCGCACTGAATCAGATGTGTTTTTTCTCGTACCCTATTTCTTATACTGAATATGTAATTTAGCCAAGCGTAGTAGCATATTGTATCTGATACAGCAAATTCGTAGATCTACCGTATATTGGCTGATCTGAATTGAATTGATGTCTCGAAATATACCTCGTCATTAAATAACAAATCTACTGCTGTGTATTTTTACTGATGCATCCCTTTTATCCCTTTTCAGCAGATTTATGAATGAAAAATCAAGATAATATCATTCATTATTTCTGAGATGCCACTTCTCCATTTTTCCCTGGATTGCCATTTTTTTTAAATTCCGGAATCACGATAAGGCCTAAAAATGTATTTTTTCAACTCCCAGAAGTGAATCTGGAGTGTTTCACATTACCCTGGGCACGCTGATAGAATACATGTGTTATTATTTAAGAATTTTCTATATAATCTAAAAAATAATTTCATTGTAATGTCGGCAGAATGATTGAAGTGAATACTCCAGATCGTGCAATTATACTTTATCAGAAAGCCTATGACATTTCTGAGGTGAGAATTGTTGTTAATTTCCTACCTGTTTAATAAGTTTACCCTCATCAACTTAGATATCATCATTAATTATCAATTCAAGTTGTTATATCATGAAAAAGTTTTAAAAAAATTCCCAACATAAAGCAAAATAATTACACATTGAGTGTATGCTTGGGGTGTTGGTTGTAAGTAACTGTTTAGTATTTAATTATTAATTGATCTCAAGTGTATTTATTTTTTTGTATTAGTCTGAAGATAATGCTCGTCAAATGGCAGAGATGATCGGGAAGGCAGCTCGTCTGCTCATCAGGCTCAGAAGGTGAACTTACCTTCTACTCAACTTCTCCAAGCTTTATTCATTATACAGTAGGCCTGAAACCTGCTGTGAGATCAAAGTCATATTCTCAGCAAAATGGTTACAGTGTAGATATAGTAGACGCTGATAAATGCTTATCAAAATGCCTTGATAAATACTTGATCAAAACATCACAACTAATTAACTGTGACAGGGTTCATACGGGGCCTATATTATTTTTTTCAGGATCTTAAAAGTGCTTGAATTATGGTAAGGCCCTGAAAAGCCTTGAAAATGAACCATTCAATAAGCCATTTTGTAAAAGTTTTTTATAACAGCCAAGAAGCCTAGGCATACACCCTAGGCATACATGCCACATATCTACATGCTATAAAACTAAATTTGTTTTTTTTTAATGTGGTTTGCATTGGGCCTGGAAAAACCTACTTGTTGACTAACCTACTTGTTGGCTTGAAGGCCTCAGATTTTGTTCTGCCCAAGCTACTAACACCAAGGGGAGTACATGTTCCAAAACAACTATAACTCATCATCTATTACAAAATTCAAACCAATTCCTATCACTTGTCTATAATACATTTTAATTTGTAAAGAAATCAAATTACAGCCCTATTTTCCATACGTTGAGCGTAGTAAACTGGCCCGAGAAAAAGTTTGCAAGTATGTCGCTGATTTTGCTGAAACTAACATGAATGTTACACAGGTATATCTAGTGAGCTGTAACGTTTATTTCTCTTTCAGATTGGATGATGCAGCTAAGGCATTGAAGGAGGAGATGGACTGCTACAGTAAGATCTCAAATGAAGGGCTCATCTACAAACTGGTAATGGCTCTTGTGGTGGTTCATCTTCATCGGGACGACTATATCGCAGCTGACCAACTTTTCCAACAAGCTTTAAGGTTGTTATTGTGTTCGCTCAATTTGGCCACAGGCACATACAATAAGTAGTATTGTTCAACTGTTTTATTTATTTTGATTGTTGACTCAATGTGACATTTTGATCTCAGATTCTGAAGTCAAAAGTCTCTAGTTTTTTATACATTTATCATAGGACTGTAAAATATGTATTCAAAAGTAGTGGAAAGAACAAATTAAATAATTTATGATGTCTTTAAAGTGAAAAACTCTCTGGACTTAATACTGCTCAGCAAAGCCAAGAGACAGTATCTGTAAGCAGGAACTACATTTTGACTTTGCACAGCAGTATAGTATACATCAAAATGTTTCAGCACTGGCATAGTTAGTGATGTGTTTCTTATGTCACAGAAACTATGATCGTTTCCATGATAGTGATGAGGCACGACCGATAGAACAACTGCTAGAGGCGTATTATGAGAGTGATCAGGAAGTTGTGGACAGTGTGGTCAAAAATCCACTATTTCGTTTCATGGATAACGAAGTAAGAATATTATCCCATTATTCTTATTTTAGTATACAATTATTTTATCAGGCTATGTGGCATTCAATTTGAATTGCTCAGTCAGGTCCCTTGGACTAACAATTTGTGAATCTTATTACATGTACAGTTTTATTATTACTTAACCCTTGTGCTGCTGGAACCATATCATTATATATTTTTTAGGAAGTTTTTAGCAAAATAAAAAAAATTTGTCTGAAATTGATAACATAAGTTGCGGTAGATGCTTAGTTAGTCAGATAATTCAGTTTTGGGAAAGTTAAATTCTTCATAGAAACCGTTATTTTTTTAAATGACAAAAAATAAAGACAAATGATTCAGCAGCACATGGGTTTATAAATTATAAACAGACATTTCAAATGTGAGTAATATAATCTTTTTGGTACATAAGCGTTGCTTAAACTGTTACTTATGACAGTTTTGTTCCACTAGGAGTTGAGACAAAATGCAAAAAAAAGTTTAGCAAACTAGAACTTCAACTATGGTATTATTTACACATCCATTTTCCATTGTAACCTTTAATCATTATGCATGATGGAGGATATTTAACCCCTGTGTTGCTGGGACCGTATATATTCGTTTTTTTACCGTTATTTGATGCTGGAAATTGCGTTAGTAATTCCAGCTTCGAAAGAATGAAAAATAGAAAAAGCAATTCAGCAGTATATGCAGAATAGTTTTGCAGCTAGCTGGACGACTTATTTAATCTAAAAAGTCTAGTTAATATATAATGCTGTGATTGAATAAATTATGAAATAATCCAGATGATATTTACCGGGTAACCCTAATTTTCAGCCACTTGAAGTTGTGTCTCGCTGCCGCGATCCACAACTTCAAGTGACTAAAAATTTGTCTTGCTGCATTGTTTGTATTGTGTTTTTTTCGTCATTTCAATTTCTAACGCAATTTCCAGCTTCAACTGACGAAGAACATTACAATTTTTTTAAATATACATCTTCTAAAACATCCTAAATTGAGTTGTTTGACTAACTGAGCATCTACCGCAAACTATATTATCCATTTCAGGACATGCAATTTATTATAAAATCTGCTTGAAACTTTATATAAATAAGGGAGAAAATAACACCTAAATGTAAAACATATATTATGGTCTTTATCAATCAGGTAAATAATTAAAATAACATAATACTCAGCAAATTTTATATATTGCATCTCAAAAAATTAAAAGCAACTTTTATGATGATTATAAAAGAGCATGAAGCGAGAGTTTTGAAACAGAATGTACTGAACCGATGAATAAATATGTTTTTTCTTCATTGCCACAGTTCACCAAGTTAGCTCGTGATTTACGTGTTCCTGGTGAGAAAAAAGTAAAGGCGCCTAAAGCAGAGTCAGGGCTGGATGCTGAAGCTGCGGCTTTGAGTATAAACGAGGAAGAAGATGACGAATATGCCGGTGGATTATGCTAGTCAACACATAATCAACAGACTTATCTTATTTATTATATATATATACAAACAGTAGCTGACTTTTACTGTGATAGATCAGTGTTCAGCATGTAGTGTCCATTAGATATCATCACCTGAAGATTAAAGGGTTATATGCGCCAAATAGTGCTGCATATGACCCTTTAATTCCAAAGGATTATTCAGTTGACATTGTATAGATTCGGTGTGATTTTGCATGTACTTAACCCTTTACATACTCTGTGATTCCGTCTAATTTTCATTCACTGTGAGGTGTGAATTGCTATCGCAATTCACACCTCGCAGTGAATGGAAATTACCAAATTTTATAGGATACCCAAGTGTATTCCCAGTATAGCAAAGTAAAAATTCCTAACATCTTGATTTTAAAGGGTAATGATTTTTAGCCCGCTTTTTAATTTTAATCAAAAAAAGGTGGGCTATTGCAATTAAAGTTTGGCGTCGTCGGCGTTAACTTTTGGTTGTGGGCACCATAACTTGAAAAGTTTTTCATGTATCCTTCCCAAATTTGTTATGCATGTTACTAATGACCAGTTCTCGTACAAGTTTGATAACGGCTGAAATTTTTTTCAAAATGGCAGATTTATTTTGATTTTTTGCATTTTACGTCAAAAATTTGACCTTGTGGGCGCAATAACTTCCAAGTTTAGTAATAGCGGGGGCTATTGTTGAGTGTGCTCTTGTTTCAATTCAATTAATTTTTATTGCAAATGCTAGTGTATGTATATGTACATGTGTATATATATATATATGTCAGATGCCACCTATATTACTGGTATGCATAACTTCTATGTAAAGGCATGTGAGCATCCATAACTGATTGCCTCTAGTATTCAGCAATGTTTCACTACCCGGCAAACACAAGATGTTGATCCAATGCTGACCTGATGTTAGCCCACTGTCTGCCCTGTGGGACCAACATCAGGCCAGCATTGGTTTAACGTCTCGTGTTTGCTGCATGGCTGGATCCAGGATCTGAAGGGAGGTGCAAGGGGGTCCAGGGGCCTGCGAGATTTGTTTGGCTTATTTTGACCAATTTAGGGGACTTTCGAATTAATTTGTAAAAAAAAAAGAGTTCCCCTGGATGTGTCACTGTGCTGGGTACGGGGTAGGCCTACAGTGAGTTCACTCTAAAAATTGATTGCATCTGATCGTTTAACATTATATACGTCTATTCATTGTACATGTATACGTAATTATTTGGTTGGAAAACCATTAATGCAGGTAGTGGTATTGCGGAATTTTTGGGAGGAATGCCAAATGTGATGTGTTACCCTGTTTACACAGATAAATAACAATCCAGTAACAAAATGGATTCAGCTTAACCCTTTCAGCGCTGGGACCATCTGTAGGCTCAGATTCTGACGTCTAAAGACGGTCCCTCGCTGAAAGAATTAAAAAAATATTATGGTTGTAGAACCATAACATATGTCTTCAAATAAAGCTAGCCAAGACATTTATGATAATTTCAAATTAAAAAAACTTTGGTCTCCATGGTTTACATACAAACTATGTCAGCATTTGAAGAGTTTATCAGTAGACTGACCAGACCAATGGATGAGGTAGACGATTGTCATCCCGCCATTATTATATGTCACTTAACGTGCAATATCAAAACAGAATGTAAATAAAGCAGTGTGTTTTGTATGCGGCAATATGTTGTCGAATTACCATACATTTATATGTCCATAGACTAGCAGCACTTTCTAACTTTTACATCCTTACATGTCTTTGTTTAGTATGGTGAAACAGCTGTTTTAGCATCCGCAATTATGATGCTATGGTAATTATTAATGTTGTTGTGTTTATCATAAATCATTCCAAGTTATAATTTTCAACTACATAAAGTTGTATAAAGCTCTTGGAAGTTATTATATATTATCATCTTATTCAAAGGAATACCTTTTTGTTTAAGTTAAAGGGACTAGCACACCACCTGGTTTTAGTAAGGCAATGTTTGAATTTGTGAGAAGCTTGACTAAATTAAGTAGTGGGCTTGTCCCTTTAGAGGTGCTCTTTTTACTGGCCTGCTGCTTCCCAGTTGTGTCATCATAATATACAGATTATATTTCTTGTGAATGACACACCTTTCATCACTGCTTTTCTTTTGTTTTCAAGCGTAAAAAGAACGAAAATTTCTGATATTTCATATGTCTAAATTATAGCTGTTTGTTTTTTAAGTATTTTTGTGGCGGCTAAAATGTGCTCATCATCTAAATGCAAATTAATGCCATCAGTAAGGAGCTTACGGTTGCACTGGATCATAGTTGGAATTCAGACAAATAACTTTGAAGACTAATTTAAAGTCAATCATTTATAATAATCCAAGAATTTCGTCGTTGTGAGTGTTTATCACCCGCTTCAAGTCACAGTTTATGAGAGTGAGTCACAAATTCAGTTGTGTAAATATCATAACTTAGGAAGTAAGCACTCTAACGTTCTATCCTCGTAAAGTAAATGATATTATCCTACAAAGCGTGCTGTTTTCATCCTTCATCACATATAACCCCTTCTCATGTATAATTACATCTGTTCATCCCATTTCAATAGATATTCTCTTATAATTTATTGAAACTCTTACTGAATTTGTTAAATTGTTTAAAATTGCATTCCATTTGCTGTGTACATACATGTAGATGCACATGTCGTCCCTTTGGAGTTAAAAGGTGCTGAACTGCCACTTTACAAAGTGGCAGCTCAGCACCTTCTAACTCCAAGGGGACGATGTAGCATGCATATTCAGTGATCATGTTAACCCTTAAGGTTTTAGGTTATAGAATTCAAATTTTTACCTACTTGAAGTTATGTCTCGCTACCACGACCCACAATTTTAAGTGCGTAAAAATTACTTATAAATGTACAATTTGAATCAGAACATATGAATGGCTTAGAGGTAAAGTGATCCAAGTCCGCATTTGCTCATTTTTCTATAAAAGGCTTTAAAGTTAAAACCAATTAACAAAATGATAAATTTCGCTTTTAATTCAATTTTTTTACGTCAATAATAAGAAGCATATGGGTAATTATTCATTGGTGTTTATTATATATTCCTATTGACAGGTATATAGTTATTGATGTCGTAAAACTGATTTCTGGCACTTTTTTTTCATTTTATTTATCAAAAGTTTATTTGAAATTTAAAAATACAAATTTCTTCATAAAAGTCACAAACTGGCATAAAAACTGTCTAGTGTTTCGTCATCTTGGTCCAGTGAAAATTTGGTAATGATTGGCATTGCATAGACAAATTCATATAAGGGGGTGTTTTATAACATTTCAGCAGCCATTTTCCGTATGTCTCAGAGGTAGACTGATCCAAGTCAAAATGTCCCCATATCAATTGATGGACTTGGATCACTTTACCATTGAAGAAAAATGTCATTTTTTAAAGTGAAAAAATATATGTTGATTAATAAGTTTCGATTTTTTTACGAATGGCTTAGATATTTTAGTATAGTATTTTCTATATATTGAACTTTCCCAAAATGACATAAGCAGAAAAAAGTTGAATTTTGGACTTGGATCACTTTACTTCTGAGCCATTCATATGTCTATCCTGCAAATTTAATGCTCACAAATTGTCTGTTTGATGGACAAACAGAAATGTTAAAAATGGCTATCGACGCCATTAGCTTTTGAATGGTTAACTACCTGACCGACTGATTTGATAATTACAGTTAGTATTTTTTATTCATTTGAAGGTTGAAATTGTATTTCCAAATTCTAGTTATTTGATCAATTCAGCATATTACGAAACGTGACTCAAGACGATGACCCAGTGTTGATGTAATGTCGGGCCAGCGTCGATTACGGGGGCGGAACGTTAGATCAACATTGGCTAAACGTATTGTGCTTGCTGGGTAGGAGGTCAGTGCCTGCCATGTCTGTAGGCATGTCTGTGGTTCAATAGTGTGTGTGTAAAAGCAAATGAGTTTGTGAAGAATAATTATGTAGAAAAGACACAAATTTGAATTGTTTTTATTTTTATTGATTATTCAATAAATACACTGCATGTCATCATGAAGCTCATCGGTGTCTGATATTCCATTTTATATTTTATCTCCCACCCAACAAAGTTGGGGTTCCGGGGGTTATGGCATCGCACCGGATGTCCATCCATTTGATTGTCCCTCTGTAGGCCTACCTACTTTTCTACCTACATCTCAGCATAATATCGTGATTTATTTTAATATTGCTGTTATCTGGAAAACTTGGCCAGATAGCTAGACCATCAGGCTTACCATAAAACAAAATGTGCGATTTCAGGTGGGGATATGCACTGAAAAAATTTAACTTTTTCAAAATAAACGACTATCGGCCATTATTAGGCCTACTTGTATATATACCAAGGTATATAGAATATATTCCTTGTATATAGGTCTACCGGTTCCCGGACATCTCGCATCATTGCCACTTCGCATCATAGTCATTTCGCCCCCGTCGTTGGACGCTTCGCATCATAGTCATCTCGCATCATAGTCATTTCGCCGTCGTTATTCATAATAGACCTACACTGATGCATCACTATTTTATTCCAAACCCTATCATTCTATAGGCCTAGTTATCGCATCATAGAGATATATTTAGCAGAGATCATATTCGCTATAGGCCTACTCCAGTGAACATGGTGAAACATTATGATTATATATCGAATCCGCTACTGTAAGAAAACAAACACATAACCAGGATATAGTTGTTTTAATCTCATTTTATTTTTTATTTTGCTGCTCTCTAGTGAGGTGTAGGCCTATGGTGACACAACAGACTTTATTATGATATAATAACATATTAAACCAATATTCATGAATCTCACTGTACAGAATTATTAAATAATTAGTATGATGTAAATAAGAAATTATCACAGACCAGCAGACAGACATACAGACATACAGACGGACAGACATAAGGGCCTACAGACATACATGTGGACATTATTACCATCCTTACGTTTATTTTATTAAAGTTGTCTAAATTCTTAGGCTTATTCCATAGCTATAAACGATATAATTATATCTGGTGCTTCTGGTTAATTCATTCTGTATATTGCCACACGAGACTCCTTTGTCAACATTAGGCCTATTACCAGTATAAAATATCTCTGCTCTTACTAATTTCAATATACCTGTGCGTAATGCGACAGGGAAGTGACTACGATGCGAAATGACTATGGTGCGACGGCGAAAGATCAGTCTAACCAAGAACGTTCTATACAACGTCCTTTGTCTAACTGCTATGTTCATAGGCCTGTAGCTGTGGGAAGGTTATTACTGCTACAATGCGACGGGGGCGAGATGACTATGATGCGAAATGACTATGATGCGAGATGTCTCATTTAAATGACTATGATGCAAAATGACTATGATGCGAGACGTCTCATTCAAATGCGACGGCGAAGCGTCCTCTGGTGAAAGGGGGGCGAAGTGGCAATGATGCGAGATGTCTACCGGCCGTCGTATACCAGTGGTTAGAGCTGCGGGCACAAAGTCGGGAGGTCGTGGGTTGGAATCCCACATTGGACATGATCGGGAGTCTCGGAGCTATGACTCATTTGGGGATGATTAGCTACCAACAGGTGTTTTTGATGGCCGGGCCCAGTTTATAAGTCCGGTGGTCAGTCGGATTGAGGTCAGGCTGATTACATCCAGACCAAGTGACAGGAAGTTGGTCTCACAGCTCTGTCAAGTAGGCCTAGTCCCACACGTGACGACCAAATAAAAAAAAGGAAGCTTAATATCCGACAAACCGTGCCAGATAGTTAGACCATTAGGCCTACTATAAAACAAGATGTGTGGTTTCGAGTAGGGATATATGTCCTGAAAAATTTCCGCTCGAGCAAATTCAAAAGGGTTGACTTGCAGCCATTATTACCCCTGGGCCCGAAGAGGTATTGTCGTCCGCCGCCGCATGCAGCTTTTTGGCTACTACACCACCGTGGTGCAACAGATTGAATTCATTCAACCCCTCCGGCATTTTTTTACTCAAGATTACGTGAAGTTACCCTTGACTATGGGTATGACCTGATTAAATATTCAGCTTTCCACCGATAATTAAAATGGCCGCCATCTGGGTACTATTTTTTCAGAATTCCCTTGAATCCTGGTAGGCCTATATATAAGTTTTCAGGGTCTACAAGTCTATTGGCATTGTGCGTTTTGTGTGGGACCGAAGGCTATGGCGGCCATTTTGTTTTTAGCAATTTTAATAAATCGTTCTAATTTTCAGTTGAATGCTATGAAACCTGGCATATAGTTTTTTCGAGGCTTTATAGTGGCCATCTTGATTTTATTTGATTTTATATACATCGATCTTCTATTACTGCACATACGTATTTTTGACTTTAATATGAATAATATTTTGAAAACCATGTCAGATAGCTATAGACCAATGCTATAAAACAAAATGTGGGGTTTTAGCATGTTCAGGAAGGTATATATAGCCTAAATTTCAACTTGACCTAATTCAAAAAGACCGACCTGCGGCCATGATTGACTTAAATATCTATAATATAGATGGCATATTGTGCTAGATAGCTAGGCCATTACTGTAAAACAAAATGCTACTGTATTTCCTTACAATTTAACGTAAACGGGCATACAGCTATACAATTTTCACAAAACTTTATCAAACCTTCCACGGTCAAGTTAAAATATAACACTTCCTTTCAATTCAACATCAATGCGAATTTTAAATTCCATCTTTGCGAAACTTCCTCATTCCTATCACTCACTAAAAAGTAGGCCTACTCATCGTTATTATTATCATGATTATGTTATTCCCATAACAACTTAGCCATATGTAGCTCATTTTTATGTCTTACTAAATCATACCCATTCCCAACATAAATTTTGTTAATCCATTGCTGACCAGTTCCATGACTTATTTACTAACGCAGTGACGTGCACAGCAGCCGGCGTGCGCCCCCCCCCCCTCCCGTTCAGCTGCTCTAAAAAATGCCTTATTGCCATTACACGCCAGCACTCGTCGTAGTCTCCGTACGTTATCACAAGGGGTGTTTATCAGTTAATGACCAGTGAAATCACTACCGTAGTTATCACAAATTATGCAACATCCCTCCCCTACTGGGGTTGAAAGCAAATTCGCCCTGTAACAGGAAGCAGGGCGTACCCCCTCCTGATATCACTGCCGCCCATTGTTCCAATGTTGAGCTGCTGCTGTTGCTATCATAGCTACTATCCAACATGAGACGACGAGCCAAAATTAGATCAGGCTGGATATATAACCTTCTTGGTTATGTTAGATGCTGAATGCAGGTACACAGCCCCAGTATTATGTGGGGGAGGGACAGCATTGGTTCAACGCCGTTACGTCTTGTGTTTGGAGGGTGATGCTGAGTTGTAGTCTGTTGGATGCTCCTGCTGTCATATGCCGGCTCCTGTGGCTTTCCCAGCAAACACGAGGCGTTCACCCAATGTTGGTACATTGTTGGGCCAGCGTCGTAGACGATGGGCCAACATTGTACCAACATTGGGTGAACGTCTCGTGCAGCAAACACGAGGCGTTCACCCAATGTTGGTACATTGTTGGGCCAGCGTCGTAGACGATGGGCCAACATTGTACCAACATTGGGTGAACGTCCCGTGTTTGCTGGGTTGTTACTGCTTCCAAGGGATGATTTGGTCCCTTATAGATATGTTATGCTTATAATGTGCTACTTTATAGGCTCTATGCGGAGAGGAGTCGTTTTCCATGTCAATGTTATTGTTGTGAAAAGCTATGGAACCCTTTTAACCCTTTACCTGCCAGTGACGTATATCATGCGATATAATTATATCCATTAAAATCATTTAAATATGAAATATCTCTAGACCCTACCCATAAAAATCAAATATGCCTACCCTTAAATTGGATCTTTAATTTGAGATATATCATTTTATGCAGTTTATAAATTTGTGTAATTTGCATTCACTGCTGTGAAGCAGGAATTGTGGTAACTATTTTTAAAAAGCACAGTGAATAAAGCATATAATTAAATTTCGGATTAGGCAACAAGGAGCATGCAGAAAAAAATTCAAATTCATTTATTATTAATTAATATTATTTATTCAATTACAGTTTTTAATCTGTTAAGGTATATATTTGTAATAATGGATACAAAGGAGACCCGCAAACGTAGCTTTGTTAAAAACCGCTTCTATGCGGGCCACATAAACATAAAGTATTAGAAACACTATTAAATTGGAAATATCATTTGTATAATTTAGCTAGTGTGGTTTTATTGTCTGAAACTGGATTATTCACACAGTGCCATTATTTAATATTTACAGGTGAGAAAATGGAAAAGATATCTAATTTTATACTTTAAAAGTATGTTTGATTATTATACTGGTCAGTACGTGTCTGGTAATTCGTAGAATGACAACTAACATTAGATTGAATATATACTCTCCCCTACATGGACTTTAAATATACGTGATAAACATTATCGTTAAATAAAATGTGTTACTTTTTTGTACATAGTATGCAAATCAAGCCCCCCCCCCCCTAAATGATAAACATGCCTTCAAAATAATTTAGATTGCAAGGAAAAACACCCCTTGGGGTATGCCAAGTAAACCCCTGTGGGATAATTTACCGCCCCCCCCCCCCCCACTCCAATATTCCTGGGCACGTCACTGTAACGTTAGTTCGCACCAAAAATCAACTTATTTTCCACGACTTCCCAAAATAGTTCTCTTATCAATTACCAGATGACGCTTCCATCCACACAAACATTAAGTAAATTCCACTATCACCTGATCACACTGGCTCATTTCCACAACCTAATAGGCCCAAACCATGTCAACTACCATCTCGTTCAAAATTACTCGCGCCCACGACTTGCTAGTTCTTTCCATATTACCCTTCTTCTAAGGCTTCCATGATTTACCAGCTCCTTCCACTAGATCCACTAGATGACCTAGGCCTATATATCCTGAGCAAATTGTAGCCTGTAGCCTTGCATTGCAAATAAATATGTCATTCCCAACAGCTGCGTAAAAGGCTTGACAAATGGTACGATGCAGCGCTAACACTGTTTAGGCCTAATCAAGTTTTCCGTTTTAGTTCTGTGCCGCATGTAGGCCACTATCATATCATAATTATAGAAACTCACAATTAGTGGGCTTGTTAAGTGCACCATAACCTGAAAATCATAGTACAATACTCTAATTTGGTAGGAATATGCGTAAGGACCTTGTTAAAAAATATCAAGGTGGACACACTCTATGATATAGTCCGTAATAACAGACTCTGTGTTCCATACACGTAAGGTGAATTACGTTTCATATGTATAGGCCTACCTTTTCAGAAGTAGGCCTATGGAGTACACAATTTTTGGATTGGACTGGCTTTATTACGAGAAACGAAACTGGTAGACATGGACGACCGCACACACATTCTGAATCTCAGAGATTATGTACATCATTATTATATTATTATAATATATTATAATAAAAATAAACTGTGTATTGTTTTGTTTTGTTTTTCCTATGATTATATTAAAAAAAACATATTGAGAGCTGATATCAGAGAATTAAAAACTGCGTTATTGGCATTTCAAATATCATATATATCAGCACACAAGACAAAAGAGACCCCCAATGCTTCGAGTATTTTACATTTGTACACGGTTTTGTCTGCAGGTAAGCTATGTGAACAAGCTTGAAATGAACAACGTATTGTATGGATCATCCACAGCGTTGATTCGTGTTTACGACATTATCATGTAACCTTGACCCAGCAATCAATTGGACCTAACAAATTCATGTTATTGTGACAGAAACCTCAATTCATGTTCGAGATTATCGATTACAATAATTCTGAAGTATTTATATTGCTACAAATTATATCAAGGAGATAAGCTAACTGTACTGAGATTATAGGTAAGTGTGTTATAGTTCATACGTTGCTCTTGAAAAAAACACAACATAAGCTAATGGGTCAAGTTCTGACGCTAAACGATCAGTGAAGCGTCATTTCGGACTACTATGACAGAGCGGCCTCATTTTCATAAATCAAAGATGGCCGCATTGGCATCTGAAACATTTAGCAAATTTAGCCATAAAATTGTTATAGTAATGTATAAACCATTTATAGTTTATTTTTTTAAGGGGAGGGGAGCACCAATATTCTTTGTTTTAATAATTAAATGTCAATGTCTTTTTTTGTTAGGTCAAGGTCAAGGTATTTTTCGCTCAAAAAAATAAAACATGGTATATATAGTTTTTCTATGTCACCCGAATAAAGGTTAATTAATAAAAAATGGTTTAGCTATTTACTTAATTTGTGTCACCCTTGTGTTGCTAGGCTCTTTTATTTAGATATTAAAACAATTTTCAAAACAAATAAAATGACACTGAAAACGATGAATGGTTTGTGTAAGATAGTCAGATAGTCTGATAAAAGCATTTCATGTATGCTAATAAAGTGACCTATTTATTGGTTATTACAGATTTGAACAATTGAAAATGAGTAACAAATACTTCAGCAGTCAAAGGGTAATTTTCAAAGAAATATTTTTGGCCTACTTTCTTCTCACTTTGTGCACATTTAATCTGGCCGGAAAATTGATCAAGGTGTATTCTAACATGAAAATGTCTGCCATACACCATCTCCTATGCGACATGGTGTAATGTACCATGGGAAAAAATCAGACATTATCTCGTACTTCACTGATCTCATTGTAGACCCACCACAATCAACAACCTCAATTTTGGATTGTGTGCTTCTGGTGCAACTCATCCGTCCTTGGACAGCAGTAATTACTATCAGGGAGTAGGCCTATGCTCAAGATGTATTCTTACCATACAGAAAAAACTGGCTAAAGGATGTCAACAGGCTTGCCATTGTTTGGGATGTTTATCTTCGACAGAGTCACCAGACTGGCGATCGACTGAAAGTGACTCTTCCCACCTAGCCGTGGACCAGGCGACTCGCTCCGCTCACCTCCGATCAGCGCTACTTTCCACCAAGATATCGTCAAATTAGGTTGATTTTTTTAAAGCGGTTTACAAGATCACAAGAGCTGTTCACCCTATTTTCGAATGAAGTAGAATGTATTGTCGTACCTGCTGCAAGGTAGTTGTGACTACAAATGGGTCAGTGTGCAGTGTGCAGTGTGCTCAGATCTGAATCATAACCTGAAAAACATCAGCCCGTGTGATCATGAAGAGGCTTATACCAGGATGCTACTCCATGTGCGTGACGCATTGTTAACCCTTTGACTTCCAGGCCGGGGTGCATGCCAGGATCCAGATATACTGGTGTACGAGTTCTATTTTTCGTCATTTGAAGCTGGAATTGCTAACGCAATTTCCAGCTTCAAATGAAGAAAAATACATAAATGTAGTATATATTTGACGAAAATTTGTGTCATTTTATGGTTACGTTCATTGACGAATGACGACGGCAATTTCCGTCATGTATGGTAGTGAAAAGGTTAAATGGATCGCACATTAAACAGCTGATCTGCACAAACTATAGTGGCGTTCTCGTACTTGCCGTTTGTTCAATAGCACGGCTGCAGCGGTCAAAAGAGCTCTGGCTTACAACTTGAACAGGACCACAATTTCTAAATATTGCAGCTCATCAAATTGACTTGAGACAACTTGGACCAAAACAAGATTTGCTCTTACAGCATTTTATGCTTTGACAGGCTCGGCCACCACGTCTGCGTTTTAAGGCCATGGGAAGAAAAGAGTATGAAATGTTTAGCAACAGTAGCCTATCAGAGGCGAACTCTGCACTGACGCTACTCTCTGGGTCTGAAATAAATATAATCAGAAATACATAAGAGAGAACTTAAGTATTTCTGATATAATGGAAGTAAACAAATACGCGATTCAACTTATTGAAAACTTTGTTGTGAGACTGTATGATTAATTAATTATGAAAACATGTATAGACACCAATTTCATGGATCTACCATTGTTAGTTTTCGAGATATTGGTAAACGTGTGATTTTAAGTAGTTGGGGGAGAATGCCCATCAATGGAAATTTCCGTTCACTACAAAATTTAAATGGCCGAAACAATGCAAAGCTTTTAGTGAACATGTGAAAGATAAATTTTAACTAGTATAACATAGGCCCTACCCTAATAATATATCTCCTAATTCACATCGATTTGATTGATTTTTCATTATTATTGTTTACTCTACATATGAAAAGTATTTTAATTTTATTTTCCTAAGTATAAATTCTTACTTTCGGAAATAAAAAACGCTAGGGTTGGGCGACTAAGCATAAATCCATATGAAAATATAACCTTCAAGAAACTTCATTTAATTACCTATGAACCCTCATGATGCCCCGAAGAACCATTTTGGATCCATGAAAACAAACTTAATCATTTTGTACACTTCAATAACTTACAATATATGTTTGCCTGTCGTCTGTAACTGTATTAGGATATGGTGGTTATCGTAAAATGTGAAAATAACACTCAATTTCTTAGAATGTTTTTTTTTTAGACTGGGCCAGGTTGTACGCATGTGCGTACTTGCATACATGCTGGCTACGCCACTGAACATGCTTAGACGCTAATTTTCTTGTATATAATTAAGTTTGCGATCTGATTAGGCCTACAATAGTCTGGGCCAAGTGGCTACTTGAACAGCAAATTTTGTTCCATGGCTAATGAATACATGTACTTATAGTTAAACTGCCCTGAAAAGAATAACCCTAGTCCCATCAACTTCCGCTAGCTTTCCTGCCTCCAACCTCAATTTTTTCTGGCAGGTTATTTTTTTTGTCAACCAAGGGGGGTTACAGAAACCTAATATTTGCTAATATGCTAATATGCTAATATTTGAGGTCAGAATGCTTGTGATATCAGAGGTCAGAATGCCTTGTAATATCTGAGGTCTGAATGCCTTGTAATATCTGAGGTCTGAAAGTCTTGTAATATCTGAGGTCAGAATGCCTTGTAATATCTGAGGTCTGAATGCCTTGTAATGTCTGAGGTCTCAATGCCTTGTAATATCTGAGGTCAGAATGCCTTGTAATATCTGAAGTCATAATGCCTTGTGATATCTGAGGTCTGAATGCCTTGTAATATCTGAGGTCTGAATGCCTTGTAATATCTGAGATCAGAATGCTAATATTTGAGGTCAGAATGTAATATCTGAGGTCAGAATGCTAATATTTGAGGTGAGAATGCGTTGTAATATCTGAGGGCAGAATGCCTTGTAATATCTGAGGTCTGAATGCCTTGTAATATCTGAGATCTGAATGCCTTGTAATGTCTGAGGTCTGAATGCCTTGTAATGTTTGAGGTCTGAATGTCTTGTAATATCTGAGGTCAGAATGCCTTGTAATATCTGAGGTCAGAATGTCTTTTAATATCTGAGGTCAGAATGCCTTGTAATATCTGAGGTCAGAATGCCTTGTAATATCTGAGGTCTGAATGCCTTGTAATATCGGAGGTCAGAACGCCTTGTGATATCTGAGGTCTGAATGCCTTGTAATATATGAGGTCTGAATGCCTTGTGATATCTGAGGTCCGAATGCCTTGTAATATCTGAGGTATGAATGCCTTGTAATATCTGAGGTCTGAATGCCTTGTAATATCTGAGGTCAGAATACCTTGTAATATCTGAGGTTAGACTTCCTTGTAATATCTGAGGTCTGAATGCCTTGTAATATCTGAGGTCTTAATGCCTTGTAATATATGAGGTTTGAATGCCTTGTAATATCTGAGGTCAAATGCCTTGTAATATCTGAGGTCTGAATGCCTTGTAACATCTGAGGTCTGAATGCCTTTTAATATCTGAGGTCAGAATGCCTTGTAATATCTGAGGTCTGAATGTCTTGTAATATCTGAAGTCAGAATGCCTTGTAATATCTGAAGTCAGAATGCCTTGCAATATCTGAAGTCAGAATGCCTTGTAATATCTGAGGTCTGAAAGCCTTGTAATATTTGAAGTCAGAATGCCTTGTGATATCAGAGGTCAGAATGCCTTGTAATATCTGAGGTTACAATACCTTGTAATATCTGAGGTCTGAATGCCTTGTAATATCTGAGGTCTGAATGCCTTGTAATATATGAGGTCTGAATGCCTTGTAATATCTGAGGTCATATGCCTTGTAATATCTGAGGTCTGAATGCCTTGTAATATCTGAGGTCTGAATACCTTGTAATATCTGAGGTTAGAAATCCTTGTAATATCTGAGGTCTGAATGCCTTGTAATATCTGAGGTCTTAATGCCTTGTAATATATGAGGTTTGAATGCCTTGTAATATCTGAGGTCATATGCCTTTTAATATCTGAGGTCTGAATGCCTTGTAATATCTGAGGTCAGAATGCCTTGTGATATCTGAGGTCTGAATGCCTTGTAATATCTGAGGTCTGAATGTCTTGTAATATCTGAAGTCAGAATGCCTTGTAATATCTGAAGTCAGAATGCCTTGCAATATCTGAAGTCAGAATGCCTTGTAATATCTGAGGTCTGAATGCCTTGTAATATCTGAGGTCTGAATGCTTTGTAATATTTGAGGTCAGAATGCCTTGTGATATCTGAGGTCAGAATGCCTTGTAATATCTGATGTTACAATACTTTGTAATATCTGAGGTCTGAATGCCTTGTAATATCTGAGGTCTGAATGCCTTGTAATATATGAGGTCTGAATGCCTTGTAATATCTGAGGTCATATGTCTTGTAATATCTGAGGTCTGAATGCCTTGTAACATCTGAGGTCTGAATGCCTTTTAATATCTGAGGTCATATGCCTTGTAATATCTGAGGTCTGAATGCCTTGTAAAATCTGAAGTCTGAATGCCTTGTAATATCTGAAGTCAGAATGCCTTGTAATATCTGAGGTCAGAATACCTTGTAATATCTGAGGTTAGAATGCCTTGTGATAATCTGAGGTTAGAATGCCATGTAATATCTGAAGTCAGAATGCCTTGTAATATCTGAGGTCAGAATGCCTTGTAATATCTGAGGTCAAAATGCCTTGTAATATCTGAGGACAGAATGCCTTGTAATATCTGAGGTCTGAATGCCTTGTAATATCTGAGATCTGAATGCCTTGTAATGTCTGAGGTCTGAATGCCTTGTAATGTTTGAGGTCTGAATGTCTTGTAATATCTGAGGTCAGAATGCCTTGTAATATTTGAGGTCAGAATGTCTTTTAATATCTGAGGTCAGAATGCCTTGTAATATCTGAGGTCAGAATGCCTTGTAATATCTGAGGTCTGAATGCCTTGTAATATCGGAGGTCAGAACGCCTTGTGATATCTGAGGTCTGAATGCTTTGTAATATATGAGGTCTGAATGCCTTGTGATATCTGAGGTCCGAATGCCTTGTAATATCTGAGGTATGAATGCCTTGTAATATCTGAGGTCTGAATGCCTTGTAATATCTGAGGTCAGAATACCTTGTAATATCTGAGGTTAGAATTCCTTGTAATATCTGAGGTCTGAATGCCTTGTAATATCTGAGGTCTTAATGCCTTGTAATATATGAGGTTTGAATGCCTTGTAATATCTGAGGTCATATGCCTTGTAATATCTGAGGTCTGAATGCCTTGTAACATCTGAGGTCTGAATGCCTTTTAATATCTGAGGTCAGAATGCCTTGTAATATCTGAGGTCTGAATGTCTTGTAATATCTGAAGTCAGAATGCCTTGTAATATCTGAAGTCAGAATGCCTTGCAATATCTGAAGTCAGAATGCCTTGTAATATCTGAGGTCTGAAAGCCTTGTAATATTTGAAGTCAGAATGCCTTGTGATATCAGAGGTCAGAATGCCTTGTAATATCTGAGGTTACAATACCTTGTAATATCTGAGGTCTGAATGCCTTGTAATATCTGAGGTCTGAATGCCTTGTAATATATGAGGTCATATGCCTTGTAATATCTGAGGTCATATGCCTTGTAATATCTGAGGTCTGAATGCCTTGTAATATCTGAGGTCAGAATACCTTGTAATATCTGAGGTTAGAAATCCTTGTAATATCTGAGGTCTGAATGCCTTGTAATATCTGAGGTCTTAATGCCTTGTAATATATGAGGTTTGAATGCCTTGTAATATCTGAGGTCATATGCCTTTTAATATCTGAGGTCTGAATGCCTTGTAATATCTGAGGTCAGAATGCCTTGTGATATCTGAGGTCTGAATGCCTTGTAATATCTGAGGTCTGAATGTCTTGTAATATCTGAAGTCAGAATGCCTTGTAATATCTGAAGTCAGAATGCCTTGCAATATCTGAAGTCAGAATGCCTTGTAATATCTGAGGTCTGAATGCCTTGTAATATCTGAGGTCTGAATGCCTTGTAATATTTGAGGTCAGAATGCCTTGTGATATCTGAGGTCAGAATGCCTTGTAATATCTGAGGTTACAATACCTTGTAATATCTGAGGTCTGAATGCCTTGTAATATCTGAGGTCTGAATGCCTTGTAATATATGAGGTCTGAATGCCTTGTAATATCTGAGGTCATATGTCTTGTAATATCTGAGGTCTGAATGCCTTGTAACATCTGAGGTCTGAATGCCTTTTAATATCTGAGGTCATATGCCTTGTAATATCTGAGGTCTGAATGCCTTGTAAAATCTGAAGTCTGAATGCCTTGTTATATCTGAAGTCAGAATGCCTTGTAATATCTGAGGTCAGAATACCTTGTAATATCTGAGGTTAGAATGCCTTGTGATAATCTGAGGTTAGAATGCCATGTAATATCTGAAGTCAGAATGCCTTGTAATATCTGAGGTCAGAATGCCTTGTAATATCTGAGGTCAAAATGCCTTGTAATATCTGAGGACAGAATGCCTTGTAATATCTGAGGTCTGAATGCCTTGTAATATCTGAGATCTGAATGCCTTGTAATGTCTGAGGTCTGAATGCCTTGTAATGTTTGAGGTCTGAATGTCTTGTAATATCTGAGGTCAGAATGCCTTGTAATATCTGAGGTCAGAATGTCTTTTAATATCTGAGGTCAGAATGCCTTGTAATATCTGAGGTCAGAATGCCTTGTAATATCTGAGGTCTGAATGCCTTGTAATATCGGAGGTCAGAGCGCCTTGTGATATCTGAGGTCTGAATGCCTTGTAATATATGAGGTCTGAATGCCTTGTGATATCTGAGGTCCGAATGCCTTGTAATATCTGAGGTATGAATGCCTTGTAATATCTGAGGTCTGAATGCCTTGTAATATCTGAGGTCAGAATACCTTGTAATATCTGAGGTTAGAATTCCTTGTAATATCTGAGGTCTGAATGCCTTGTAATATCTGAGGTCTTAATGCCTTGTAATATATGAGGTTTGAATGCCTTGTAATATCTGAGGTCATATGCCTTGTAATATCTGAGGTCTGAATGCCTTGTAACATCTGAGGTCTGAATGCCTTTTAATATCTGAGGTGAAAATGCCTTGTAATATCTGAGGTCTGAATGTCTTGTAATATCTGAAGTCAGAATGCCTTGTAATATCTGAAGTCAGAATGCCTTGCAATATCTGAAGTCAGAATGCCTTGTAATATCTGAGGTCTGAAAGCCGTGTAATATTTGAAGTCAGAATGCCTTGTGATATCAGAGGTCAGAATGCCTTGTAATATCTGAGGTTACAATACCTTGTAATATCTGAGGTCTGAATGCCTTGTAATATCTGAGGTCTGAATGCCTTGTAATATATGAGGTCTGAATGCCTTGTAATATCTGAGGTCATATGCCTTGTAATATCTGAGGTCTGAATGCCTTGTAATATCTGAGGTCAGAATACCTTGTAATATCTGAGGTTAGAAATCCTTGTAATATCTGAGGTCTGAATGCCTTGTAATATCTGAGGTCTGAATGCCTTGTAATATCTGAGGTCATATGCCTTGTAATATCTGAGGTCTGAATGCCTTGTAATATCTGAGGTCAGAATACCTTGTAATATCTGAGGTTAGAAATCCTTGTAATATCTGAGGTCTGAATGCCTTGTAATATCTGAGGTCTTAATGCCTTGTAATATATGAGGTTTGAATGCCTTGTAATATCTGAGGTCATATGCCTTTTAATATCTGAGGTCTGAATGCCTTGTAATATCTGAGGTCAGAATGCCTTGTGATATCTGAGGTCTGAATGCCTTGTAATATCTGAGGTCTGAATGTCTTGTAATATCTGAAGTCAGAATGCCTTGTAATATCTGAAGTCAGAATGCCTTGCAATATCTGAAGTCAGAATGCCTTGTAATATCTGAGGTCTGAATGCCTTGTAATATCTGAGGTCTGAATGCCTTGTAATATTTGAGGTCAGAATGCCTTGTGATATCTGAGGTCAGAATGCCTTGTAATATCTGAGGTTACAATACCTTGTAATATCTGAGGTCTGAATGCCTTGTAATATCTGAGGTCTGAATGCCTTGTAATATATGAGGTCTGAATGCCTTGTAATATCTGAGGTCATATGTCTTGTAATATCTGAGGTCTGAATGCCTTGTAACATCTGAGGTCTGAATGCCTTTTAATATCTGAGGTCATATGCCTTGTAATATCTGAGGTCTGAATGCCTTGTAAAATCTGAAGTCTGAATGCCTTGTTATATCTGAAGTCAGAATGCCTTGTAATATCTGAGGTCAGAATACCTTGTAATATCTGAGGTTAGAATGCCTTGTGATAATCTGAGGTTAGAATGCCATGTAATATCTGAAGTCAGAATGCCTTGTAATATCTGAGGTCAGAATGCCTTGTAATGTTTGAGGTCTGAATGTCTTGTAATATCTGAGGTCAGAATGCCTTGTAATATCTGAGGTCAGAATGTCTTTTAATATCTGAGGTCAGAATGCCTTGTAATATCTGAGGTCAGAATGCCTTGTAATATCTGAGGTCTGAATGCCTTGTAATATCGGAGGTCAGAACGCCTTGTGATATCTGAGGTCTGAATGCCTTGTAATATATGAGGTCTGAATGCCTTGTGATATCTGAGGTCCGAATGCCTTGTAATATCTGAGGTATGAATGCCTTGTAATATCTGAGGTCTGAATGCCTTGTAATATCTGAGGTCAGAATACCTTGTAATATCTGAGGTTAGAATTCCTTGTAATATCTGAGGTCTGAATGCCTTGTAATATCTGAGGTCTTAATGCCTTGTAATATATGAGGTTTGAATGCCTTGTAATATCTGATGTCATATGCCTTGTAATATCTGAGGTCTGAATGCCTTGTAACATCTGAGGTCTGAATGCCTTTTAATATCTGAGGTCAGAATGCCTTGTAATATCTGAGGTCTGAATGTCTTGTAATATCTGAAGTCAGAATGCCTTGTAATATCTGAAGTCAGAATGCCTTGCAATATCTGAAGTCAGAATGCCTTGTAATATCTGAGGTCTGAAAGCCTTGTAATATTTGAAGTCAGAATGCCTTGTGATATCAGAGGTCATATGCCTTTTAATATCTGAGGTCTGAATGCCTTGTAATATCTGAGGTCAGAATGCCTTGTGATATCTGAGGTCTGAATGCCTTGTAATATCTGAGGTCTGAATGTCTTGTAATATCTGAAGTCAGAATGCCTTGTAATATCTGAAGTCAGAATGCCTTGCAATATCTGAAGTCAGAATGCCTTGTAATATCTGAGGTCTGAATGCCTTGTAATATCTGAGGTCTGAATGCCTTGTAATATTTGAGGTCAGAATGCCTTGTGATATCTGAGGTCAGAATGCCTTGTAATATCTGAGGTTACAATACTTTGTAATATCTGAGGTCTGAATGCCTTGTAATATTTGAGGTCTGAATGCCTTGTAATATATGAGGTCTGAATGCCTTGTAATATCTGAGGTCATATGTCTTGTAATATCTGAGGTCTGAATGCCTTGTAACATCTGAGGTCTGAATGCCTTTTAATATCTGAGGTCATATGCCTTGTAATATCTGAGGTCTGAATGCCTTGTAAAATCTGAAGTCTGAATGCCTTGTAATATCTGAAGTCAGAATGCCTTGTAATATCTGAGGTCAGAATACCTTGTAATATCTGAGGTTAGAATGCCTTGTGATAATCTGAGGTTAGAATGCCATGTAATATCTGAAGTCAGAATGCCTTGTAATATCTGAGGTCAGAATGCCTTGTAATATCTGAGGTCAAAATGCCTTGTAATATCTGAGGACAGAATGCCTTGTAATATCTGAGGGCAGGATGCTAATAATTGAGGTCAGAATACCTTGTAGTATCTGAGGTCAGAATATCTTGTAATATCTGAGGTCAGAATGCCTTGTAATATCTGAAGTCAGAATGTTATTAATATCTGAGGTCAGAATATATGTTTTGTAATAACTGAGGGCAGAATCCCAGCTAACACAAAACGTTTTAAAACATTTTAAAAAGGTTTTAAAAAGGTTTTAGCCATAACGTTTTGCAAAAACATGTTTAAAACGTTATTAAAATATTTTACTGAAATGCTAAAAAGGGTTCAAAAAGGTTTTACTCATAACATTTTGCAAAAACATGTTTGTAACGTTATTAAAACATTTCACTGAAATGTTGAAAATGTTTCAAAAATGTTTTTGTAATATTTTGAGACTAAGTTTTATGAAAATGTTTTAAAAATGTTTTAAAAATATTTTGACACTAAGGTTTTATGAAAATGTTTTAAGAATGTTTTAAAAATAATTTGGCACTAAGTTTTATGAAAATGTTTTAAAAATGTTTTAAAAATATTTAGACACTAAGGTTTTATGAAAATGTTCTAAAAATGTTTTAAAAATATTTTGACACTAAGTTTTTATGGAAATGTTTTAAAAATGTTTTAGAAATATTATTGCCAAATGTTATGGACAAACATTTCAAAAACATCATGGGGATATTTTTAATGGTTCCTTGGTATTACAATATATATCAATACAAATCCGTCGAATCAGCAGATTTTGTCTACATTTCCGAATCATTTATTACAAATTATTTATTTAAAATGTTGAGAATCAAATTATTTGGGAGTAATAAAATGACACTTACAATATTTCAATGGAAACTCGTAGGCCTATAAATGTGTCAAAAATATTTGACACGGTCCCAACATTAACACAGGGTTGGGACCATGGGGACGAGTGCTTGCTGGGATATTATTTAAATATTTCCCACAAAACACAGTGATGTCTACCATGTCCCAGCTAGCAAGCTGACGCTGGGCCAACGTTGGCAATGGTTGGCATATATGGTCGAAGTGGCATATGCAACGTTGGGCCAACGTTGGCTACAGGTAAGAAAGCCAACAGTCGTTTTGTCAACGTCAGCCCACCGTCAGCTAGACGTCTATCCTCCGTGTATTTGCCGACATTGGGCCAACGTTGGCTCAAGGTAAAAAAACCAACAGTGTTTTTTTCCCATGTATATACTGACATGATTGTCCTAGTTTTATATTTCTCTCACAAAATTAACATTATAATGGGCACAAAATTTACGGAATTATCCAATATTGTTATATCTTTTTAACAAAATCTTGCTACATTGTAATCCAGAGCTGAGGACAATGCAAAAAACATTCAGCAATATTGAATTTTATGCAGCTGACAACTTTCATTGTTGGGGTGCGCCCCCACCCACCCAAAAAAACGTGCTAGTATAGGCCAGCGCGCATGCGCTGTAATTAAAGTACTGTAGTGAAGTCATGGAATCCATACAATTCTGATTCAATTCGTGTTTTGTACGATTTTCAGACCACGAAAAAGCACAAAATCTGGCCTTGGCTATGAAATCTAGAAATCCTGTCAGGCCTGGCCTACTATGAGGTAGGCGCCGGCGATCTGGATCAGCCATCAGGCCATGGCATTGTCAGTGACCAGGCTGCCAAGCTTGACATCCTTTTTGTAATTCCTCTAGACCTATCAAGCACTGTTCAGTCAAGATAAGTAAGTATAAAGTTTCAGGGGCGGATCCAGGTGAAAAAGGAGGGGGCGCAGGTGGCTCGGGGGGGGGGGCGAGTTTTTAGGCATATTTAGGCCAAATTAGGGGACTTTTTAAAGAAGTTGGTGCAAAAACGGGTGGGCGTGCGCCCCCCCCCCCTCTGGATCCGCGCCTAAGTTTGCAGCATTTTTCTGTGTATTTCTTAGCATGCGTTGTTTGTTTAACTCACATTGAACAAAAGTATAACTTTGGATGGATTTAACGTTTCAGAAAACGTTTTAGAAATGTTTTTATAACGTTTTAAAAACGTTTATTTTCTTCTGGAAATGTTTTTGTAACATTTTAATAATGTTTTTTAAAAACATTTCACAAGAACGTTTAAAAAATGTTTTTAAAACTCCACAAAAAAATGTTTTTAAAACGTTTCGCACAATGTTTTAGAACGGACGTTTTTAAAACGTTTTTAAAATGTTTTGTATTAGCTGGGTTAAATACGTTTTTAAAACATTTTATGGAAACGTTTCAAAAACGTTTTTAAAACATTTTAAAGAAATATTTTTAAAACGTTTTATAGAAATATTTTTAAAACGTTATTAAAACGTTTTATGGAAATATTTTTAAAACGTTTTTAAAATGTTTTAATACGTTTTGTGGAAATGTTTCAAGGACATTTTTAAAACGTTTTGCAAACATTTTTTTATAATGTTTTCAAAATATGTTAAAAACTCCACAAAATAACATTTTCGTGATATTCTCTAAAAACGTTTCGGTGATGTTTCCCGAAATGTTTCTAAAACATCATTAAAACATGTTTGTGTTAGCTGGGATAGGCCTATGCCTTGTAATATCTGATGTCAGATTTATTGTAATATAACTGAAGTCAGAATGCCTTGTATTATCTTACCTGAGGTCAGAATTCTTGTAATATCTGAGGTCAGAATGCTGATATCTGAGGTCAGAATTTTTGTAATATCTGAGGTCAGAATGCTAATATCTGAGATTAGAACACCTTATCCATATATACATCTTCCTATAATCTATGGTAATATCTAAAGTCAGAATGCCTTGTAATATCTGAGGTCAGAATATGCCTTGCTATATCTGATGTCAGAATACCTTGTAGGGGCGTATAGTATCTGAAGTCAGAATACCTTGTAATATCAGCTATACAGTCATGAAAATAGTTATTTCACCTGCTCAAATAGCATTCTCAAAATATATGATATCCAAAAAAGTAGTATGTATTCAGAAAGTGTCGTGATTTCTTGCTCTTATGTTTCTTAGAAAGCAGGGCATTCCTAAATGAAATTGCTAGAAAACAGGACACTCTTTCAAAAAAGGCCTACTTTGTTGAATATTGTAGATTTGGATGTCAATATTTGAGAAGGTGAAATACTGATTTTGATTTGTTGGATAATAACGCTTTTTCATTAAAAAAAAATGATGCGGTAGGTTATCCTAGCCGTGTCGTCCTCTGCGAGCATTCTTTAGGTGAAAAAAATATATATAAATCTTTATATTTTATTAATCATCAGGACATAGACTACTCTATCAATATAAAAAAATAAAAAAGGGTGCTTAAACGTCGGGCTTTTTTCTATTTTCACATGGGAATGTATAAGTCCTAGTCTACTCTCTGAGAATTGCCAATACACAGTCCTGAACTACCGGCCTTGTTATTATACCAGCGCAGGGACTACATTTTATATCAATCTTTCCCGATTTTGATGTTTTTGAAGCAAGGAATGGTCACCCAATCTAAATAAATTGGTAACAAAATGGTATCGATTTAATATTTAAAACCAAGCCTGCTGTAAATCGCCACATTTAGAAAAAATCGTAACTCTCTTGCTATTGAAGGCCCATACCCAGGCTAAAATCATAAAAAAATCGGTGATTTTATTTTGGCTTCTTAATATGACCATAATTATGTCTATAGACTAACGTTAATCGAACTGCAAATGTTTTTTTTAATTTTGTGCTGCGCATTTACCAGTTAGGCTAGATAGACCTATACAGACGAAATTCCTGATTAAATTATTATTTTGGACAACCATGTCAAAAATAAGAAATAAGGTTTAATGTTGTCCCACCGTAGGCCTATACGACGTTAGACCAACATATTGAACATTGAACCAGCATTGGCTCAATGTCGACACGGATCGTGGGCACGTGCTGAATATAGGCCTAGAAGGCCTACAGTGGTAATGGTGTGACGGCGCCTGAATGCTATGTGTTTGCCTCACACTTTTGGTTCCTTCACATTGTTGTCATTCATGAGTCATGTGAGTGGGCTACTCCGGGGGTTCCCCACTTAAATATCAGCAGCGATCAATGTGTTTACTAATACATGTAGGTCTGCTAGTATAAGCCTACATGCACACATGTAGGCCCTACACGTCAGATAGTCTACTATCGATCTGACTATCGGTACACGCCCCCCGTGGGCCTATATTACCACAGGACAAGTTAGTACCTTATTAAAGAGACTGTCCAGAGTGTGGAGGGCTATTATCTTGGCCACTTAAATTACGTTTTGTACGAAAGTGCTGAGTCACTGGCTTCCATTCATCCTGTCACTGCAGTGTCACATGCTAGGTGCACATGGTCACACAGCCAGGGGCAGCCTACTGATTACGTCATTGCTTACTGGCTAGCGTTTTGAACCTGAAAATAGGTAAGACTAGATTTTTAGTTACTCCCTTGTAGCCGTACATGCCGTAAACTGAAAAGCGGTTTAGCAAAGCAGACTCTATTGATAAAAATACCGGACGAGCACGAGACGTTGACCCTATGTTGTTTTGATGCTGGTACAGCGTCTACGATAGTCCTACCGGCCCAGCATTTAAACAACATTGGCGCAGTGCCTTGTGTTTGCATGCCTAGTAGGCCCCCTATAACCTATATCCTCTAGGTTATCTATGGTATTATTTACTATTTTAAGGCCTAATCATGCTAATACCCAGCAAACGGTACATTCAGCAATTAAATGATGGTTTAAAGAATGATTCAACTTCAAAACGCACATGCCTGGGACGGTCAAGTGTAGGCCAACAGTAGCCTATTGAGTAGGCTACAGATTGACCGCATTAATATAGCCACTGAACTGATTACAAGATAGGCCTACTACTTAAACGAGACATTGATCCAATGCTGTTTTAATGCTAGGCCAACGTCTGCGACGCTGGCCCAACATTGAACCAACATTGAATAAATGTACAATGTTTGAGAGAAAGTCCTCCTGCCCAGCAAACACAAGACATTTGTATAACATTTATACAACGTCGGCCCAACGTCTTCGACGTTGGTCCAACCTTGCAAAAAGTCATATAAATGTTGGGTCAAGCAGTTTCAACATCCCCGCAGTAATACAGTCAGTTTGTTTGCAAGCCATCGTCCAAGTAGGGGTAAGGGCCAAGAGCTTTGAATTATAGGCTAAACTCATAGATGTCGCTTAAGTATATATGAACTTGCTGTGATTTGAGAACTTGCTCTTAATGAGGCTTTGGGTATGAAACGCATATTTAGTAGGCCTATTATTATGGAATAGGGACTTGGCCTACCCACGGGCACTATTGCCTTCTGGGGGACTCTTGTCCCACGAATTTTGACAGTTGACCACACCTTCAATTTTGGTCGCGGACGATGGCCCAAATGTCGTTGCTGCTCTAGTTTATTAATTTACACATGCAATAGCTTAAACATAATGCAGTAACGTTTATTTCTGGTCCACAAAGTTACAATGGTTACTACAAGATTCGTATTCATCACACACAAATTATGTAAAAACAAGTGGATAAAAAATTGAACACAATAATTCAGAGAAAAAAACAGGCTGAGCACACATATTTTTATTAAAGGCTTTAATATGCTTTCATTAAAAAATATATGACATTTATAAATAGGCCTATAAATAACACTCATTTTATGCATACACACATCTGGGTTCAGAATATATAGGCCAGATATGGATGTCCAATCTTTTCCTTTCACCATGTTGAATCGTTTGTTTTGTTCATTTCAAATGATTATTTTATAATATAAAAGCATGCTTGCAATGAGCGTCTATGGAGAGACGAATAATCATTGTAGGCCTACTGCAATGTGTAATAGATCATTAGAACGGGAATTTAAAGCGACACAATAAGGCTAAAATCATCAAAAAGATCAGTATTTTTATTTTGGTTTCTTAATCATGGTAATACCCATAAGATGTGAACATGTCCATAAACTAGAATAGCAAAGTTTTTCAAATTTTGTGTTGCGCATTTACCAGTTAACATGGTTTACGACAAGCTGTAAAATTTATAAAAGTGTATGTGAATCAAAATTAATGTACGGCTAAGAATGCTGTTCGCTAACAAGTAAAAGTATATATATCTTAGAAGCAACTCATTATCAGAGTGCCAGACGCTTACAGGGATTACCCCGACAGGTGTCTCTAGTTGTACCCCTAGCTACCTTAGGTTGGATATCAATTAGAAGTATACTTCATATAGCACAGCTACTACTTATCCATCGCCTATTGACCTTACCTGCTATGTCCTTTATGAGGCGACTAGCTATCGCGAAATTAATGTACCACTTTTACGACAACACTGGGAAACACAGTGGGCCACTATGTGAATCTCTAAAAACATGCAAAATGTATAAAGTAGATCATTTTGTAAAAGAAATGATGTATAATTCTTGCTCGATCAGCCACGATCAGTGGTGTAAACAAGTCAAAGAAATTGTGTATCAAAGAGAAAGAGATATGTGGATCGTAAGGAAAGGCATGTATAAAAAAACGCTTATTTTTAATTATTGTATAACAAATATTGAGATGTGGTGTTGGTGGAATAGTCCAGTTGTCAAATGGCATTTTTTTACTCAAGCGTGTTTCGCGGTATGGACGATGTTTTATGATTGATTCTGGTTCTAAGGGATGTCCTGAGCAGGAATCAGCCGGGTGCCACTTTGGCACCCTTGGGCGGAATTTTTTAAGGGCAAAAACAAAATGGCCGCCAAATATTTCAAGGTCAAATATGATTTTTCAACAAATGAAGCCAGGAGCAAGTGTAATACCTGATTTTCATGTGATTTTGACTGGGCAATCCATTTCTTGTATTATTTTGATGACTCAAGGTCATCTTCAAGGTCAAAAAGACAATTTTAAGGTCAAATAAGCAAAAATACAATTTTTACCAAATAAAGATAAGAACATGTGTAATACCTCTTTTACATGGGATTTTGTCTGAAAATGAATGTATGGTATAATTTTGTTGATCCAAGGTTAGCTTCAAGGTCGAAAGTCCTTTCCAAGGTCAAAAACAAAATGGTTGCCAGATATTTCAAGGTCAAATATGATTTTTCAACAAATGAAGCTAGGAACAAATGTAATACCTCATTTTCATGTGATTTTGACCGGGCAATTCATTTCTTGTATTATTTGCATGATTCAAAGTCATCTTCAAGGTCAAAAGGTCAAATATCAAGGTCAATTAAGCAAAATTACCGTTTTTAACAAATAAAGCTAGGAACATGTGTAATACCTCATGCAATTTTGACTGGGCATTCCATATCTGATATTATTTTGATTATTCAAGGTCATCTTCAAGGTCAAAGGGGTCAATTTCAAGGTGAAGTAAGAGAAAATATCATTTTTAACAAATAAAGCTAGGAATGTGTGTAATACCTCTTTTTATGGGATTTTGATTGACAAATCCAATTATAGTATTATTTGAGTGATTAAAGGTTATCTTCAAGATCAATTTCAATTAAAGGTCATCAAAATTCAATTACCAAACATAAATAGCTAAAAGTGTTGTACGTCTTTTTAGTGTAATATTGACAAATAATCCATTTCTGCTACTATTTTTATAATTAAAGGTCATTTTCAAGGTCAGTGTGTCAATTTCAAGGTCAGGTAAGCGAAAATATGATTTTCAACAATTAAGCTAGGACAATATCTTTCTAGTATGAATTTGGTTATTTGAGGTGATCCTCTAGGTCAAATGTAAATATCAAGGTCAAATATTATTTTAACGTAATATTCTACATATTGGAGCACACATAATAAATTGTCTTGGTGTATCTTTAACCGGATAATCTAATTCTAGTAGGGTTTTAATGAATAAACATCATCAGAGTGAGATGATCAGACAACTAGAAGGCATCAAAGGGTCACGGAGAGGCGTCAAATAGCGACGAAAAAGCATAAAAGATCAATGGAGAGGCGGTAAAAGGTGACAGAGAGGCGGTAAAAGAAAATGGGGAGGCATTAAAGGATGTCGACGAGTTGTTAAAAAGGCGCCCCAGAGGCGCTAAAGAGCGAGTAAAAAGGGTTAAAAGAAAATGAGTAGTCATTAAAGGGCAATGAGGAGGCATTGAAGGGCAATGAGGAGGCGGTGAAAGGCAACGAGGATGCGTTAAGGGGCAAAAATGGGGCGTTAAAGAGCGACAAGATGCATTAAAAGGTGGCGGGGTGGCATGAAAGGGCTATGGAACGGTGACAAGGAAGTACGTTAACGGGTGATGGGGCGGTGCTAATGGTTGATGGATAGGTGTCTAAGTGCAATGAGAAGGCATTAAAAAAGACAGAGAAACGTTAAAGGGCAATGGAGAAGCGTTAAATGGTGACGGAGAGACGTCAAAGAGCGATGGAAAGGCGTTAAAGGCCGAAAAAGTGTTAAAAGTGATGTAGATGCATTAAACTTTGATGGAGAGGCGCTAATAGGCGCTGCAGATGCGTTAAATGGCGATGCGAATGTGGTAAAGGGCGATGGTGAGGCATTAAATGGTGATGGGAAAGTTTTAAATGGCGATGGGAAGGCGATAATGGGTGATGAAGAGTCGCTAAAGGGCGACCATGAAACGTTAAACGACTATGGAAAAGCGCTGAAGGGCAATGGGGAGGAGTTGAATTGTGCTGGATATGCGTGTGAGGGTGAGTAGAAAGTGTTAAAACAACGGAGCATTGCTAAAGGGCGACAGAGAAGCGTTAAATGGTGACTGAGACGTCAAAGGGCATTGGAAAAGAAATAAAGGTTGATGGAGATGCATTAAAGGGTGATGGAGAGATGCTAACAGGCGCTGCAGATGAGTTAAATGGCGATGGGAAGGCGTTTATGGTGTGTTGGTGGGTGGCATGAAAGGGTTATTGAATAGCGTTAGAGGGTGACGAGGAAGCATTAAATGACAGGTGATGCGGTGGTGCTAAAGGGTGATGGATATGTGTTTTAGGGCGATGAGAAGGCGTTAAAGATATCGGGGAATCGCTAAAGGGCAACTGAGAAAAATTAAATTATGACGGAGAGATGTCAAAGAGTGACAGAAAGGCGTCAAAGGGCCAAGAAAAAGTGTTAAAGGTTATGGAGATGCACTAAAAGGTTGATGGAGAGGCGTTAAAAAGGTACTGCAGATGCGTTAAATGGTGATGCTAAAGGGTTAAAGGGCGATGAAGAGGCGATAAATGGTGATGGAGAGGCATTAAATGGTGATGGGAAGCCAGTAAAGGGCGATGAGGAGGCGTTAAATTTTACCGAAGAAGCGTTAAAGGGTGACGAGAGGGCGCTGAAGGACGAAGAAAAACTATAAAGGTAGATCCAAAAGCATTAAAGGGCAATGAGAGACGATAAATGGCGATGGGGAGGCGTCGAAGGACCATGGGGAGGCGTTAAAGATTGATGGTAAAGCTTTAAAATGTGACGGAGAGTTAAATTAAAGAGCAATGGAGAAGCGTTCAGTGTGAAGAAGAGGCATTAAAGGGCAAAAGAAAGGCCTTCAATTGCAAAGAAAAGGCATTACAATTGCAAAGAAAAGGCATTAAACTAAAAGCTATGAAGACGCATTATTGTCTCCTTTAGTGCCTCTCCATAGCTCCATAATGCCTCTCTCTCACCTTATAAGGCCCTAGGTGGCTCTGTAACGCCTCTTGTGGCCCATTAACGCCTATTCATTTCTCTATAATATGCCTCCTCATTGCCCTTCAATGCCTTTTCATTGTCCTTTATCGCCTTCTCATTGCCCTTTAATACCTCCTCATCGACCGTTAGAACTTTTCCATCACTCTTCAACACATCTCTGTTAATTGCCATTCAATGCCTTCGAGCCGATGTCTTCACCTTGAGCATGTTTGATCATTTAAACCCAACAGAATTAGATTATCCAGTCAAAATAAAACCCAACACAAGGTAGTATTCCTGCTCCAATTTCTAGCTTATACGTTAAAACATATATTTGACCTTGAGGATGACTTTAAATCACCAAAGTAATAGGAAAAAGACATTTTTCACTCAAAATCCCACGAAAAAATGTTTTTTACACATGTTCTAGCTGTATTTGTTAAAAATCATATTCTCCTTTACTTGACCGTGAAATTCACATTTTGACCTTAAAGATGAACTTTTATCATCAAAATAGTATCAAGAATAGATTATTCAGTCAAAAATCACGTCAAAAAGACAAAATAATACTATAAATGGATTTTTCAGACAAAATCACATGAAAAAGAGGTATTACACATGTTCCTAGCTTGATTTGTTAAAAATGGTAATTTTGCTTATTTTACCTTGAAATTGACTTTTTGACCTTGAAAATGACCTTGAGTCATGAAAATAATACAATAAATGGATTGCCCGGTCAAAATCACACGAAAAGGAGGTATTACACTTGTTCCTGGCTTCATTTGTTGAACAATCATAGTTGACCTTGAGATATCTGGCGGCCATTTTGTTTTTGACCTTGGCAATGCCTTTTCGGCCTTAAAGATGACCTTGGATCACCAAAATAATACCATAAATGGATTTTTCAGACAAAATCCAACGAAAAAGAGGTCTTACACATGTTCCTAGCTTTATTTGTTAAAAAGGGTATTTTTGCTTATTTGACCTTGAAATTGACGTTTTGACCTTGAAGATGACTTTATATCATAAAAATAATACAAGAAATGGATTGCCCAGTCAAAATTACATGAAAATGAGGTATTACACTTGCTCCTGGCTTCATTTGTTGAAAAAAACATATTTGACCTTGAAATATCTGGCGGCCATTTTGTTTTTGCCTTTAAAAAATTCCGCCCAAGGTTGCCAAAGTGGCACCCGGCTGATTTCTGCTCGGGACACCCCATAGTATCAGAATCAATCATAAAACATCGTCCATACCGCGAAACACGCTTTGGTCAAAATCCACTGGACTAGAAAGTAAGTAGTGTAAATCCATCGTTAGGATACATGGTTTGCTTAGTCTTAAGGTTAATATCAGGGGAGCTTATTCTAGCCTGTAATACTGCGAGATGGACAAAAGAAACACCAATATGTAAATTATGTGATGTATACGACTGAATCAGTATGGCAATTTCTCTTTGACTGTATAAATGTTAACCTTGGTGTGGTACGAGAGGAAATGTTGAAAACTATATATGATGTCATGCCTATACTCCAATGCAGATATACCTTACAAACTTAACCAGCAAGGAAAATACTTGTTTTCTACTGTCCGGAATAAATTGTAATTTCACACAAGAATGGCAAAACATATACTGTGCAATATTATCTTTCACCTATAAAATGTATAAAGTTCATCACGGAAATCACTGAATAACTAGTAACTGCGAAATAGGACGTAAATGATTGTAAATATGTTGCATGTTATTGTTAAATAGAATCTTATTGAGTGAAATGTAAAATGAATTGTATGCTCTTCAGAATTGGAGGTGATAAACATAATATATACATACATACTTATATGGTTAAGCGAGAAATGAGGACGAAATTTAATTTCGGACATGCATGTCCAAAATATGAAATATGCCCACCGGAATAACTGATAAATGGGGCTTTCGGCACACTTGCTACGTTGCCACAGCAACCCCAAATTTAAAAGACTTCCGCGCAGTTCTAATCTATGGACATATACATGCATGTTCACATCTTATCATGCTTATGGCCATATTAGGAAACCGAAAAAAATACAACTTTTTGATAATTTTAGTCTGATTGTGTCGCTTTAATTATCTGTCATCATAATAAAATTATATCGGCCATTTTTAATCTTGTCGGCCATTTTATTTTTTGTCAGCTGTTTTCGATTCTGTCTGGAAAATGGCTTATAAATAGGAAGTAAACCCTCTGGAGCCAAATTTCATTGTCAAATTTTATATTGCAATCTCTTTCCATGGAATTTCCCCAAGGTCTCGACAAAATCCTTTATTGTACCATAATGGAACCGCCCCGAGGTGGTGTCCTATATATGAATTTTATACTATATATGAATTATATACCCAGAGGTCCCAAATTTCACTCCTTTTTAGCCCCAGACACACGGTTTTCAAAATAATTTGCTAATGTTCTTTCAATGGGATTTTTTTGAAACTTTAACCCGGCGGTACTTGTACACTATTGGTTGGATCAAAAGTCATAGCACACTGCCCGGGTACCCTAGGATTATTAATTGTGGTCAAATCCCAAGCCCATTTGATTGAAGGAGAAATAGTGTGTGGCAATTTTTTGCACCAAACTCAAAGCTGCAACAACAATAGTTTGGACGAACTCCATACACAGTTTTGTAGAAAAAAAAGTGCAAAAAGCAAAAAAACATATTAGTTAGGCTGACTGGTGGTTATATATGAAGGAATTGTTCATTTAATGATAAAAGCATGAAATTTCACATGCTGTAAGAGCACACACATACGAATGTTTTTAGCTATAGGGCCATCAAAAAATGACCTGTGATCTCGTTGGAGGCCATTTTACAAAATGACCGCCAAAATGTATATAAGTGTCAATATCTCAGCCCCTAATCCACTTTGAATCGAAATATTTTAATCTAAATATACATTTTCAGAGGTACTGATAATAAATAAAGTATTTTTAAACACTTAAATCCAACACAGAGCATTTTAATGACTTCAATGACAGCTATTTTACAAAATGGCTGACCAAATATATGATAAGTGTCTATAATTTTTATGTCAGCTTCTAATCCACAAATATTCTGAATATCTATGTCTAAATATATATTTTGAAGGCCACTTGTAACAAAACAAAATATTTTTAAATGAAAAAAAATAACTGACTCCAGTGGTGGCCATTTTGAAAATGGCCGACAAAGTCCACATACGACGCATGTCAATATCTCAGCTTCTAATCCACCTAAAATCGAAATATTTGTACCTAAATATTCATTTTCAGGGGTACTGATAAAGAATAAAGTTTTTTTTAAACACATTAATCCAACAGAATAACATAAAAATTACTGACTCTAGTGGTGGCCATTTTACAAAATGGTCGACCATATCTGAGTACGTATCAATATCTCAGCTTCTAATCCACCTCAAATCACCTCAAATATATTTATATCTAAATATACATTTTCACGGGTAATGATAGTAAAAAAAGTATTTTTGAACACATCAATCAAAAAAAAAATATTTTACTGACTCCAGTGATGGTCATTGTACAAACTGGCCCGACCAAATCTACATGTATACGTGTCAATATCACAGCTTATAATCCACGTAAAATCTGAATATTTTTATTTATATATTTGTATCTGAATATACATTTTCAGAGGCACTGATAAAAAAGTATTTTTAGAAAGTTTAATCCAACAAAAGAACATTTTTATGAATTCAATGGCAGCCAGTTTACAAAATGGCCGGCCGAATATATTTAAGTGTCAATATCTCGGCTAATTATTCATTTATAAGCGAAAAATTTGTATCTTTATATAGGCCTACATTTTCAAGGGCAGAGATAGCAACAAAAAAATGTTTAAATATTTTAATACAACAAAACACATTTTACAAACCCCAACTGCAGCCATTTAAAAACAATAGCAATTTTAATAGATATATGTGTCAACACTGTCTCATACTCGAGGGCAAGGATTACAAAAAATAGACCCTTAACACTTTAATTCTACAGAAGAATTTAATGGCAGTCATATAATTGTTGGTCGAAAATATATTAAAAAAATGTAGATCAATGTATTAGATTCTCTGGTAATTTTTAGTTATAGTTCAGTTACTGGTGATGTGCTCTATAAAGAACCCTTGAAGTTATTCGATAAAAGTAGGACATAAGGGTTAGGCTTTATTCAGTTGCGATATTGCCATGAATGTGCAGAAAGCGACGTAAACTATATTCACCCACAATCCAGTCACAATCTAATTGTTGTGTCTAAATATAATTTGTTAGTGGAAGGGATTAAAATATATATTAAAAAAAATTCATCCAACAAAAAAACGCATATTAATTAGTAACTTCTTTATCTCTAAATCCTCTTAGAGTTTAAATATATAGCCTAAAAATATATGTATATTAAAGTACTTTTATAAATCTTGAATATAGAACGATTTAAAAAAACGGCATCTTAATAATTCTGACTAATTATATAGCTAGAAAACTCATTCTAGATAGTTAATATTGGAATCAAACATTGTTACCATTGAAACCTTCTGTTTAATATGAAAATATACATAGTTTTTAACCTGTTCTTGCTGCAAATGAAAAAGTTTATAGATCAAAGCACTTTGATCTTGCCCAGCTTGATCTTGTTCAGCAAACATCAGAAGCCGGATACCCCCCCCCCCCCCACCCCGGGTATTTGGTGGAGTGTATGGCTGCTGTAGCTTGTCTAAAACACTTCCATAAATAAAATGATCACTGTTTAAATTTAAATGTGTGTGGCTCAATCCACTTGCCTTATTTCTAGGATATTGACTTGCCAAACACGTGTTATGGTCAAAAAGAGCGATGTTACCAGGGTGTTTGCCCTTGAGTTTTGGTGCATATACAGCTTTATCTGTGTTAAAACAATGACAGAGGCTGGTGCCCAACCTTGTAGAACTGTTTATTACACTACCATAATGATAATACACAGTCCCAATTTAAATAGAGCCTCAACAAGTTCTTTATATTGTTGTGGATCAGCACTACGCTGATGTCTCCTTTTTCGTCAAGTTATCTCTCTTTCTTGTCTGGCGCGGTTATAGAGGTTCATTTACCATGTTTACAACACACCAATATGGTACTTGGCCTTCTAAATAATAACATCATCTTTGTATAGTTCAGCCAGCATACTTGCATCTTGTCGGGCATATTTTCTGACCAGAGCATCAAGATCAAGCATATGGTACAATAGTTATGGGTCTGTTGCTGGTTCCATGCACAAAAAGATCTGTCATGCCACTATTTTGACGAAAATAGGGCCTATTTCTTTTGGAAACATAATGTAATGTCTGTTAATGCTGTTTTTCTCTTGTCAGTTTGTTCAAACTTAATTTTGTTAGATTGTAAATGAAATTCATCAAGCCATTTGCCTTTTTGGTTTTAAACGTTCCGCCTAGTCAACTAGCTGTATACGGGAAATAAGATTTAATGGCAAATTTCAGTTTTTTTAATGCTACCGATCTCAGCCTGTATTAACCAAAAAGCATTACCATGCATATCCTATCCATATTATGTTGCGATGATTTGTAAATAAATCAATAGACTGACAAAACAAGTATTTATCAGATAATTAAGATACGTATTTCAGATTTTCCCTAATCCTTTGTCTTGGTCCTGAAAATGTATATTTAAAACACGAATATTTTTTCTATGTTGATTAGTAGCGGGGATATTAAAACATGTATATTTTAGCGTCCATTTTGAAAAATGACCACAATTGAGTTAAAGGTATTAAATTAGCGTAGGCCCTATTTTTAATTGCCTTTTGTGTAATCATTGGTCCCGAATATGTATATTTAGACACCAAAATCTTTTTTCCAAATCAATTAGAAACTGAGATAATAAAACACATATATTATGGCGGCTATTTTGGAAAGAATGACTGCCACGATGGTCAAAAATTAAATTTGTGTATTTATAATTGTCTTTTTTGTAATCCTTGGCCCAGAAAATATATGTCTAGGCACTAAAAGTGCTTTTCTACGTGGATTAGAAACTGAGATATTAAACATGTGGCCTGGTGCACGAAAAGTGGTTAAATTGGTTAGCATCTGTATAAAAAAAAATTATATCCGTGATTTGGCCCAAAATCTACATAAATAAAGCCACATATGTCAACTGATACAGTTATAGACTGTATTCTTAAAATGTATTATCTTACAGTGTTTATACAAACTCATTGTAATCATTAAACATGGTCAGTTAGTGGACGGACCTGACACATATTAAGATATCTCCCTGAAAGCAATATAACATTTACATAGAAAAAATGTTATTACTGAAAAAAACCCCCTGCTTTTAAATGGTCTATTTAATGATGTTCCATTAAATTTAATACTAAATTGTAACTTTGTTCGCACATTTGTTACATAATCTTACAAAGTCAGCCGGATACAGGGAATTATCAGTCTGATTAAATGAATGTCAACTAGCTCCAAATATTATTCGATAGATAAAAAAAAGCATATTCTGTACACAACTCCATGTGAAGGAATTTAATAAATACATATGTATTCCTTACCCAGCCATTAAAGATCAGCTACATAGTTTGGTAGGAATATCTATATAACATCTAAGTCATCTGAACCCGAGTAAATGGTCTTTTATCACCCTTTTACACTGTAAATTCACGTTATGATATCTAATATAAATGTAGGTTTTGAAAAACACAAATATATCTTAAAATTCAAAATTGTGATATATTGCTATTTTAATAATCTAAATTGCTTCACATGGTGCTTGGATACTTTGTTGATGGTAAAAACATTATCTGTTAAATACCAGTGCTTGCTAAAGAGCGTAGATTAGACTTTATAAAATCGTATCACGTCCGTCCCCCTGGAAACTACCTTTGTTTTTGCCGAGTAGAAAACAGTTCTAAATATAATATGAACTATTTTAAAATATGTATTTAATATAAATTATTACATTGCAGTTTTATTCCACTATGATCCTAATAGTTTATTCAAGATTTTACGTGTAAATACATATTATGGGGGACGGACGTGACAGGGTGGGGACGGACGTGACAGCCATATTTGTGCTATCTGCCAGAAATCTTCTTAACATTTATCCATTAAAAGTGGCTATAATTAACATATCACCTGAAGACTACATAAGCACAAAATCGTCAATGACAAATATTTCTGCTTCCTTGATTTTCACCAGGGGGGACGGACGTGACAGATTTTTTTGGTGAATTTTGCCGTCTAGACAACCCTATATCTAGCTAAAACTTTATGTGTATACATATATTTTTATATCTGCTGGTCATATATACATATTATGCCATATAATAAAAACAAAATATAAACTATTATGTGATAATTAATAATTTTAGGAGATTAAATAAATAAATAAGTCAAAATGCCTGAAAAAACGTTACAAGGATATCGTTTTACATTTCAAATGAAACTGACCTAAATAATTGAGCTAGATGCACATGGTATACCTTAAATTGAAGGTATTTTTATGTAGTGTTATATAGGATTTGCTGTCTAATGTAATAATGCACAATTTTTATATGGCAATGATAAAAAAAATAATTTTTTAATTGATGCTAACTCGTAACAGTGCATTTTTGACCATTTTTGGTGACTTATATGTTATTTTCACTTTTTTTCGCTGATTTAAACTCGCTAAAAAGTGACATTTAGCTCGAATGTATGCCCAAGTTCATTTTCAATCAGTTTAGGTCTGTATTTGATGTATATATTTACAATAATTGCATCCGTAACACAATTTAATAGAATTTGACCACTTTTCGTGCCACAGGCCATGTATATTCCGGCGGCAATTTTTTAGAATGGCCACCATTAGGTCAAATTTCAAATGTGCAATTTGTTATTGTCTTTTTTGTAACACTTGGTCCTGAAAATGTATGTTTAGACACCAAGATCATTTTTCCAAGTGATTTAGAAACTGAGATATTGAGACATGTATATTCTGGCGGCCAAATTAATCGGGCTTTAGGCCACTTTTGTGCACATACAGGCTAAAACTGGGCAAAGAAAGCCTCCTGAGGATGGGGAGATAAGTGAGATGACACTGCCCTCCAGACACCGGATTCAAAATTTAATCTCTGGCGGTCTGAGGCACGCTACCTCTCGGTCACAGAGGCTCCTCCACAATACTGAATTTTACGAGTGGATGGGGAAGAAACATTTTTGTTTCTTTCAAACCGCCGAGGCGAGAAACGAACCCCGAACTCTAGCGTGACAGGCAGCGGTGCTAACCACTACCCTAGGGCCCCCGCCCTGACCGGTTTTAGATTGAGCTAAGGCCACCTGGAATGGACATTAATCACATAAGGTTTTTTCCAATCCTTATGATGTGTGGGAACATGAAAATCAGTAAACGTACATCTCCGGGTGTGGTTAGTCAATATATTCAAAATAGCCGCCAAATGATCAAATTTTTGAAAAAAAACGATATATTGGCCATAAACTGATAAACATGTTTTATTATAACAGACCAAAAAAAAAATGTCTACTGAAATACGGACAAAATGGCGGCCAAAATGGCCGAAACTGTAGTGGAAAATGTGCACTGGCTATATATGATGGCTGGGGGTAATGTGTCACCCAGAAGGGGAATTTAAGCCACTATTAATTTATTTTCACATAGATGGACTATTCTAGGGCGAGTATCAACCTGCCGCTGCTTTACCATGTTTACTGAGATAATCAAAGTTTGGGCAATATCAATATATTTAATATCAATAGAAAACTACAGACACAGGCGTTTACATGGATGTAAGATCAGTGTGTCTGATCATTGACAAATGCACAAGAGAGCTTTAACCCTTTAACCGCCGGTGCCGCATATATTCGGGTTCTCATTTTTTATCAGCACATTAAGTACCACATTTTAAATATGTTAAAGATAAAATGTGACATCAACCAGCTAAATTTTAAAAGAGTTGACCTCCATTGTGTCAAATCTGAATAATTTTTACTCACTCGCGTCAGCGAGACACATTTTCAAGTGAGTGAGAATTCCAATTGAATAATTTGGCGGTTAAAGGGTTAACTGTTTAACATGTTTAGTTTGGTATTAATTTTATCTATTTTTCATACTTTTTCAGTCAATAGTCTAAATACTTTTCCCTCAGCTGATTTTTGTTTGTTATAAATGTTTAGTGTTGATTCAAACAAGATATTCTAGAACTATTGTTTACTTTGAATATGAACATAATTTATTACACGCTTTCTGGGAAAATTGACTGTATCTCACATTTTTGCTAAATGAGTAGTCAAATATTGAGCTATATCAATATATTTGATATCAATGGAAATCTACTGGCACCGGCCTACACATGGATCTAAAATCTGTTGTGTATGATCATTGACAGATGCAAAAGAAAGTTTTAAGTTTAGCCCAAGTTTGTATATTAACCCTTAATTTTATCTATTATAATTTTTGATTATTATAATGTTTAGTTTGGTATTAATTTTATCTATTTTTCATACTTTTTCAGTCAATAGTCTAAATACTTTTCCCTCAGCTGATTTTTGTTTGTTATAAATGTTTAGTGTTGATTCAAACAAGATATTCTAGAACTATTGTTTACTTTGAATATGAACATAATTTATTACACGCTTTCTGGGAAAATTGACTGTATCTCACATTTTTGCCAAATGAGTAGTCAAATATTGAGCTATATCAATATATTTGATATCAATGGAAATCTACTGGCACCGGCCTACACATGGATCTAAAATCTGTTGTGTATGATCATTGACAGATGCAAAAGAAAGCTTTAAGTTTAGCCCAAGTTTGTATATTAACCCTTAATTTTATCTATTATAATTTTTGCTACTTTTTCAGTAAATAGTCAAAATACTTTTCTCTCAGCCGATTTTTTGTATGGTATAAATGTTTAGATTTGATTCAAACATGTTCTAGAACTATTGTTGATTTACAATAAACCTATTTGGAATAAAAAATAATGGGCTATTTCAACATATTACCATGATTACATACTTTTTTGTTGGACCTAAAATTTACGCACTCTTCTTCGGGCTTGGGAAAATTGACCGTGTTTCACATTCCTGTTTGTTATCGGTTAAAAGTCACTATCAAGGGCTTTAACTTGGATGCATACTATTCTTTTCTGTTAAATAGGTAATGTACAACAAAGCGCTAAGTTTTTTTTTATCCCTCCATTTTAACAATTTACAACGTTTTTTAGCATGTTTAGTGAATACCAGCAGGATGTGTTTTATTTGAGGCATCCATATTATTGAAGCATGTCTAGCATCACTCCCAGGTGATCTATGTCTGTTTGTTTTATAGTTTATGTTTATTGCATTGTCTTTATCACATTGTTTATTACGTACATATATATTATACAAATATTTCATGTACTTAACCTGGTAACTTTTTTATTGCATGTATCTGTATATTGTCACCAAATAAATTGAATTGAATACTGACGAAATCTTTGATGAAACGGATGGTCCATCAGAAATTACCAGTCCATTACCTATTTTTAGAATGGATATTTTCAGACTGAATTTTCGTGATATAAATAATTATCTGAAGGACAAAATATTCATTGGTCCTTAAACATGTTAAAAATGTTGAGCCTCGCCTCGCTCAGCAGACCTAAATGATCAATACTAAGCCTAGTTTGGGATCCAAATTTGTGATCCAACTTTTTAAGAAAGTGAAATAAATATTTTGCTTGAGGCCGAGTGTGAAATAAATAAATGTATGCAGATATGAAGTAAAATAATTTGTTCATAATTTGTACATAATTTGTTCAATTTAAAAACTCCAATCCCCACCCTAGTAGACCTAGTAATTGAATGACGGCACCCTTACTAACTGGTATTATTTAATGAAAATCGTGACTTTTAAGTTCTGGAGAACAGACACTTAGTACTTGAAAAATCCTCGAATTCACTTGCCAGATTTTTGTGTATGTATAGCACATAATAATGGGCCAATAATAGAACCCTGTGGTACACCTGATGCTACATGTAAAGGTGATTTTAACGTATCTTCTAACATAACAAACTTTTTTTTTGCTGACAATTGTCAATACACTTCAATAAGTTACTGCCAAAGCCAACTTTTTAGTTTGTGAACTATTAGGTCATGCGATACAGTATCAAAGACTTTAGCAAAATCAAGAAATAAAATGTCTGTTTGACCTCCAGAGTCTAAATTTCTACTGATGAACTGCTAGAAACCGTATGCATGTATATCTTGGGTGCCGACATCCAGATCCCCGGCATTCCCCTCTCTTCAGATCCTGGATCCACCCCTGATTACCATATATACGATACGGACCTGATAAAACAAGGATTAGCAGCCCAGCAAACTCCAGGCGTTGACCTGATCATCTGATGCTGTTTTAATGCTGGGCCACCGTCTATGATTCTAACCCAGCATTGAAAACAACATTGGGTAATAGTTTCGTGTTTTCTAGTTGACTCCAATGTTGATGTGATACACGCCTTTCTCGCTTTCATGCTGTTGGCTTTCACTACAAAACGAATGTTTTTTAGAACCGCTGCTTTGGTGTCCTCTCAATTATATTCTGTTTGATTGTATTTACCAGTTTACAGCTGTCTGACATGGCCGCGGTATTTAGTGTTGAACTCAAGATGGCGGCCTCACACAATCAGAGGAGCAATAGCGGTCTGAGAGAAGTACAGGTAATATATATATTTAATTCCCAAAGTACTGGAATATATCTTCATATAAACCGAGACACCAGAGGTTTCTTCCAACTTCTTTGAAATCACCATAAATGTCTTAGTTGGTTCTTTCCGCTCATTTGAATACCTGTGTTATCGTGGTTATGGCTCTACGGCCATTATATGGGCGGGGGCCCTAGGGTAGTGGTTAGCACCGCTGCCTTTCACGCCAGAGTTTGGGGTTCGGTTTCCGGTCTCGGCGGTTTGAAAGAAACAAAAAAAAATCTTCCCCATCCACGTGTGAAAGTCAGTATTGTGGGGAGCCTCCGTGACCGGGAGGTAGCGTGCTCGGCCTCAGATCGCCAGGGCTCGAATTTCGAATCCTGTGTCTGGAGGACAGTGTCATCTCAGTCATCTCACCATCCTCAGGAGGTTCTCCTGGCCCAGTTTAGCCTATATGTGCACAAAGGTGGCCTAAAGCCCGATTAATTTTTATTTCTACGGCCATTATAATTATTTTAATCTTTCAGTGCGGGGATCGACTTTGGACGTCTAAAGTCGATCCCCGCACTGAAAGAGTTAAATGTACTTTTTTGTTGTCTTCGTTTTATTCCGGATTCATCCCGACAGACGGCCAGAGAACATTGACTTTTAAAACGCTGAGATATTTGTGTACTAACCATAGTATAGGGACCAAAGGATCTTTTCAGTTTGAAATCACCATAAATGTCTTAGTTATATATATCTCATTCCGATTAATTTGAATTATTATATTACATGTGTTATAATGGGTTAAAGGCCATTATAAATAAATCTCCCACTGTTTCAGTGCGGGGATCGACTTTGGACGTCAGAATCTGACGTCCACAGACGTCAGATTCTGACGTCTAAAGTTTGGAGTCGAGTGTTTGGAGTGATGTATTTAGAATAAACAAATAATTTGTTTAGAACGATGTAAAAATAATATTTGTAGAGGCCAGCCGATTATCATCATTCGGAGGTTTTCCTGATCCAGTTTATCAGTTTATATTTAGTCTGCATGTGCACAGAAGTGGCCGAATGTGGCCATTCATTCATTCATTCATTCATTCATTCATTCATTCATTCATTCATTCATTCATTCATTCATTCATTCATATAGCCGTTCATTCATTCATTCATTCATTCATTCATTCATTCATTCATTCATTCATTCATTCATTCATTCATTCATTCATTCATTCATGCATTCTTAAATACAGTCGTTTATTCATTCATTCATTCATTCATTCATTCATTTATTCGTTCATTTTTTTTACTTATTATTACATGCTTTCATTTCGTGCTTTCATTTTATTCGTGTTTATTCAGAAGTATTACTTAAATACAGTATATACCCGGAAGATTACAATTGCAATGACTATGGTAACTGCTGATTTACATATTCTAAGTTAATATTGATGCTTATTATGAGCTGTACACAATCTATCTCAACACTAAATCATGCCAATTAACATGATCAGTTGATGATTGAACCAATTTCAATTTGAAACAGGATTTTCAGTACCGGGTAGTGTTTGCAAATGTTTGTCAGTTTGATTTTCAGGTAGTATTTGTATTTATTTGAACCAGCTTCAAATTACAAAAAACATATGTGTTTTTAAATTCTTATTTTAAGTAATTTAAATAATTAAATTGTACACAACACAAAATATTTCACTAATTGTATTCGGCTCCAAACTTCCTTGAAATCACACAGATATATTTATAGGGCCTATGGGCCTAGAAGGACAATGTTTATTTGTATCCTGATGTTAATAATATATGTATTGCATTCCTCAACCATGCAAACATCATGAACATGGTTGATTGATTTCGAAGATGGTAATTTTTTTAATGACCTCTAATTTATTCACACTTTTAAACACAGCACTTAACACGTTCCTAAGGCACAGGATTCAAAACGTCACTATTAGTGCTAGTCGAGGACTAGGTGGGGACTCTTTTCAATATACAATATTTTTGTGGGGTTTTTGCAGGTGTCTCCCAAGTATCTTCATTCCAACAGCACCAGTCATTTATGGCCGTTCAGCGCTGTGGCAGAACTCACAGGTAAGGTAGAGATCATAAATACTGATAATGTGTGGTCTCACTCACATAGTGCTGTTCAGTCATCTTGGGTGTAAGCCAGTAAATATTACTTTACATGCCTTTCTGAAGAATCATAGTCCGTTATAACAGACTACAGAGTTTGTAATCATTGTCATTCGTAAAATTGTGCCCCAAACTCCGGTGCGCGGACGATGATTGCTCAATGTATTAATGCGTCATTGTTTGATCTATGCTTTATATTTTATTTCATTATGACAGATTTACATCTCATTTCAATAATGCTTTAGCGTGGGGATTTAAACGTCAGTCTTTATCATGTTCATAGGTTAGGCCTAACGTACCATCTAAATAGTGTTGCCCTCACATTTTTCATGAAATTCTTCATCTGAGCAGCGTTCACTGTCTACCAACCTACAAAAAAGACACCTTATGCTGTGCTGTCCATCCATGTGATTACGTCAAACTCGAACTACACAACCATGACGTATGGACTATGCCCTTCTCCTTTCATTAATAACATTATCATGATTATGAGTTATTGTTAATATATGTACAGTTGATGACTACAGACTCATGTAAAGCAATATTCACTAGCTTATACCCCTGATGAATGAACTATGCCCTTTCGAATGAATTCAAGAGCTCTTTGTAGTGCACACTCAGCAAACACGAGGCGCTGTCCCGATGCTGGGCCAACGCTGGGCCACTGTCGCAACGCTGGCCCAGCATTTGCCAAGCCTCGGGACAACGTCTCGTGTTTGCAGGGTGCAGTGCCATAGACACCGGATTAGTTTGAACCCAGTACCTTTGAGCCACAACTGGACGAATGAGCAATCGGGGCTTTTTTCCCTTCACACGTGGTCTTAGCCACAAATTAATTGAGCTCTCTTATATAACTGATGAATTTGGTTATTTTTCACTAATATTACCTATGTACCTGGGAAATTCTTCTTATATATTTTTTCCACAAAGCCATAAACATGATAAAAGAGCGCAATGTCCTTTCGGGTAGATCACACAATGGTGATAGTATTTTTCACGATCTGATTAATTTCGGGGAATAATACATTAAAAACATAATGGCTGACCGTAACCCTCCTGACCAAATTCGACATTGGGGGTGCCTTTTTATTTTTTGTATAAAAACATTGAATTAAAGGGTTATTGTTTTGATGGAGCGAGGATGCTTTAAAGTTTTCTTGCCGGAGACAGTTACATCTAGTTTTAACCCTTTAACCGCCAAATTATTAAGATTTGACAAAATGGAGGTCAACTGTTTTCAAATCTTGCTGATTGATGTCACATTTTGTCTTGAACATATTTAAAATGTGGTACTTAATGTGTTAATAAAAAATGAAAACCCAAATATATGCGGCACCGGCGGTTAAAGGGTTAAATAACGCTTGTGTTGTATTTTGACAGATAACGCCTATGACCCAGATTGTCACGCCACGAAAATGTGGATTGATTACAAATTGATCAATGAAGTGTTCTGTCTGGAATTTACGGACAATGGCGCTGGAATGACCCCTGACAAGGTTAACAAAATGCTGGGGTGAGTATCCATATACTAATAACCTTTACTCTGCTTACTTTGCGTGACCTCCACAACGCTAAAATATTTTTGTATAAACCATGGAGACCAAAATGTTTTTTTTTTCAATTTTAAATCATCATAAATATCTTAGTCAGTTCTTTCCGCTTCTTTTGAACACCTATGTTATGGGTCTGGCGTTATGAACTTTTTACTCTTTCTGTACAGGGGTTATATTCTTACGTATAAAGTTAATCACAGCACTGAAAGGTTTGAAGGGTAAAACAAGCACGATTACACCTCACCGTCTGCGACGTTGGCCCAACATTAACCCTTAGACCGCCGGGACCGCATATATCCGTTTTCAAGCAAATTTCAGACCAATAAATTTACCTCGAATTGATCAAAAGTTTTGTGGTGGATGCTTAGTTAATCTAATAATTTCATTTTGAAGATGTATATATTTTTTTAAATATAATAATTTTTCGTCATTTGAAGCTTGCAATTGCGTTAGCAATACCAGCTTCAAATGAATGAAAAATAGTCCGAAAAAATCGGCAGCATAAGGGTTCAACTAATAAAGAGGCTGTCCCAATGTCACAATCTGTCAGGTAGATTCCCTCAAGATCCCGAAAATTGGCAAAACGGGACGAGGTATTGATGCAATCTACGATGATCCTGTACCTCGCGATAGGCAGGCACGTGCGGGGAACGTTGTGCATTGTTTTGCTGCTGAAAATGTTGGCTTTGCATTGAAGACATATATGTCAGCTTAAAATGTGATACTTACCTATTGTAACGTTTTCAACTTTTACAACGAAACCCACATGAAATCTCCAGCGCATGGTACAGTGTTCAGTATGCACAATATGTGCAGGCCTATACACAAAAGGGGACAGTGTCGTTATACATCCCAGCAAACACGAAACTTGAAGCAATGATGTTTTAAGGCTGGGTCAGCAACTATAAACGTCATTAACAACCCTTAAACCGCTAAATTGATTAATTGTTTTCTTCTGACTTGAAATTGTGTCTCGCTACTGCTACCCACAACTTTAACTGGGTGAAAGAAAATGACTTATTTGCAAATCCTGATGTTTAAACATTCATTTCATTCACAATGAAAGTGACGAAAGCCTGATAATAAAACATAGTAAACACGACAATAGTGTTTAGGGCTCAACAGTTAATATTTTTAACTCCATGGCAAACAAGCCTGAGTGGTGTGTAAACGAGATTGTTTGTTTAATAACAATCATATTGATATTTTTTTATTCAGATTGGGATTCAGTACGAAAGAATCTAAGGACGGACGAGACGCCATCGGGATGTACGGCAACGGGTTTAAATCCGGTTCCATGCGCCTTGGTAAAGATGCTATGGTGTTCACTAAAAGCAGAGGCAGTAGCTGCAGAGGAACTAACAACGAAGGCAATGCTGCTGAGATGTCCACCGATGACACCTGTACAGTTGGATTACTGTCACAAACCTATTTGTCGAAAATCCAGGCAGAGACAGTTCTCATCCCGATGGTCACGTGGACCAATGGTAAGTAACATAAGAAAATAGCAATTATTAACCATGGAGCAATGTTGAGAAAAATAAGGAGATAATACTACCTCCCAGCAAACGCAAAATATTTGTATAACATTACCTTTATGTTGGACCAACGTCGAAGACGTTGGGCCGGTAATGGTAATGGTAAGAAATTACATAAGGACAATATACTACCTCACCCTGTAGTAATGGTAAGACACATAAGGATATAGCAATAACTAACCATAGAGCAATGATAAGAAGCATAAGGAGATAACAATAACTAACCCTGGAACAATGGTGAGAAACGTAGGGGGATAACAATAACTAACCATGGAGCAATGGTAAGAAACATAAGATAACAATAAGTAGCACTGGAACAATGGTAAGAAACATAGAGACATAACAAAAACTAACCATGGAGCAATGGTAAGAAACATAAGGAGATAACAATAACTAGCCATGGCGCAATGGTAAGAAACATAAGATAACAATAAGTAGCACTGGAACAATGGTAAGAAACATAGAGATAACAAAAACTAACCATGGAGCAATGGTAAGAAACATAAGGAGATAACAATAACTAGCCATGGCGCAATGGTAAGAAACATAAGGAGATAACAATAACTAGCCATGGCGCAATGGTAAGAAACATAAGGAGATAACAATAACTAGCCATGGAGCAATGGTAAGAAAGATAAGGAGATAACAATAACTAGCCATGGCGCAATGGTAAGAAACATAAGGAGATAACAATAACTAGCCATGGAGAAATGGTAAGAAACATAAAGAGATAACAATAACTAGCCATGGCGCAATGGTAAGAAACATAAGATAACAATAAGTAGCACTGGAACAATGGTAAGAAACATAGAGATAACAAAAACTAACCATGGAGCAATGGTAAGAAACATAAGGAGATAACAATAACTAGCCATGGCGCAATGGTAAGAAACATAAGGAGATAACAATAACTAGCCATGGCGCAATGGTAAGAAACATAAGGAGATAACAATAACTAGCCATGGAGAAATGGTAAGAAACATAAAGAGATATAGCACTAACTAACCCTGGAGAAATGGTAAAAAACATAAGGAGATAACAATAACTAGCCCTAGAGCAATAATAAGAAATATAACACTGTATAAGGAGATATAGCAATAACTAACCCTGGAGCAATGGTAAGAAACATAAGGAGATAGCAATAACTAGCCCCGGAGAAATGGTAAGAAACATAAGCAGATAGCAATAGCCAATGATGGAGGAATGGTAAGAAACATAAGGAGATAGCAATAACTAACCCTGGATAAATGGTAAGAAACATGACGAGATAGAAATAACTAACCATGGAACAATGGTAAGAAACATAAGGAGATAACATTAACTAACCATGGAGGAATGGTAAAAAGCATAAGGACATAATACTACATGACCCTGGAGAAATGGTAGGAAACATAATTAGATAGCAATAAGTAGCCCTGCAGAAATGACAGGAAACATAAGGAGATAGCAATAACTTATCATGAAGCAATGGTAAGAAACACAAGGTCATAAGACAACCTGACCCTTGAACAATGGTAAGAAACATAGATGATAGCAATAATTAACCCTGGAACAATGGTAAAAACCATAAGGAGCAATAACTAGCTATGGAACAATGGTAAGAAACATAAGGAGATAGCAATAACTAAAACAGGAGCAATGGTAAAAAACACAAGGAGATAGCAATAACTAGCCCAGGAGCAATAGGAAGAAGCATAAGGAGATAACAATAACCAACAATGGAGCAATGATAGGAAACATAAGGAGATAGCAATAACTAACCCTGGAGCAATGGTAAGACACATAAAAAGATCGCAATAACTAACCGTGGAGCAATGGTAAGACACATAAAGAGATCGCAATAACTACCCGTGGAGCAATAGTAAGAAACTTAAGGAAATAGCACCGTGATATAATTTTCACTGGATAAAAATTGAAATTCACGATACATTTCTTCAAGGGAATCATAGACGTATATAATCTGACTCCTTTTCAAGTCCGCCCGCCGCCGCCACCACTTGTTTCTGCTCTCACTCGAAAACCCCTACTCGGATTATTTCCAAATATTTGCAGTATGCATACTGGCCCTGGAAAATTTGCCTGGTAATTTTTTTTTGCGTTTTTGCGTCTCTTCAACAAAATCCAAGATGGCCACCAAAATCCTATGGCCCAAGCTAGAGCTTGAACCGCTTTATCGATTTGTTTCATGTTTGGTTTAAAGGGAAGACCTTACCCTGGCCGTGAGCTAAAAAGCTCTTTGTGTGATTCTGATAATAATAACTTTTTTTACGTTTTAGTATTTTAGCAGATATTTCTGTTTTGCTTATTTTGGCCATCAGCAAAATTTGGTAATATAGCCATAGACCTCGACTCGAATTATTTCTAAATATTTGCAGTATGCATTGGCCCTAGGAAATTTGCCCTGTAAATTTTCTATCGACATTTTTCAGCTTCTTCAACAAAATCCAAGATGACCGCCAACATCCTATGTCGCTCTCTAGAGCTTGAACCGCTTTATGGATTTGTTTCATGTTTGGTTTAAAGGAAAGACCCTACTCTGCACATGTGCTGATTAGTTTTTGGTGTGATTCTGATTATAAAAACTATGATTTTCTACGTTTCAGAATTTTAGCGGATATTTCAGTTTTGTTCATTTTGGCTATCATCAAAATCTGTTAATTTAGCTATACACCTCTGCTCGGATTATTTCTAAGTATTTGCAATATGCGTATTATAGGGAATTTGCCCGGAATTTTTTTTGGCGTTTTTCATCTTCTTTAACAAAATCCATGATGACCGCCAAAATCCTATGTCACTCTTTAGAGCTTGAACTGCTTCATTGATTTGCTTCATGTTTGGTTCAAATGAGCAAACCCTACCCTGGATGTGTGCAGATTAGTTTTTCTGTGTGGTTATGACAATAAAAACTTATATTTTTTTACTTTTTAGGATTTTAGCTGATATTTCAGTTTTGCTCATTTTGGCTATTATCAAAATTTGGTAATATGGTTATACAGCTCATCTTTTGTGTATGATCAGTGGCCCTGAGAAAAAAGTCAGGAGAATTGTTTTTCTTTTCTCAACAAAATTCAAGATGGCCGACGAATCACATGTTACTCTGAAGAGCTTGAACTGCTTCACCAATTTGTTCCAAGGAAGCAACTTACCCTGGCCATATGTTGATTATATTTTGGTGTGATTCTGACATCACATTTTCAGGTGGTGTACATAAATATTTGGTGACAGTACTGTATTTCTCTATAATTAATGTACTATGTGGGGCGGGCGTAGACGCAAATCTAGTTGTTATCATGGCTATTTTCAAATCAGATATATTTTACTTTTATTTTATTTAACATTATACAATATATGACCTACACAGGACATTATTTGTTTATACAAGCCACAGTTCATTCTAAATAATTAGATCATTCTGGTTTTGAGTGAGGAAAATTTAGCCTTCAAATTTAACAGCACTATTTAACCAGCCATTTAATAGCAATATTCAACCATCCATTTACCAGGCATATTTAACCATCCATTTGACAGCCATATTTACCACCCATTTAACAGCAATATTTAACCATCCATTGTGCCGTGAGCGGACCAACGTGAGACGTCAGATTCTGACGTCGAATGTCGATCCCCTCACTGAAAGAGTAAAATATTTATAATGGCCGGAGACCTATAACATAGGTATTCAAATGAAGCGAAAATAACTAACTAAGACATTTATAATGATACCAAATAGAAAAAAACCTTTGGTCTCTTCGTTTATATAAAGATATGTTAGAGCTTTAAAGGTCAGCTGAGTATCTACCTCTGGTTTTAAACTTGCTCGAAAAAAGTTAAATGGTCTCAGAAGCACAAGGGTTGAAATTGGGTCAAATCTTGATAACAATCATTAAAGATTTTTTTTTTCTATTTTTACAGGTCGTATATTGAGAGAATGTGATGCTGATCTTAAAGCTATAATAGATTACAACAGCCTGTTCTTCTCGGAGGCTGAGCTCCTGAAGCAGTTCGACTCCATCAGCTCCATATCAGGAACCCACATCATTATCTACACTCTGGCAAAGTAAGCTTTTTTGCCCTCGGCAGATCTGTTATAGTTTCGTCATCGTATGTTTTGTTATTTACTCTCTGGCCCAGTGAGCTTAAACCACAGAGGACTTATCGTCCCCTTGGAGTTAAAAGGAGCCACTTAACAAAGTGGCAGTTTGGCATCTTCTAACACCAAGGGGACGTTATAACTTGGTTGCAGCTATTTTCTACCTGTCAAAAATCCGACTGGATGTCCGTCTGTCTGAACCTGTGGCATGCAATTTACATCTGATTATTTATTGTGTCTAGACTGAAATTGACACCTAGAGTTTGACGTCTACATTTTTCGGCCATAGCTGATCCAATTTCTTGATCTATACGTAAACTTGAACTGAGCGCCATAATAATAATCAATTATTAATCATCTGGGGTCTTTGTCAGGGTTGTTCATCATGCTCATGATTGATAATCTGAATAAAACATCGTTGTTTAAAAACTGGAGCTCATGTACATTCTCACGCTGTTACAGCTCTGACTGTCACGATACTCATACCAATTTCCAGAGAACAATGTATTATTAGATAGTCTTATGTACGCAGCTCACCCAAAGAATACGGCCATGTATTTTCACGTGTTAGCATGGTTAGATGGGCAGTAACGATAAGTCACAGCTTGATTTCTCTGTGGGAGATATGTTGAAGCTTTTGGTCGAAAAATGACCAGACTATCGTTTTATCTTATTAATTTGAATCAAAGAGGCACATATAACATGATGCAAGTGTGTGAAATATATCACTGTGTTCACTTGTTACAGGAACAGTGAAGATAAAGCAGAGGGATATGGGTTGAAGCTGGTGTATAATATAGCACTGTGTTCACTTGTTACAGGGAGAGTTAAGATAAATCAGAGGGACGCGGGTTGAAGCTGGTGTATGCTATATCACTGTGTTCACTTATTACACGGAGAGTAAAAATACGGGGTAAAGCTAGTGTGTAATATATATGCTGTTTTCTCTCTAATAATACGGTACATTTTCCATTTGTTACAGGGACAGTGAAAATAAATCGGAGCTTGATTTCTCTGATCCTTTTGACATCATTTACACTGAGAGACAATATCACGATATCAAAGACCAACTGGCTCCAAGAATGACAGTAGAGACACCACTATACAGAAAGTCACTCCGGGTAAGCTGAAGTTACTGTGTGTAAAGATCAGTTGGGTTGTACCGGGGCGGGAGTAATGACAGTAGACACACTACTACACAGAAAGTCACTTGGGGTCAGCTAAAGCCACCGGGTATAAAGCTCACCAATTTTTTTTATTATTTTAGACATGGGCATGTCCCTTTAATATGCCTGATATCTGACAAAGCGTGTCAGATAGCTAGATCATTACTATAAAACAATATGTGCGGTTTTAGGTAGGGATGAGCTCTGAAAAATGTCAACTTGGCATTATAAATGGCCGACTATCGGCCATAATTAACTTGAATATTCCTGATACTTGACAAACCGTGCCATATAGATAGAACCTTACCATAAAAAATGTGAGGTTTCAGGTAGAGATAAGCTCTGAAAATGTTCAACTCGATCAAATTCAAAATGGCCGACTATCGGCCACAATTAACTTTAGTATGTGTGATATCTGACAAACCGTGCCAGATAGCTAGACCATTACATTAAAACAAATGTATGGTTTCAGGTAGGGATATGCCCTGAAAAATTCCAATTCGATTAATTTCAAAATGGCCGACTGTCGGCCATTATTGACTCTAATGTGCCTGATATCTGGTAAAGCAAAATGTGTTGTTTCTGTGGGGGATATACCCTAAAAAATGATCGACTTGATCTGATTAAAAAATGGCTGACTTTCGACCATCATCTGTACTATACATAGTAAACATTCCTAGATAGGTAGACCATTAGTGTGAAATAGAATGTGTGTATTCAGGGGAGTATGCACCCTGTAAAATGTCTATCAAGCGGGCGGGGCGGGGGATTATGGTGGTCGGCTGGCATCTTGTTTCAATTTTAAATCACCAGAAATGTATTTCTGTTTCATTTGAATACCTATATTATGGGAACACATATGTATACAATATTTAAAATTAGCCGTCGCAAACACCCTATCTGTGTTGTTTACATATGACAGCACGTGCAATGACGCTTTACCGAATAAATTATTTTTTCAGGTTTATGAGGCATATTTCAAAACAACAATCCAGATGTGGTATTTTATCATTCTTGTGGGCAGAATATGATGAGATAACCTGATAACAACACTACATCTTTTGAATAAAACTGAACACACCTCATAGCCTGTACCCGTTTGAATGAACGTTTTTTTTATTGTAGGAGTACTTGAGCATACTCTACCTAAAACCTCAACTTCACATTTATTTGAGAGGCAAGAGGGTAAAAACGCGGTGCGTGGCAAACAGCCTGGAGAGAAAAGAGTATGATATGTATCAACCTCGCGGTCTGAAGGTGAGAATCCCTGAGAGTATGATAATATAACAACCAGTTAGCAGGTTAGTAGGCTTATAATAGTTGTTGAAATTGCCCGGCCTGGGATGGAACCACCGACACTGCTATGTTCGTTTTAGCTGTAGCTATACTATAAAATGTCGTCCCCTTGATCGTCATCTAATATAACACTGCAAAGAGAAAAGCACGTCCACCCGCTCTCACCTGATACCTGCCTTTGAACATGTTGAACATATCAGCAGTGGCGACAAATGTAGACCCAATGAGGGATGAGGTGCCGACGCTGTTGACATCAACTGCTAAAACCTATTCCTTTATGGCATTGTCAATAATGTCAACTACCAAGCCCAAGAAAAACTGTGCCAGGAAAACCTTCTGAGAATGGTGAGATGAATGATATGACACTGCCCCCTAAACACAGGATTTGAAACTTCAGCACTGAGGCCGAGCACGCTACCTCTCAGTCACGAAGGCTCCCCACAATATTGATTTTTTTACTTGTCAGCGGGGAAGAAACATATTGCTTCTTTGAAACTGGAAGGCCAGAGTGGTGTTCGAACCCGCGATCTTCGACTTTCCAAGCAGGCACTATAGTCCGGGAGCAAAAATGTCCCGAGCGGGACCAAAAGGTTTGAAGGTTGTATCTAACTGGAAATTTTGCGCTGCATCCGAAAATCAACGTCTTACATGCCGTACCTGGGAAGTTTTTCAAATAAGACGTCATTGTTGCCATGGTAACAATTTAGCAAAAAACTAAAATATTATTTTCTAGTAGCAGGTGTAATGAATGTGATGTGTAACCAATGTCTTTAAATGTTAGTATTTGTGGGGAGTATCATAAAATTATACTTCATAAATGTTTGTTTTCTTAATTCAAGTAAAATTTCATTTGAATTCTTTCTGTTACCATGGTTACAACCATATTTTATTACCTGCATAAATGTGTCATATATGCATTTCAATGACAAATTTTAAAAACTTTTGGTTTTCTTTAATTTATTCTTCTGTGATAAGTTACATTTCAAGAATTGTCGCGCATAATATGCCGACATTACTTACGTCATCAATATTATTATCAGTGTAGTGAAATGCAACGTCATAGAACGTCATTTTTTGCGATGTTCGAAAATGCCGCCATTAAGAGAAATACGTTTTTAGACAATATCTCGTATAATACTAATCGTATAGTACTGAGTAATATATGTAATCCCACATTTTCGTGGTCAAGGAATACGATAAAGGCAGTCTCGATGGCATAAATAGCATAGATAATGGCAATTCTAAAACAATGAGAAAAATCTGTGGCTTTTTTTAACATTTTTCAGTGCAGTATGATTTAATCGGCCTTTTGTTCCCTGATTCACAGCTAGGCTGAACTGAGACAGATGAGTCGTCATTAATAAGACGTTATCACGCAAACTGATTAAGATAATTGAGAATTTACCGATATTTTAACTCGTTCCAGACGGAGCCCGAGATATCTCGGGCAAGCTACTTCGACGGTACAAGATGGAGCCTGAGATAACTCGTGTTATATGACGTTATAAAAAGTACATTTTTAAAAAGGACCCGTCCACAGAAACATGTATGTACTGAGAGTGCCGTCTTGAATGAGTTAAAGTATTGTGAAAAAGAACAAATGACAGGAATAATTCACCCAACATAACTTCGAAAAACTCATATGTTGAAATGTAAATATTATTTGAATATTTGTTTCGAGTATATTTTTCAGTTGATAAATTGCATTATCTACACATTTCAATGACGGTGAATAATTTATTATATTATTATAGAGACAGACAAGTCATTTAAGAATTACATGATGCAAATAATAATATAGAAAGTAACTAAATAGAATCACTCGTATATTATAAGATGTAGATCTTAACATCGACAGTTACAAAGTAATGCCATTATAATAATTATATAATGCCATTGTGGCGCCAGGGTAGCTCATTGGTAGTGTGATTGACTCAAGATCCCGGGGTAATGGGTTCGAGTCCTGCTGTGGTCGTTATCTTTGGTGCACACATAAGCAGTGACCCACACTTTACCCGATTAGCGCCGCTTCCAAAAAGTATACAAAATAAATAATTAATTTGACCAATATGCCAAAGTTGACATGTAAACGGTCAAAAAAACTTTTTTAATGTTAATGCAAATATTAACTGTCACTGTAATATATCATCTAATGAATATGCCTAGTAACAACGCGAAATCCTGACATCAGATTAAAATGTTATTTGTTATAGGCCTATCTCAATATCATAATATTTTTTATTTCTTCTAGGATTCAAGCTATTTATTTCTGATCTAACTGTTGGGTCCGTACGTCTTGCCTTATGTAAGATTTTGTATTGTGAGAATATACCAACTTTCATCAAGCCACAGCTAATACAAAATATGCTATGAATGTTTCCCTAAATCCTTACAAGAAATGAAACAGAAACTAGTGCATTGGCTTATATTACCAAAATATACAACATTTCCGGAAAAAATCTACCAACATACTTACATTTAGGGGGTAGCTGTTCTAGTTTACCAATCTTTACCATGGGAATTTCAAGTTACGTTACAATGATATAACGGTATTGAATGTTGCTATGGAGTAAACAGTCATCTCTCCACATACATTGAAACACGATTTTTATTACAACATAATCGAGATCAGAAACAAAATAAACTAGTCAACATGGTCAATGAAAATCGCCGTGTGGCCTATGTTTTCTGAACCCAGATATGTATTTGTTTAACACTCAGTAGTATTTAGTTTTATGAATGTTCTATATATTTTTGGATGTAAGAATATTGCAGCCTTTTTTGAAAATGTATGTATTTAGCCTGAAACATTGATCTTTGCTCGGCATTCAAGTGTACAATTGGTTAACCACTTGTTTTACATACATGGGTGTGCCTAATTTGAATCGATCGAAGAACGTTTTACATTTAGTGTCCTTCGCCTTCAAACTGGCAAAACAAAAAATGACCACCAAAACCACATCTCTTTTAATTTATTCTTACAAATAAATGCACAATTTCTGGTTTCTGCATGATTTCGAGTTATTGTTTATTCGGTATTCGCTAAAAATGACCTACATTTGCCCTTCAAATTTATTGTGGTTTCCACCAGCATCTAAACTATAATATAATAAAAATGGTTACCACCAACGTTTTGTATGCATCTAAACTATAATATAATAAAAAATCACCTTTTAATTGAAATCTAGGAAATAGACTACGTAATAGGCCTACGATTAGCTTACAAAACATTCAAAACTTCGTTTAATTACATTATATTCTATAATATTTGCTCCGTATTTACAATGTCGTCATGATTTTAATGGTAAATAAGAAAAAAATGACGGCCATCTTGGATTTTACGATACAATAATAAACATCAGAAATGAGTCTTTCGGCCCCCAAATCGTACAAAAATCGTAAATTGAGCATTCCCGCTCGACAAACCCAAAAAAAGGGTTGTCATTTAGGCCTACATCTAGATAGCCATTTTATTTTTCGTTCATTTCACGGTGAATGTCGCGGTCATTTTGTTTTTTTCTAATTTACTCGTCAGTAATTATAACATTCTTGGTCAACTAAGTTACCACAAATAAGTCATTTATCGTCAGCATGATTAGCGGTCTAATTATAGTAGCAGTAAATATAAAAAAAACGGCATACGTATTGAATTTGAAGGTAGTCAGTTCTTTCTAAAAACGGTTTACTAACGTCATAATGGTCTACTAATCCGCTACTGCTGTCTACCACCATATTAATAATCCGTTCTATCGGTATACTAATTTGTTATAACGGTCTAGTATTTCTAAATACCACACCGTTATAGTGAAAATAGTAGACCGTAATAACGGAATAGACAGCTATAACAGATTAATAGCTGACTTCGTTTGGTCTCAAAACCCAGATTATATCAGCTATCAACAGGGTTTCCTGGGTGCCCTATTTAGGGGGAGGGGAGCCTCCTCCCCAAAATTTGGTTACTATTCCCCTCCACCCCCCCCGCCCCCATAAAAATAGAATGCATGCATTTAACTGTCCTCGTGTTTTCTTCTCCCCTAACTTCAGTAGCTCCGCCCTAAACCTCTTGAGCCTGTAGGAAACCCTGATCAAAACAATGGTCAAAGTCAGCAGAAACTCAACCCAAGTGTGGTATTCTATTTCTATAATAATAACAAAAATATGCAGATAATGATTACGTAATCACGTCATGAGACACTGCGCTACTGTTATTTGTCGGCTAATATATCAAGAATGAAAATGTATGCTAGATATTGTGTTTAGTCAGTAAATTTGACATCTTGCATCACAAAAGGGAGATTTATTATTTATTACAAGTTATAAATAGTCCAGCTGCGCCCTATACATGCTATAAGGTGCGTAAATTACGCATCTTTTTTTTTTGAAAAATGCAATGCCGAATTATTTTGGGAGTACAATTACGATCATATTGTGTGAATCTACACACACACGTTTATTTTGTTGTGTATATTTACAAAATTAAAAATTAAATATTCACAGATATTTAGATTTATAATAAGCATACTTGTTTTAGATAAGATGTTAATTGTTTTTGCTGGCAGTTCACACTTTCAACCCATATTTTTTATTTAGAAGAGTGAAATATTCTGAGATATTCTAGTGTACTCGAAGTTTAGTTGCTTTACACATCGTTTCCAAGATAAAGGGTAAATACTCAATGAGACTGAAAGGTTGTCTGCAGCACTGAGTCTACTAGGGCCTCTACCTTACCAAGCCCAAGAAAACTTGTGCAGCGTTAGCTCTGTGCACAACGAGAGAGCAATCTGCACAATCCCTTCTGAAAATCTCGCCATCTCTTAACCTTTTCACTACCATACATGACGGAAATTTCCGTCGTCATTCGTCAATGAACGTAACCATAAAATGACACAAATTTTCGTCAAATATATACTACATTTATGTATTTTTCGTCATTTGAAGCTGGAAATTGCGTTAGCAATTCCAGCTTCAAATGACGAAAAATAGAACTCGTACACCAGTATATCTGGATCCTGGCATGCACCCCGGCCTGGAAGTCAAAGGGTTAAACACATAAACACTTCTTTCTTCCAGATATCATCTCGCCGAATTCCCTCTTCATACCACTTCCCCCACTTGATTACACAATGTTTTCTGGACAGAGGGGCCTCCCCCTAATGAATGACCGGAATGACTGGTATCAACAATTCCACCATATTCATCGGGGAAGTTGTGTCTATAAATCTTAAAAATTATCCTGATCACAGGACAAAAATACTACATTGTCCACTGTTGGATAAATATCAAACCAGCATTTTTAAAGAATTCTTTTTTTTCTAGTAGATTTTAATTCATGTCATTATTTCGTTCTTTTGCAACGAAAGTATCACTCATTTGAGTAACACTTTAGGTCCGAGGTGACAATTCGATACCTTGATAAAGATATTAAATGATTTTTTATTACAGCATGCTTATTTCTATTGCAGTTAAAAGTCAAGTTAACACTTGGATTTGTCAAACAGAAAGATGACAAAAACGTCAGTCAAGACTACGGTGCCATGCTATATGCGAGGAACCGACTCATTGTAGCCTACTACAAGGTACGTGATGAAATATATAAGTATACTATTCTTCTGTATAGAACACTCAACAGGCATTTTATTAGCAACTATTGAGATATTCAGTTAAAAAAAATCATAGATCAAAAAGTAGTGTGGTATTTTCCATATGCTCATGTCTGATTGCGGCCCAACTGTATGCAAAACAACTGGCATGATCTGAATGATGAAAAAAATGTGTGTAGCCTAAATTGCTTGATTAGCCTGACAGATAACTTTATACCAAAGTTAACTTTTCAGTTCGAATAAACAAGTCACAAAGCCAATGTGTCCCAACAAAAAAAACTCCTATAGGACAACTGGCTATGACCAGTCTTTCTCATAAGCCTACACATCAAACACACAGGCTTTTTTTATTTACATACCCTTCCCTTTCACATCTATTTATTTGCATACCTTTTTCTTTTACATGTATTTATTTGCTACCCTTTCTTTTAGATCTATTTGTTTGCCTACCATTTTCTTTACAACTATTTATTTGCATACCCTTTCCTTTGATAGCTATTTATGGATCTACCCTTTTCTTTTGTGACTATTTATTTGCCTGCTCTTTCTCATCAAAAATATTTATTTGCATTCCCATTACTTTCACAGCTACCAGAAGCGACCAAAGGGGTCATGGTGGTTACAGAGGTCAACCATTTGACCCCGATACACAACAAACAAGATTTTGAGAATAATGACCTGTACAAGTGAGTATTTGACCTTTTTACAGTAGAACCTGCTATGAGCAGCCACTCTTATGAGCTGCCAACATCCTATGGGTGGCCACTTGGTCATTCCCAAAAATGACATTTTGTATACAAATAAACCTCCTATGAGCCGCCACCTGTCTTGAAAGGCCACTTTTCTTGTGTCGCAAGGGTGGCTGCTCATAGCAGGTTCTACTGTAGTGGTATAATAACGGCATGTACAAGTGAGAATTCGACCCCTTTCGTAGAATAATAATGGCATGTACAAGTCAGAATTTGACGCCTTTCATATAATAATGATGGCATGTACAAGTGAGAATTTGCCTTTTTCGTAGAATAATCAGTGGCGGATCCGCGATCTGAAGAAAGTGGGGGGGGGGGGGAGCCCAGGGTTTTGGTAAATTTCAGCCAATTTAGGGCACGTTTTAAATTATTTTCCGAAAATAAGGGGGGGCGGCGCAGGAGGCTGGAGTCGCCACTGATACTAATGGCATGTACAAGTTAAATTTTGACCCCTTTAGTAGAATAATAATGACATGTACAAGTGAAAATTAGACCCCTTTACTAGAATTATAATGACATGTACAAGTGAAAATTTGACCCCTTTGGTAGAGTAATAATGACAATTATGTACAAATGAGAATTTGACCCCCTTTGGTAGAATAATAATGGCATTTACAAGTGAGAATTTGACCCTTTTAGTAAAAATAATTATGGCATGTACAAATGAGAATTTGACCACTTCGTATTAACCCTTAAAGCGCAAAGTTTCAAGATTATTGTTTTCGTCTGCCTGTCCATTACGCCTCTGGCTGCCTAGGGCCAGGGACAATATGTGATTGTTTTGGTTGTCTTCCTCTCCATTACGCCTCTGCCAGCCTGCGGTCAGAGATATTATGTTATCGTTTTGTCTGTCTGGCTGTCCATCTCCTCTTACTCCTCTTCCAGCCTGCGGTCGGAGACTTTATGTAATTGTTTTGTCTGTCTGCTTGTTCATTACGCCTCTGGCCACCGGCGGTCAGAGACATTATGGCCTCTCCATTACTCCTCTGCCAGCCTGCGGTCAGAGATATTATGTAATCATTTTGTTTGTCTGGCTGTCCATCTCCTCTTACTCCTCTTCCAGCCTGCGGTCGGAGACTTTATGTAATTGTTTTGTTTGTCTACCTGTCCATTACTCCTCTGCTAGCCTGTGGTCAGAGACTTCATGTAATCGCTTTGTTCGTCTGCCTGTCCATTACTCCTCTGCTAGCCTGCGGTCGGAAACATAATGTATTCAGGTTGTTCATCTGTCTGGTTGTCCGTCTAGTTGTTGCCCCGTCCATCTGGACAAATTAGCCCTTAGAGTTATCTTTTTAAAAAATTTACCGTGACCCACAAATTGAAGTCAGTGAAAATCACCCAGGATAGCTCCTTTGCCATTCCGCGGTAAGAGACATTATGTACAGTAGACTCCCGCCAATGCGGTCAAGTACGGGCCAGATTTTTTTTACCGTAATGACGGTCTGACCGCATTAGTGATCGGGCAATAAATATCACGTGGCGTCCTGCTATTTTAAAACAAATCAAGTATGTATATTCTGTAGATCTAGTAATTTTCGCGTGTTTAAAATTTTCGCGAATTTCTGAATTTAGGACTTTTCATTAAGTTTATAATTCGCGAATTTTCATTTTTCTTTAATAGCGCTAATATAATAATAATTTTGGCGAGATTCTTGAATTCGCGAATTAAAACCTCGCGAATATTACCAGATCTACAGTATGCACACAAAAAAATGGAATGAATAATAACAATAGGAACATGTGGTCAAAGTTTATTGCAGCAGTATTTTTATTTAATGCAGTTAAACTTGATTATACAATTATGCACAGTTAAGCCAAAAAGATATTTTACTAAAAACATATTCTCTCACTGACGGTTTCTTTTATCTGGTATGCGGAAACCTGCGCCATGTGGCTCATCACACACGTTTTCTATTGTCACTCACACTGCTATCATATGCATTCATAAACTCAGCTTTGGTTTGAGTATTGAGCCGACTTCAGTCCGACCAATTTTTAAATCGTCAGCTATACGATGAGATTTGCCAACACTAGCTTTGATAAGTCTCACTTTATCCCTTAGGGTAAATTCTGTACGTTTACGCGGACATTATTATTATTATATCAGTCTTTTATAGAGCGCTCCATCCAAATATGTTCTGGGGCGCCGTACATTGAACTAAAATCACATTTAAGAAGAGATAATTCTAAGATGATATATTATCACAGATAAAAGTCCTTCGGCGAGATATTAAAAACTAGTTGATGAGGCTAAAAATAATGATTATGAGAAATGTTATGAGTCGTAATGGTTTTTAAAAAGATGAGTCTTTAACTTCGTTTTAAAATTCGTTATTGACTGGCACTGACGGAGTGAAGATGGCAGTGCATTCCAGAGTCGTGGTGCCATGTATGAAAAAGTTCTTTCCCCATATGTTTTGGTGCGTGCTTTGCGTTCAGTCAGCGACAGTGTATTTGAAGAGCGCAGATAACGTCCTGGTTCATAAATAGTCACCAGATCCGCCAGATACTGGGGAGCAAGTTGGTGGAGGCACTTAAAAGTCAGCATTAAAAGTTTGTAGTTTATGCGACATTTAATTGGTAACCAGTGTAGCTCTTTCATGAGTGGTGTAACATGGTCTCTCTTGTTACTGAGCATGATAATGCGTGCACACATATTTTGGACCTGTTGTAGTCGTTGTAGCAAGTTTGAGGGGAGCCCTCCCAACAGACTGTTACAGGTGTCTAGACGTGAGAGTACCAGGGCGTGGACAAGTTGTTTTGTGCTCTGCTGGTCTAGGAATTTGCGTATGCGACCTATGGCGTGCAAGTGAAAGTAAGCTGATCTGCATATACTGGCGACGTGTTTCCCTGATGACATGGTGGAGTCAAAGATGACACCCAGGTTTCTAGCTTCCGTAGCTGCTTTTATAGTGATATTACCCACGTCGACAGAGTCAGGCAGACTATCTAGGTCGGATGACTTAGGATAGATGATTAAAAGTTCGGTTTTATCATCATTAAGCTTGAGCATGTTTAAGCGCATCCATGTACGTATGTCCTTATTACATAACTCAAGGCGATGAATATCATTGTCTCGTGAAGTTGTGTCACTGAGGCTGAACTCTAAGTACAGCTGAGTGTCATCGGCATACAGATGATATAATATGCCGTGCTTCCTCATTATGGCCGCGAGTGGAATAGTGTAAATGGAGAACAGCAGAGGGCCTAACACAGAACCCTGTGGTACCCCACATTTCAAAGTCCTACTGTCAGATCTGCTGTTGTTGATGATCACCCTCTGCTGTCTCTCCTCCAGGTAGGATTGGATCCACGCGAGACACTCTCCAGTCACGCCAACCTCATTTTCCAGGGTGTTGATGAGGGTTCCGTGGTCTATAGTGTCGAAGGCAGCACTTAGGTCAAGAAGGAGAAGCACAACACCTTTTCGCTTATCAAGGTTCTTCAGGATATCATCTTGAACTTTTAGCAGAGCTGTTTCAGTGCTGCAGTGTTTTCTGTATGCTGATTGCAATGGTTCTTGGAGATTTTTGTTCTGAAGATGAGAAATCAGTCTTTCTGCAACAATTTTTTCCGTTAATTTCGAGACGAAAGAGAGGTTTGAAATTGGTCTATAGTTTTTTAGTACTTTAGCGTCCAAATGGGGTTTTTTAAGTATTGGTGTTACAGAGGCTACTCTCATTGCAGTAGGCATACCTTCCTTCAAAGTTTTGTTGATGATGTTTGTCAAGACAGAGATTGTGACACTTGAACATTTCTTCAAAAGCTGAGTTGGTATAGGATCCAGTCCGCATGTCTTAGGAGCCGATTTCTTCAGAAGGTTGGATACCTCTTTTTGAGTTGCAGGTGTTAGCATTGTCAGCTCTTGTCTTGGGTTGATAGGTCCCGAGCCTTTTGTGATGTAGCCACTAGTGTCCATATCTGGTCTTGGACATGGTGACGTCTTCAAAGCTGCGTGTAATAGTTGCACCTTGTCATGGAAGAAATTTCCAAATTGTTTGCGAGTTCCTCATGATTAAAGTATGGTTATGTGCAGCATATAAACTAATGATAAAATGATCTCTCACTTTGAAAAGCTTATTCTTATTTCGGCCTGTGAGCCCTGTTCATGGCTTCTCAATGTTTATTTGTCACCGTGATGTAGTAGCTACTCCCGAGTTGAGATGTCATGTTCGTGGAGTTGAAAATTTACTTTAGGTTATGGAGCTAATCATCAATGGTAAATGGTAATGCAAGTTCAAAGAAGTGTTCCGATAAGAAACTAACAGCCCTCCCAGCAAACACCAGCGTTGGCCCAATGTTGGGTGACTGCTGACCCATCGTCTTCGACGCTGGCCCAATATTCACCTAACATTATGTTTGCTAACATTGTCTACTTATTCGCATTGTTTTAAGTGTTTGTACTAGAGTTATTAGGTGTTAATACGTGTCCTCTCATTGCCGACAAGTCGCAACATGTGCGAGCGCAGACTTCCCGGATCATTTACCCTCTGAGTCCCGATAGAAAAAAAAATCCACGTCTATTATGATTGTGTATTTAAACTAAGCATGTAATGATAATTACTTAAAAATTTGATTAAGATGAATTGTAAAATATCTTAGACACTATCTCAAAGGCAAAGTTTTCAGTTGTATAATTACGACATTCCCACGTCTTTAATTATTATTTAAGATGGCCTTTATTATCACGGGCGGTTGAGCCAACGCTGGATTAATGTTGGCAAATCGTCTGCGATGACGGTCCATCATTACTTCAGCACTGCATGAACACTGTTTGCTGTAGCGAGACGCTTTATGAAGAAATAATCTGCTATACAACTAACGCAGACAATTTCTTAAAATAACATATAATTTTAATAATATAATAATAACTATAGCATTATTTGTCGGTTAATAACACCTTGTCATGCTTACATTCTTTATAATGTTTAATTTTTTAATTATTTAACATGTTTAATTAGGCTTATTGACGATACCAGCTGATTAACGTATTAAATAAAATAGTTACTGCAGCATGCAGACAGTGTATGGCCAGAAGTAGCGGGACGCTTTATCAACAAACAATTCACCCTTAATCTTTTATATAACTAGCGGATCAATTATATATTTTAATGTAGAACATTTAATTTGTATATATATATATATATATAGCAATGTGTGATTTGATGTTATCATCAACACATGCTTTTAAAGTTATTTCCCATGTTTGTAATGCACGCATTGTACATGTGTGAAAAAACAAAGGTGACAGTTTTTTTCAATATAAAAATCCCCTCTCAAAATGGTCATTACGATATATTGAAAATACTCATTTGACCGCAATGACGAGAGTGAACTTGCCATTTTGACACAAAAAATTGACCGTAGTCCGGAATGGCGGTCTGACCGTATTGGTGATCGCCTTTGATATGGCTTTGACTGAGAACGAATTCGGGCCGAAAAAAATTGACCGTAATGACGATCTGACCGCATTGGTGATCTGACCGGAAGGTGAGAGTCTACTGTAATTGTTTTGTTCGTCTGCCTCTTCAATACTCCGCTGCCAACCCGCGGTTAGAGACATTATGTAATTGTTTTGTTCGTTGTCCTCTCCATTACTCCTCCGCCAAGCCGTGGTCAGAGACATTATGTAATTGTTTTGCTCGTCTGCCTCTCCATAACTCCTCTGCCAAACTGCCTTCAGAGGCATTATGTAATTGTTTTGTCCATCTGCCTTTCCATTACGCCTCTGCCAAACTGCCTTCAGATATTATGTAATCGTTTTGTCTGTCAGCCTCTCCATTACTCCTCTGCCAGCCTGCCGCCGGAAACATTATGTAATCGTTTTGCTCGTCAGCCTGTCCAACACGCCTCTGGCAGCCTGCGGCAGGTGACATTATGTAATCATTGTGTCCGTCTGTCCGTCGCCTATACCAACCCGCGGTCAGAGACAATATGTAATTGTTTTGTTTGTCTGCCTCTCCATTCCGCTTCTGCAAGCCTGTAGGCGGAGACATTATGTAATAGTTTCGCTTGTCTGCCTGTTAATTACTCCTCTGCCAGCCTGCGGGCGGAGACTTTATGTAATTGTTTAGTTCGTCTACCTGTGCATCACGCATCTGCCAGCCTGCGATCTGAGACTTTATGTAAACATTTTGTCCATCTGCCTCTCCATTACTCCTCTCACAACCTCCCTTCAGAGACATTATGTAATTGTTTTGTCCATTTGCCTTTCCATTAAGCCTCTGCCAACCTGCTTTCAGAGACATTATGACAGTAATCATTTTATTCATCTGCCTCTCCATCACTCCTCTGCCAGCCTGCGGCTGGAGACATTATGTAATTGTTTTGTTTGTCTGCCTCTCCATTACTACTCTGCCAGCCTGCGGTCAGAGACATCATGTAATCGTTTAGTTGGTCTGCCTCTCCATTACTCCTCTGCCAGCCTGCTATCGGAGACTTTATGTAATAGTTTTGTCTGTCTGCCTGTTCATTACGCTTCTGGCCACCTGCGGTCAGAGACATTATGTAATTGTTTTGCTCGTCTGCCTCTCCATTACTCCTCTGTCAGCCTGCGGTCAGAGATATTAGTAATCTTTTTGTTTGTCTGGCTGTCCATCTCCTCTTACTCCTCTTCCAGCCTGCGGGTCAGTGACTTTATGTAATTGTTTTGTTTGTCTACCTGTCCATTACTCCTCTGCTAGCCTGTGGTCAGAGACTTTATGTAATCGCTTTGTTCGTCTGCCTGTCCATCACTCCTCTTCCAGCTCATGATCGGAGACTTTATGTAATCGTTTTGTCTATATGCCTCTCTATTCCTCCTCTGCTAGCCTGCGGTCGGAAACATAATGTATTCAGATTCTTCATCTGTCTGGCTGTCCGTCTAGTTGTTTCCCCGTCCATCTGGACATCCGTGCAAATTAGCCCTTAAAGTTATCTTTTTAATTTTTTTACCGTGACCCACAAATTAAAGTCAGTGAAAATCACCCAGATTTGTTGATTTTGAAACCGAACATTTGTAAAGCTTGATGTTTAAACACATTTCATTTCAATAACATTGATTTAATCAGCTAATAAAACGGACTTAAAAGACTAAATTCGAGCTTAGCAGTCAAAGAGTTAAGTTCTATCGTGAAGGCACAATCATGGACACCTCCGTGGAAGCACCTTTCTAGGTTTCTAGTCCTCAGCCAATTTTTCGAAGGCTATTGTCATCCCATTGCTGTCTGTCTCTCTGTCCGTCTGTCTGTCTCTCCACGCTACTGTGTTTGACCCGATCGTTTTTATTTAGTTGTTCTAAACTTGGCCAATGTGTTCACCATACAAGCCAGACGGATGGGTTTGAAATCGCGTACTGACGGCGATAACTTAATGGTTAAAACGCGGCTTTTTTCCAGCGCTATAGACGATGGGCCAACATAAAACCAACATTGGTTCAACGTTGCGTGTTAGCTGGGCAGTTTGTACAATGTGAATTTTCTACTGTGATCATTTGGAAAACATTAAACCTTTTAGCGCGGGGACAGTCTTTATACGTAAGAATCTGACGTCTGCCGCACAATACTTACAATGACTGTAAGCCCATAAGATATGTATTCAAATGAAACAGAAGGACCTAACTAATACATTTATGATGGTTTCAAATTGAAAAACAGTATCCCATGTTTTATAAAAAAATAATTCAGCACTGTAAGGGTTAATTTACTATAACTTTATTGACTTGGTTATTTCTCTGCAGTGTGTTACTTGGTATGGTATCGCCCTCGAGTGGTTTGTGGCTCAACAAAAGGTGAAACTAATGGACTGTTTATCCAGTCCAGCCGAAGTTGCATGTGGGGCTCCCCAAGGATCCGTCCTCGGCCCATTGTTATTTACTCTCTACACTACCCCCCTTAGCAATGTAATTCGGAGACACAATGTCAAACATCATCTTTATGCCGACGACACCCAGATGTATTTATCTCTTTAGCTAAAAAAAACGGATATTTCTTTAGAAATTGTGACAAAATGTCTTCATGACGTGTTTTCTTGGATGTTATCAAGGAAATTGAAGCTTAACCCTGATAATCCGATTTTTTATTAATTGGATTTAAAGTGCAGCGTGAACAATTTTCGAAATGTTTTTTAACAAGATTGTTGGCACAGGAAGTACATGTAACTCCTTCTCCATCTGCTTTCCATCTTGGCGTGGTCTCTGACAGTGCTTTAAATTTTAAGAGTTATATATCTGGTAAATCTCGCGCTTGCTACTATCATATACGTGACATGCGTAGAATAAGACACTTTTTAACACCATCGATTTTAAATTTTAAGATTCATATATCCGGTATATCTCGCGCGTGCTACTATCATATACGTGACATGCGTAGAATAAGACACTTTTTAACACCATCTGTTTCTGTGAATTGCAACTTCGTTGATCGGTAGCAAGCTGGACTATTCTAACTCTGTCCTGTTCAACGTCACCGAAATGGAAATATCAAAACTGCAGGGTGTACAGAACTGTTTGGCGCGGGTTGTAAATTGTGTTCCCTGACCCACCAGGCTCTGACCAGTGGATAACCAGTATATATTCGAAACATGTTTCAGACATCGCGAAAGGTACGGACTCGTTCCAGTGATCTAGATCAGCTGAATGTTCCACGGGTCAGAACCGATGTAGGCAGCAGGGCCTTTTCTGTTACTGCACCTAGACTTGAATCCTCCGTGGTCCGGTTGGCCCAGACAACAAACGGTTTTGGAACTATGAGTCGGATTACGATTATGTTTGTTGCGCCTCAGAGCTGGGATCACCGAGGATTTAGGCGCTATAGAAATTTATTATTATTATTATGAACTTAAAATGTTGTAATATTTCTATTTTTTACTACAGCCAGCTTAAGAATCAGCTCCGCCAGAAATCTAAAGACTATACCAGAGAGAAGACCAGTGCCGACTGTGAAATGTGAGTATATAGTGCTGGCCACTACACTCCCTAACCCATTAATCCTCTAAGCATCATGTTAAGCACAAGAACTGACTAATGTCCTACTGATTTATTTCTTAAACGAAAATTCGCACGAAACAACATAAATTATAGCTACCGCGACCCACAACTTCAAGTGGCCTAAAATTAATAATATTTGTTTAATTTGACACCAAACATTTGTAAATCTTGTTGTTTAAACACTCATTTTATTCCGATAACTGTGATTTAATCAACTTACATAGCGGACATGGTCGTGATCACCAGGCAAATGGCTAACAACAGTGGGGGCGTTGTGGGCTCTCATTTTATATATTGTGCTTTGAAATTAATACTAAATATTTTATCTTTTTTTCGGGGTGAACAATAAGATGAAATAAGCCTACATTTTGCGTGTGTGGGGGGGGGGGGATAGGGGGGGGAGGGGTTGATACTTGCTCACCTGCCTGGATATTTGAGTTGCCATCACAATTTTAAACCTGGAGGTCATGGGTTATTATTTTACTAAGCCATTCAGCACACCATAATAATCATAATCATGCAGTGATGACCAATATCAGACCCATTTTTTTTTAATTGTAATTGTTTGACAATTTAAAAAAAAACAATATTGATGAAAAATCATGGATAATAAATTTATGGTTATCCGTTACATTCTATTTGTTGAATTTTATGAAAAATATAATTATTTGCAATTTGAACCATGTCAATTTAATTATATAGGCTACAGTGGCGTTATAGATACAATGTTTGCTTGGTAACACATGTGGGAAACATAAATACTGTAGATCTGGTAATATTCGCGAAGTTTTAATTTTCACGAATTTCGCGAGGAGGACAAATTCGCGAATTCAAGAATCTCGCGAAAATTATTTTTATAGTAGCGCTACATAAAAAAAATTAAAATTCGCGAATTCTAAACTTCGTGGAAAGTCCCAAAATTAGATATTCGCAAAAATTAAAACACGCGAAAATTACCAGATCTACAGTATACTTTTCACTTTCATGAATTTGTTAATGAGGGCGGGGGCCCTAGGGTAGTGGTTAGCACCGCTGCCTTTCACGCCAGAGTTCGGGGTTCGGTTCCCGGTCTCGGCGGTTTGAAAGAAACAAAAATGTTTCTTCCCCATCCACGTGTGAAAGTCAGTATTGTGGGGAGCGTGCTCGACCTCAGACCGCCAGGGCTCGAATTTCGAATCCTGTGTCTCGAGGACAGTGTCATCTCAATCATATCACCATATTCAGGAGGTTCTCCTGGCCCAGTTTAGCCTATATGTGCACAAAGGTGGCCTAAAGCCTGATTCATTTCATTTCATTTGTTAATGAATTTCAGTCAACCGGAGAGATGGACTTGGGCTCAATGTGAGCAATGTGATAAATGGCGGCGCCTGCAAGGAGTGGAGGATGACAGAGAGGTGCCCGACAGGTGGATTTGTCATATGAATACTGACCCTACCTACAAGTAAGTATTCCAGCAAACACGATACATTGATCCAACGTCGGGTCAATGTTGGACCGACTTCGTACTCGGTCTGGCAAGGTAACTGAAAACATAATTAGTTGGGCATTCCTGATCTTCCAAACCCATAGGGGGGGTTTCAGAATTTTTCAGATGCCGTCAGAGCTGGTCGCTGAGTGACCTGGCAACCTGCCAACACCTCGAGTTGGGGAGCTGCCATTATTAACACCCTAACCTTTCCAGTCCTTGAGCTGAGTGACAGGGCTGGTTTCGAATCTAGGAAATAGGCCTTTCTAACGAGGATGTTTTTAATGTTTTCTCGCCGACAACAATCACATCTATTTTTTACTTGATTTTCTCCCAATTTTTAGCGAGAATAAGAGTCCTCCCTCCTACTCCAATCGCTTCCGGGCCTGTGTATCACCACTAGGTGAGGTACTGCCAAATTTATTACAGCAGACCACATACTTCACTGTGACTGGCTGTTCTTCAGTGTTTTCACTATGAGATAATATCGGTATCAGCACTGATAATGATAGTAATGTTATTTTTCGTGCAGTGAACTAGTGGGGTATTTACCCATATCGCACTGAAATATGTTATTTGTCCTTTCAGTCGCTGTGATGCTGTTGAAGAGAAAGAGGATGAGAAGGAATACAAAATTGCTCGTAAATACACCCCTGGACGACGCTCCAGGTATGAAGATTATATCTATTTTTCTGTCTGTTTTTTTTTATATACCCCCTAATGATTGTCATTATTATGATTGCTCTATGGTATGAAATGTTTATAATATACTAGCCTGCCTTATCCCTTACAACGCTGAAATATTTTCGTAATAACCAAAAGACTGAACTTTTTTTTAGCATGGATACCAAAGGGTTTTTTCAATTTGAAACCATCATAAATGTCTTGGTAAGCTCTTTCCGGTTCATTTGAATATCTATGTTATGGGTCTACTGCCATTATAAATATTTTACCCTTTCAGTGCAGCGATCGACTTTAGACGTCTATAGTCTGTCCGCGCGCTGAAATGGTTAACCAACGTCAAAACTTTCAGATGTGGCCTATTGGCATTATTTTACTACACAATACTCTGCTGTCTGTAATCTATACATTGCTTTGCTCAGATAACATATATGGCCTTTCAGCTTTTCCTGAAAACCTATACCTCTAACAGGTTTAAACATTACCACACACATGCTTCAGATACTGGTGTGTTTGTCACGGGGTCTCTGACAGATAGTAAATTGTTGTGACTGACAGGGGTAACCAATCGTTTTGGCCCCCTGCCTGTTCGTCCCCCTCTGGCTCGGAGACTATAATCTAAATCTATATAATCAGACTATAATCTATATCATGTCCCTACTAGGTTGGCAGCTGTTCGACCCCTGCATACAGACTCTGTAGGCCAGGGCAGGGATAGGTCAGTATAAAGCAATTGACAGCATATTTGATGAATATCAGTAGTCTATTTTAATGCATTATTTTATTTACAAATTCAAGAATAACTAGGAAAGGAGTTCCCGAACTCCGACGACCGGCTTTAGTCTGCTTGAGTGCCCCTCCTCATGGGCCAGAATCCTAAATGTCTTTTATGTGTATTACTTCCACCACCATCGCCTGTGCTGGCCAGCATTCATTCAATACTTGCCTATGATGTACCTGATAAAGAGGATGTAGGTCCAGCCACTAAATTCCGGTTCAATGTTGGGCCAGCGTTGCAACCCATTGCTGGTTTAATGCCGGTCAATCGTCTACGACGCTGACCCAGCACTAATCTAGTATACTTTGCGCAAACACGTGCCATTCAACCAATACTGTTTCAATGTTGACTCACAGTCTTCGACGCTGGCCCGTCATTGAAACAGCATTGGGTGATTCTACCTTCTTTTCTGACTGCTGCATTATGCTGGTGACCTTTAAAATCCTGGCATCAGAAACACCAGATAACACGATACATTGTCCTTATGCTGATGCAACGCTAGGCCACCGTCTGCGACGCTGGGCCAACATTATTCCAACCAAAACGTTTTAGGCTCTTAACATGCTTAACCACAAATATAATCGTGAATATTATTATTTCTGAACACTTGTTAAGGACAAAAGTACTTAAGCTAAGGATCTGACACGTTATATTCGACATGTTCATAAGGACTGGTGTACAGTAATGTCGACCGGCAAAATAAACTTAATAGTACTGGCCTCCGGGCCGGTCCTGACAACAGATGCGATACTTGAATAGCAATAGATATATTGTTTATTTTATACACATTGATGTTTTCATGTCTGTATGACCAAGCAGAGAGAATAGCTTGTATTTTTTTTATATACACATTGTGTTCATGGGAGTAGGCTACTGCCCACCTTATCCGAGGTGTGACACTGGCATGATTCGGTGGGAATCCAGGAGATTCAGAGGTCAAATGATGTCGTCATCATAATGTCAACAGGAATAATCACATTGTAACCTACTTTTAGCTTACAGGTAGGCTACAGTGATTGGTCTAACGCGCCCCTGTTGGCGTGGTATACTAGATACGTGCCTGTACGGTCTTACACATCCATACACATGCGCTCACTGTTTGTTTTTTTGGTAATTTACATAAGCAGGATGGATGTTTTGTTAGTAGACTCTATAATTTTAACAGACACGTTTGTATGTGATAGAAATGTTATGAAACCGAATAATGCCATCTGACCGGTGAATGAGATGGTACGATGTTGCTATCTGAATTATTTCGTCTCCTTGAATATGAAAGGGTGTATCTGCTTTGTAAACTGTTGAAGTGGCAGTATCCTATTTCAATGCATTATGATATTTAACAAAAATTTCGCCACTTTGTGAAGTGGCAGATACACCCTTTCAACACCAAGGGGACGATATAATTCAGATAGCACCATCATACCAACTTGATCATTCTCCGGTCAAATGTCAGTTGTGATATTTTCGCAACATAGCCATTTCTATCCCCCTACTTTCATTTGCACACACGCATTAATTGTATATTTGCTTTTTGGGGGTTATGACATTTGACCTACTTTTTACCTACATCTAGCAAAATATAAGGTTTCATGGAGGGATATGCCCTAAACATTTGAATTAAGATCAAATGCAAAGTACAAACTTAACTAGGCCCTAATGACTATTATTTACTTTAATTTTACTGATTTCTGGCAAAGCATGCCATGTATGGCTAAGCCATCACGAGGCTTATATGGCAAAATATGAGATTTCAAGGAGGGATGTGACCTGACAAATTTTAACGCAGGAAAATTCGAAAGGGCCAACCATTGTCAATGATTTACTTTGAAGGCGGATATCCATGTGCCATTTTTCTCTTATGGATAATTTTATAATAATATATGTATCATAATCTCGGGGAATATGTAGGTTTTCTATAAGAAAGACCACAATTGTTTCTATGCCTCTATTTCATGCAATGTCGTCAATCAATTCTTTTGTTATTAGTCCTATCTAAAGATGGCGATATTTCTAGCTGACCGATTTGACGGTAATGGATATTAAATTTACTTATTATCAATTAGTGAGTGATTTTTTTATGGAATGAAAGGCCTATTCACAGGACAGATTTATTTATTGTAAATGGTGCTGATATGACATATACTAAAAATATAACATTTCCAATTGCATGGTGGATGATGCTGTTTTGTAGTATATAAATTGAGAAAAAAAAATTGAATTCAAAATGTTGATCAATCAAGTCCTTGAATTAATCAACTAGACTAGTAGTTGAAACGAATTCGTAAGAGGAATGGTATTCAAATTATTATTGGTATTTGGCATTTTTTTAAAGTGTAAAACTTGTTAACATTATTGTTCTTGACAACCCATCTAGTCCCCAGCATTATGATATGCCCCTACTGGAGCTTCAGGTGTATTATTGAATTCAAAAATAGTATGAGAATATAAAGCTTTAATAGTTATGATATCTGGTGGCGTATACTCGTACAAGATACGATATATCGTAGGCTTCTGATTGGTCGAGATGGAGATGGCCATCTCGACCAATCAGAAGCCTACGATATATCGTAACTTGTACGAGAATACGGGCCCTGACAAACTGTGCCTCATAGCTGGACCATTACCATAAAACGAAATATAAGACTTTTGTGAAATGATGCACCCTGAAAATTTTTAACTTGATCAAATTAAAAATGGCCGACCATCGATCATTTTTTCAATATTATACCAGCTATCTGGCCAATCACAGCAGATAGCAAAAAGTGAGGTTTCAGGGAGGAATGATTGAGTGACTGATTGGGCCCTTATTTACAATAATGTCTGGCAAGCCATGCCATATGAGGGTTCTTTAACCCCTTCAGCGTGGGGTAGACGTCAGATTCTGATGCTTTCAAAGATGGTCGATTTTGACCTATAGAGACGGTCCCCACACCGAAAGAATTAAAATATTTATAATAGCCATAGAACCATATCATAGGTATTCAAATGAAACAGAAAGAGCTAACTAAGACATGTATTATGATTTGAAATTAAAAAAACCCTTTGGTCTCCATGGTTTATACACAAATATTTCAGCATCAAGGGTTGATCATCACCCTAAAAAAAAATCAACTCATTATGGCGGCCTTTAGCCTCTTGTTGCTATTATCGTAGAAGGAGGGGATATGGAATATGGTGCTGCTATGATGAATCTTCATAGACAGTATTTGGTAAAATAATTTGTGACCTATAGATTTTCTCAAGAGATACTCTCGTGAATCTCAATTGTTTTACTATCAACCCATTATCAGGGGGCAATATAAAAAGTGCCACATGAACCCTGCACCTACCCTACTGCGGGCCAGCAAGTACGCTATGTTCACCCGGTGTTGGTTAGATGTTGTGCGAACCTCACAGTGAATCAGACCACCCCCCTGCATATTCTCGTGCAAAACATTTATCTGATCTGTCATTTCAAAGAAAGTTAGCAAAACAGATAGATAAATATCAGTTTTAAAACGCGTCATCAAAATGATGAAAGGATTCGAAACTAATCAACTGTTTTTTTAGGGTTAGAACCCTGTCATTCGATAAATTTAAAAACGCTGACATCGTTATGGAACATGTTGCTTCACGGGCTGCTGGTCCATGAGATTGTCAAACGATCCCGCAACGATATTAATCATCCGTAGGAGACCCTTTACTTCCCCAGTTTTTTTAATCAGCTACAGCATTACAATAATTAGTTGCCTGATGATTGCCAGCAATAGTTTGATTATCATTGCGTGTCAAGTGTTCTGTGTTGTAACAAGTGTTTGATCATGTCATAAAAACACACCCATCAGAATGGGAATCAAACCTTGAGCAAAGTGGTGAATCATACATGTTTTCTTTTCCAGGAAGCGGAAGGAGGGAGAGAGAAGTGACTCTACTAAAAAACATAAGCTCTCTCATCTTAGTGAAGACTCCAGTGACATGCCGGGATATATCTCCTCAACAGATGATCAACTGCTATCACCCGTAAGTATGAGATGAAATGTCTCCTCACCAGATGATCAACCGCAATCACCTGTAAATATATGAGATGAAATGTCTCCTCATCCAACTATGAACCACAGTCACTTTGTTCGAACAGTGAAGAATCTATCTTCAACACGTTTTTTTTTATTCTACTTTGTTTTCAATTTGAGAATAATGTATGATAAAAATAACATCTATAGTTGAATAATTCCGGACCAAAATATAAGGCTCCTCACTTCATCATAAATTTTGTTCGAACTAGCCCCGATCTCCTCTACAGTAATTGTTTATTGCAAATTAATGCCCCATCAAGTCAGAAAGCGAAAAAGTATTGGGGGTGGATGGATAACTAGTATATAGTTATACTAGTATACTAGTATTTAGTATATGGATGAAGATGACTTGAAGTGGGTGGCAAATGAAAAAGCTATTGTTATTATTTAAAAAATTCCATGAAAATTGTCTTTCTAAAACCACCTAGGTGTAGGATATACAGGGGCGGATGCAGGATTTAAAAAAGGAGGGGGCTTAGGGGACTTTTAAAATTATTTGGCGCAAAAAGGGGTGGGCGTGCGCCCCGTGACCAATTTAGTGGACTTTTAAAAAAATTTGGCGCAAAAAGGGGTGGGCGTGTTCTGGATCCGCGCTTGATATAACTAAGTCATTCTTCAGAGATGAAAAATGATGCTTTGATGCATTGCGAGGGCCTAAAGGGCTAATTGATTGATGCGGGATAGGCACCAGGGGAGTCCGTCTAGTCATTTGGAACATCAGAGAGTGAGGGAATAGGGATACTACCACTGGGGGACAGAAGCGTAGATACAGACACATTTGCTAGGGTACATAGCAATGCTCGGACTGTACATCCTCTCTAGAAATTCTCTAGAGAGGATGTACAAGACAGTCATGGGCTTATCATGTAGCTGACAGAGGATGCTGTAAAGAGACTACATTGCAAGACTGCACATCATGGCAGCTAGCATTTAACCATATTTAAATATGCCTCATTGTGATAATTCTAGTTTAATTCATACATTGACAGCGCAGCCTCTCAATCGTATTGTTATCCAGATCTTTTCAACCATAATATATTATATAATGATCGGGTGAAGGAAGGCAAAGTCACATTCTCACTTGGGTGCCACCAGGGTTCATTTTTTTCAAATATTGTGTAGCGATTAGCAAGAATGCTCCACATTCCTCGAGTTTTTCCTATCATGCACATGTGTGTTTCATTGATCCTCAATTGATCAAGGCAGATCTGTGTACGGACTGGCCACTATCATTACGCATTTTTATGTTGATGTGGTTTTTTTTGTGGACCTACTCTGCATTCTGGGCTATATGTCATTATTAAAACATTTATGAAACAATCTATGCTTGAAGGGTATAAGAAGAAGAGAATCAGTTATTTTTTGCAATTGTGCAATGCAAATCAAATATATATATTTACAAGTCTCCTTATTTCAGTTTACTCAGTAATAATTGCTTTACTAATTACTTCCTCTTTGTATAACAATATTATATTATATGAAATTAGCTTGAACTTGTTTTTCACCTAGTAACCACTCTCCCCCAGGACATTGGCACTTAGTTTTTGGAAATGTATGGGATGATTTCACTACTCATATTTGGAAAGCATATATTTCAGCTTTGCTACAACACACCAAAATAGAAATGTTGCATTATGTTCTTAAAATTGGTAGAAAATATGCAATATCTTTTTGCGATTTTCGTCGTTTTCAAGTACCATTATTTCTGTTACTCTTGAAGTGGATTGATAAACATTTTAAAACTTTTGTCCACGTTTCAATTGGAAAACCGTCACCGGATAATGTCAGCATTGGACATAGTTCATGTGGTGCATTGAATGTAATAGTTCTAGGAAGCAAAAATGTAACATTTGATCACTTTGGAAAAAGTGTATTTACAGATTCAAGATTTTGTCTCATTTGGGCCCAATGACCCTTACAGCGCGGGGATCAACTTTAGTCGTCGTCTGTAGACGTCAGATTCTGATGACTAAAGTCGATCCCCGCACTGTAAGATTAAAAATATTTCTAATGGTCGTAGACCCATAACATAGGTATTCAAATGAAGCAGAAAGAGCTGACTAAGGCATTTATGATGATTTCAAATTGTGATTATGTTACAGATGCAGGCTCACCCTCCGTTATCTTCTGTGCCGAGCAGCTCTGATGTAGGACAGGTACCTCCTAATCAACAAGCTGTGACTTCAGATGTAAAACCTGATGTAGGGCAGCCTCCTTGCTCCTCAAACCATAATACAACACAGATCCAGCCCAGCGCTATCCAGGCACAAGCTATGCCATCATATTCACTACAGGGTGCCGCACAACCAATACCATCAGGCACAACCCGAGGTGCCACACAACCTAAAACCCCCTGTACAAGCCGGGGAACTCATTCCACACCAAACATTATACCAACTTCGCTTATAAATCAAGCAGTGAGGGACGTTTTTGCTGAATCTAAGGTAAAGAAATTATACACTTTTCTAACAATATGGTAAACATATTTCCAAGTACAAAGTAGCGTAAAACACCCCATCAAACATAATTTTAGTTTGATAATGATTTAACAATTATTTTTTAGGGTTCAGGACAGCCGGTAACTGGCGTGCCTGCATCGCAGGCGAGTGCTGGTCAGGTGTCACCCGTGCCATCCCAACGAAGAACCAACTTATTGAACTCCACACAGCTGGAAAGGTTGCGTAATTTATCAAAAAACATGGTCTCGCCTGCTGTGCCAATGCTTTCCCCGCAGATATCCCAGCGGATGCAGCATCTTGAAGACAAGTGTTCAGCATTCCAGCAAGACGTAGATAAGCTGACAAATGAAATGAAGGAGAAGGACAATTTAATGAATGAGATAGAGAGAGTGAAGCAGAATCAGATGGATGCGCTTAAGATGCAGGATTTGACCGAGTCAAAAGCTAAATATCTTCAGAATGAGCAGTCAGTATTTGACCTCCAGGAGCGTAAGACAACGCTTGATACGTTGTGCCAACAGAAAGACAATGACATATCAGAGCTACAAGAGCGTCTCCAAGAGGCGAATACACGCTGCCAGGTTAATGAAAAGACTTTGTCAGAGATGCAGAAAAGTCTGAAGGAAGCTAATTCAGCTTGTAAAGTGAATGATACTGCTATGGCCGACCTGAAGGCACACTGTCAACAGAATGATACTGTAGTGGATAATTTAAAGACCCGGTGTAAACAGAAGGATGCTGTTGTAGATGACATGAAGGCACGCTGTAAAAACAAGGATGGTGTAGTGGAGGATATGCGAAAACGTCTGTCTCAGGCAAACACAAGGGCTAATCAGGCAGAAGAGGAAAATAAAGAACTTCAAGAGATTGTGATTTTAACAAAAACAAAGCTGGAAAGTGTAACGAGTGAGTGTCTGGACAAAGATAAAAATTTGGCTACGCTTCAGGCAAAGTTGAGCCTACAACAAAACTTGACAGAAGCTAAGAAACAAAAACTATGCCAAGAAAAGGACAGGAGAATAACAGAACTACAGAAAAAGGTATATATACACCAATTATATTAATCCTAAAATAACCAATCAGAATGTTCTTTCCTTTTGACCTTTCACAAAACTAGGATCAAAAAAAGTTTATCGTTCAATCTTAGAGAAGTTAAACTGACATGTAATTTATTCTTCTTCTTCTGACATTTTTAGATTGAATTTCAAGAAAAACAAAGATCAATAGAAGTGAAGGAGGCAAACAGTCGGCTTGTTCAAGCAATTAAAGAAGCAAACGAATTAAAGCAGAAATGTCAGCAGTATGAGATGTCGGCAAAGAAGCATGATGAGGAAAGGAAAGACCTGCAAAATGTTAGTGTTGAGGGTATGATGTGACGTTAGTCTATGGACGTCTGATTCTGGCGTTAAAAGTTGATCGCCGCACTGAAAGAATCAAGTATTTATAATGGCTGTAGACCAATAACATAGGTATTTAAATAAAGCGGAAAAAGCTAACTAAGCCATTTGAAATTATTTCCCATTTTTCCTGCTAGGAGACGTTGCCTCGTTTTCATCTTCCTCTTTTCATTTTTCATGCTATGAGACGTCTTGATGTTGAAACGAAATAAAATGGAATTAATATAAAAAAAAGAAAAATGTCGTCCTTTTTTCTCATTTAACTGGTAAACGTGCAACACAAAATTTAAAATAAGACGCAATTTTAGTCTATGGACGTGTTGACATTATGGACATGTGAAGGAGCCGAGATAAAAATGATAGCCTGATTGTGTCACTTTAAATATTGAGATAGAAAATACTCGTCTGTCTGTATACTTCGTTTCTGAGCAATATAGGCAAAGTTTCTCGAGCAATCAACTTCTAACCTGGCATTACCAAATGGGGGTTAGGGTCAGACCTGTTTGAATTTTCAAGAAAATTGGCCATTATCGACCCTCTGGTGGCCAAAAAACATACGAAAATCAGCCAAAATAAAGTTTTCCGGACTCTAATGTGAAATTTTTTTGACTAAAGGATCTGCAAAACTGATTAACTTTTTGAGGATATCGGGTCATTTTTGAAACTGATTTGTTTTTCAGAAAAATCGTCGCAGCTACCAAATCCCTCCGATTTGCACCTGTTTATATATTTTTCGTCATTTGAAACCGGAGTTAAGTCAGCTTCGAACAAATGAGTAATATTAAATTTACCAGGACATATTACCACATCCTGGGTTGTAGTGCTCTCATAACACTGAATTAGGCATATACTAATAATGTAACAGGGGTATCAAATGAAAATCACAATGAAAAACACAATGCAAATAAGAACAGACCCTTTGACCGCGAATGTATCTAATTTAGGTTGAAGTTGTCGGTTGCAGTGGTGTGGTAGTCAGTTTCAAGTGGATGAAAATTACTGATATTTATTTCATTTGAGACCAAGCATTTGCAAATCTTGATGTTTAAACCATGTTAAATTCATCTAATTTAGGCTAATACAACGGATTAAAAATGATTATAGTCGTGCTTAGCGACTAAAGGGTTATTTCTTTGTTTTGCAGAGTGTAAAGGAAGCGATACAAAATTGTGAGAGACTACAAGAGGATCTGAAAGCATCACGAAGGCTGTGCGAAGAGCGATTGGGCCAGGTAATATCATAGCTGCTATTTCGATAAGCTAATTAAAGCTGCGGTGAGTCGAGTCAACTTTAGAGAAAATTGTTTTTATTTTTTTGCTTCAAGCTAGTCTGTTAAGTCCTCTTAAAGGTGATCTATCACCCCTTATATGGTATCAATAATTATGTCCTTATATGGGGTGATTGGCTATCATGTGACCCTCTCAGAGAGTCACATGATAGCCAATCACCCCAAATAAAAAAACACCTGTGCCCCATCTTGTGGCAACTTTGATTTATTTTTCACAAATTTTTTCATACTATATAAGGGGTGATAGATCACCTTTAACATCATATAAACATGGACTTACTGTAGATTGACAGTAGATCAAGTGGGGTTGTGACAGTGCTAATACCTTTCAAAATACTGGATAGAAACAATATTGCAGTTAACAAAACAGCAGATTGACTTAGCTGATTAGCCTACTACCCTAACCAGAGCATACTGGCAACAGGGCTGTTTCTAGAACAACAATTGACCAAATCCATTTATCCCTGTGTTATCTCCGAAAGGGTGCACGCAATCACTTTTCAGAATAACAAGTGTACTTTAGGCATGTTAATTCCAGAATAGCAACACTTTGTGTCCACCTAGGTTACGAAAATAGCAATGTTTTAAGTCTACTTGGTGTCACAACAAGGAGATCAGGTGAATACTACAAAATCCTATGAATTAACATTTACTTCTCTCGTAGCTAACTGTTCCTATATGCCACTAGATCCCATGAACATTTAGCCTACACTTAGATAATTGTTTTTTCATCAATGAAATGCAGACCTCCTGCAACATTCACTGAGTCAATGTCTCATGTTTACAGGGGTGGGGAGGGGGGGGGGGGGTCGATCATGTTTACTGGAAGGGTCTCGACAGAATTTTTTGTTCCATGCATCATTTTGTAGTAGATTTGGCTCAAGCACCGGTGAACAATCCCAGTAAATACGAGATGGTAAACCAATGTTGGTTTCATGTTGGCCTACTGTCTGCGACGCTGGACCAACATTATATAACGTATTATAGCATTTTTTTGGCGATTAGGCTTTTTTTCGCCAGTAGCCAACAGTATGTGCTTGTTGGGATATTACCAATTCAGATCGACCACAACATAATCAAGTGATTCAGACCGACCACAACACCGTCAGGTAATAAAATATGTCTGTATGTTTGTAGATTGGTGATCTTGAGAAGATATGTTCAGTGGCTGAGGCATTGCGATTGCAGGTCAATATTATAACAATAGAATAATTTTTTAGGGCGATTATGAATTTTTATTGGCCCGACGCAGATGCCAGCAGCTTGGAGGGCCAATAAAAATGCCTATCGCATGAAAAAATCATGTTATTACTATCATTATCATTTATCCACCGAATCTTGAAAAGATATTTATTATTTGCCTACAATAAAAATTAGGCTACAACATAGGCCTACATGTCTAGGGAGTAAACTAACCACCTTGCTGAACATCACAGCTGACTCTTCTTGAGCCAGTTGTCAGCCCGATTAGTGGCCCAGTGAACAGGCGACCAACGTCCCTCCCTCGTTAGGTCCATCAGCACTACCAGCATAGAACAGGCGTACACCTGTACTTTCATAGCAGCTCGCATACACGAGACTAGCAGCCGACTAGGCAGGCAACAGTGCATAAACACAGAGAGTCTATCAACCCTAGCATAGGGCTGATAGCCAAATCTTATGACCGCATAAACAGCAATATCCCACTAGTAGCGCCCTCTTAAGTGATACTAACATTTGTTAATATAATGCAATTATTTTTTATTTGCAAATATTTTTGAAAAATATTTTTGAAGAGGCTATCTCGATTTATTTGGGACCTCACTCCATGAGAACACACGTACCCAGCGCAACACTCCTCAAGATTAGACATGATCACAAAATGTCAGCAATCTCCCGGCAGAGACTGGCGTGGGAGAAGCAGGCCATGTGACAGTATATACAAAACGACGTGGGAACTTTCCTAGCGCCATTCAAATGTTGTGACAATGTCGATGATAGTGGCCCAACGTTGATGCAGCACTGGTTCCCTGCCATCTGCGAGATATTATTTGTGTACAATGATAGAGCGTGTACACCAGTAATAATCTGTCAAATATTTTGACACCTCCTAATTAAACATTAAGTAATTAGAGTTTAAAACGGGGGATTACATCAACTTATATATTAAAAACAGTTTAGACAGTAGCTAAACACTATTCATTGGACACATGACGTATACAAGTGTGAGTCTTTAGACAAACATTTCATTCGTTGGACAATCACCCTTTTTCCCGTACTACAAGAAAATTGAACAACGTTTTTATTTTCTCACAAGATCAAATCGATTGGCTAACAAATAATTTCAAATAAATACTTTATATGTAAGTCTACCTATATATTTTCCACAGTTGCCCATCCTCGATAATATTGGGAAGCTGATAGTATTTGACGTTATTCCTCTGCACATCGATATCAAGGGTGTCGCTCATGAGTCAACTGCTCAATTTTGTTCATCGTTTCACTAGATTTAAGCTCTTGAGATATTTTTTCCATATTTTTTTCACACTGAACAATAAAAGTAAGTTTTCCAAGACTTCACCCAAACCCTGTGAATGTAATTCAACGGATTGCATTAACTGCATTGTCATTTTGACACAAAATACTCTCCAGCAATTAAAAAGATTTGAAGGGCGTTATTCCCAAATGATTGAAATGTCCTCTCCAGCTTTTTAAAATATCTTGTGGGGGGGGGGGGGACAGTTTTCGTATTGATTTGGCTGTAATGCTTAATGAAGTGATTCTTGGCTTGCTTTTAATGTTTTCGTGATGAAAATAGTTACATCCATTTGAATGATTTTATTTTTTCAGATTCGCTCTTTGCTGCACATGATGTTGCCAGACTTGGACCTACCTCAGCTTATTGATGTGGATCAAGCTGTGTGTGAGATGGTGCAGGCATATGAAAGTGAACGTGACGGTCAAAGTGCAGCGAACAATGTGTGATAGGTGAAACTAAACGTGAACGGGACGGCTGTATCATAACTACATGCAAACCCTGACATCGTTCTGGCTCGTACAACTCTACACCATGTGATGTAAATTTTTGACTTACTGTACAACTCTACATCATGTGATGTAACCATTTGACTTACTGTACAACTCTACATCATGTGATGTAACCATTTGACTAACTGTACAACTCTACACCATGTGATGTAAATTTTTGACTTACTGTACAACTCTACACCATGTGATGTAAATTTTTGACTTACTGTACAACTCTACATCATGTGATGTAACCATTTGACTTACTGTACAACTCTACACCATGTGATGTAACCTTTTGACTTACTGTACAACTCTACACCATATGATGTAACCATTTGACTTATTGTGCAATTCCACATCATGTGATGTAACCATTTGACTTACTGTACAGCTCTACACCATGTGATGTAGCCTTTTGACTTACTGTACAATTCTACACCATGTGATGTAGCCTTTTGACTTACTGTACAACTCTACATCATGTGATGTTGACTTACAGTGCAACTCTACATCATGTCAGCATTTGACTTACTGTACAACTCTACATCATGCGACGTAAACATTAGACCAACTGTACAGCTCTACATCATGCGATGTAAACATTTGACTGACTGTACAACTCTACATCATGCTATGTAAACATTAGACTAACTGTACAACTCTACATCATGCGATGTAAACATTTGACTGACTGTACAACTCTACATCATGCGATGTAAGCATTTGACTAACTGTACAACTCTACATCATGCGATGTAAACATTTGACTGACTGTACAACTCTACATCATGCGATGTAAACATTAGACTAACTGTACAACTCTACATCATGCGATGTAAACATTTGACTGACTGTACAACTCTACATCATGCGATGTAAACATTAGACTAACTGTACAACTCTACATCATGCGATGTAAACATTTGACTGACTGTACAACTCTACATCATGCGATGTAAGCATTTGACTAACTGTACAACTCTACATCATGCGATGTAAACATTCGACTAACTGTACAACTCTACATCATGCGATGTAAACATTCGACTAGCTGTACAACTCTACATCATGCGATGTAAACATTTGACTGACTGTACAACTCTACATCATGCGATGTAAACATTAGACTAACTGTACAACTCTAGATCATGCGATGTAAACATTTGACTAACTGTACAACTCTACATCATGCGATGTAAACATTTGACTAACTGTACAACTCTACATCATGCGATGTAAACATTTGACTAACTGTACAACTCTACATCATGCGATGTAAACATTTGACTGACTGTACAACTCTACATCATGCGATGTAAACATTTGACTAACTGTACAACTCTACATCGTGTGATGTAACCGTTTGATTTACTGTATACATCCTGTTATAGCTGTCCTGGTCCCAACTGACACCATATGCTAAATCACTTTAATGCTGGGCCAGCATCGCAGACGGCGGCCCAACATTGAGCCAGCTTCTCGTATTTTCTGTTATACTAGTCGCTAATAATCAAACCTATATGTAGACCTCTGAAGTGATTCTTCACCAATGTTAGCTTGATATTATGCCAATATGAAGCCATCATTGGTTGCCACTATTTCCATCTTTGTATTTCAAAAATCGAAACCATATCTCTAGATGTCTACTTTTTTATGATATTTATTGACTGTATACAGCATTTATATTATTTAGATGCTATGTTTCCTGATTCGAACCGCATTTATACCGTCGTGACAGAGCTAGTGTTTGTAGAAATGCTTTAATTTCACTGCTTTTACTGCTTATACTGAACATATTTTTACCATGTTTATATATTTAACCATGATTATTATATTTTTAAAGAATGTTTTGCATTGATTAATTGATTGATTGATTTGATCGATCGATCGATCGATCGATCGATTGATTGATTTATTGATTATATTAAATGTATTTCTTACATGCTGATGATGTACCATGTGTAGTATATTTCTAAGGATTAGTTTTATCACACCTAATTTCTGGTGAGATTGAATGCACAATGTACCATAATTTACAAATGTATTGTTATGTTTGTTTACGTAATTTTTTTGACATTAGATGACCATAGGATTGTACTGCTAATATAGGTGAAAGTATATTTTTTTCACAAACTTCTATAGCGTCACCTCGATATTAACCTTTTAACCGCCAGATTATTCAATCTGAATTTTCACGCACTTGAAGTTGTGTCTCGCTGACGCGATCCACAACTTCAAGTGAGTGAAAATTATTCAGATTTGACAAAATGGAGGTCAACTGTTTTCAAATATTGCTGATTGATGTCACATTTTATCTTTGACATGTTTAAAAGGTGGTACTTAACGTGCTAATAAAAAATAAAAACCCGAATATATGCGGCACCGGCGGTTTACATACAACCCTTTACTATTAACCCTTTAACCGCCGGTGCCGCATATATTCGGGTTTTCATTTTTTATTAGCAAATTAAGTACCACCTTTTAAACATGTTAAATATAAAATGTGACACCAATCAGCAAGATTTGAAAAGAGTTGACCTCCATTTTTCAAATCTGAATAATTTTTACTCACTTGAAGTTGTGGATCGCGTCAGCGAGACACAACTTCAAGTGGGTGAAAATTCAAATTGGATAATTTGGCGGTGAAAGGGTTAAGAAGTCAACGGGCTTTATTATAATGAGTACATTATATGCGGACATATTCCCTGTCAAATTCTCTACATGTAATGTGCTGGTACACATAATGCATGTAGCCGAACTCTTGGCAACATTGCAATGTACCCATATCGGGTACAGTATACAGTTTTTACCATGACACTGAATGGCTAATGTTGCTGACTATAAAAATAAATGTTCTTTATCAAATCTTCGAACACATATAGGCCACCCGGGCCTATTTTGAGTATTTTAAGTCGCGCCTCGTACATTCCAATCTACGAATCTATTGAATTGCGTTATTTCTCCTTGACTTATGTGGATTGATGATTGTAAAAATATTATTTAATATTGTGAGGAGCCTCCGTGACCGGCCTCAGACTGCCAGGGCTCGAATTTCGAATCGTGTTCCTGAAGGTAGTGCCATGTCATTCATCTCACCGTCCTCGGGGGTTCTTCTGGCCCAGTTTAGCTTGTATGTGTACAAAGGTGACCTAAAAAAAACATTTCATTTCATTTGTAAAGATATATTAAATGTGGCTACAGCTATATCAGATCTGAATCAGGATTACATGTCATAGTCAGCAAACACAAAATGTTGGCTCAATGTTGGTCTAATGCAGAATTATTTTTATATAAACCATGGAGATGAAATGGTTATTTTCAATTTGAAGTCGTCATATTTCGACGTCAGAATCTGACTTCTACATACGTCAGATTATGACGTCTAAATTCGCTCCCCGCACTATAAGGGTTAAACCAACATATTGGGTAAATTATGTATAGTGTTCGCTAGACACGGTACATTAACTAGCTAACGCTGGGCCAGCATCGCAGACGATGGCTCAGCATCATACAAACATTAGGTAGATGTAACACGTTTGCTGAGACACAATCTTCAATTTTACAGGCAAAATGTCACTCTTTGTTGATGTAGCATAATAAACAACTTTGCAAAAATATGTTTTGTGATGGTTCGAGTCCTAATTAGTTGTGTAGGATGAAATTAGCGCTGATCAGCCTTATAGTATATATTAGTGTTTAATTCTGTGTCATGTTCATGATGATTTTGAATGACTGTTTTTTATCACTAACATAGAGCCCATAGATGAACAAAAACTCTTTCCATTTTTTTTCTTCTGTGGTTATATAGAAATTCAAAATGGCCGCCACTGATAACAAAATTGTCAAAAATCGGCCTGGTTTAGTCATCAATAAAACACAGACACTATGTTTGCTATAGTTATTTTCACATGTTTAAAGTGCGAGACAGTTCAAAGATAAATTATATGTAGGGGTCTATGTAATCAGACAATACACTAGACATATTTACTGTATGTAAAGCTACCGCTGCTTAGCTTCATGCTACTGGGTGATTTTAATGGGCACCATATAATGTGGGGCTGAAGGGACATCAACACACGTGGAAGGATAATTGAGGAGAAAACCTGTGCATTTTCAAGGATGATACAACAACTTACTCACATCCCGCTTCTGGATCTGCGTCATCAATTTATCTATCCTTGTTTGATCCTAATGTATATTGGGATTACACTTGGAGGGTCAATGATGATCTATGTAGCAGTAATTATTTCCCGATAGTGCTACAGAAGATCGTACAACTGGAGAAAAAGTACAGCATGGGCAATTGCACAGAGCAGATTGGGAGGGCTTCCAAGAGTCTTGTCGAGAGGGCCTCACAATTACTCAATTTGAGATTTAGGAGGGAGCTGATGACCCTATAGCCTTTTTTACAACAAAATAAAATAGTAAAACAAACACACCAAACACCCCGACAGTTCCACAAAAAACCCTGGTTTGAGGACAACTGTAGAACGGCAATTGACAAATGAGAAATGGATAAAGTCATTTGTTAAATTAAAAAATAACATCCGACTAAAAACAAAACAAAAAAAGACTTGATGATGTGTTAGAAACTTTTTGTCCTAGATGATGGCTATAAAATTATTTAAAAAAAATTGTAGAAGGAAATAATAAAATTATTCTTTTTATGTCTCATTTCTTTTTTCCTGTCAAATATGACATGTCCATTAGAAAAGGGTATATCTAAAAGACTTAAATGTAATGACCGACATTTTGTCATAATCAGTTTTTTTTCTAAACGTGAATACGTTGCCAACGGATGGATGTTTCTAAAAGTTGTAATCCATCAGAATGTTGCCTTCACACATGCAAACACACAAAAAGATATTGTAGAGCTAAAATAAAAACATGCCATTTGCCTTAATCAGTGAATCTGTGCCTTTAAAATAGAATCATCTTCAAACACCTCTCCTCTCAAAACAATATTGGAAAAGTCCTTTTTTAATAGGCCCACCGCGAGCCACAGCGAAATTGTGTAAAATTGCAAAGATTGCATTTTTAGGTAGGCTAAATTAAACCAGTCCCGGAACACACATCACCTCACCTGTTACGGGGACGGCTGTTCCATTTGCATAAACAGGGGATACCGGGCGTGGGTGTGATCAACAGCTGCAGGACTCAGGGTTCCCAGTTTCTAATTGGCTGGCGTCGTACAGGCGAGGATCTGCCCAAGGGAGGGGGATCCATGTCCTGTACGTGCCGTGTGTACACACACTTGGTACCCGGGTGAATAAACTGATAAATGGTTTCCGGTTAAATAACAGTGTGTTTTTATAGTGGCGCTGCTGCTCGCATAAATATTTCCCACACACCATGTACATGTAGGCCTACAAACCCTTTGAAAAGAAGTCTATATATTACGTGACTCCTCATATTATAATAATAATTGGTATAATGAGCTCATAGCATGTAGCTTATTTCACTTTTATACTAAAGATGATGCCTTGATTATAAGGCAAATCTACATGAATTTTTCATAGCCGCCTGATTTCGGCTGTATGACGTGGGCTGGTTACGCAATAATCACAGATATTAGTAGCCAGCGACACTTATATGAATTTAATATACTCTATATTATTATTAGCCAAATCCTTGGTTGCTTTTGTTCATCGCTATGATATCTTCATTATATACACTGGTGTAGGAACCGTAGATTAATTAGTATGCCTGACAAAACAGGATATAAAATAGTTGTTTTTTATATACCGCAGAGGGGTGTGCGGTGCTTGCAATGGCGGCAAACGACTGATCATCCAACCTCAAGAAAATAACAACCTATAAATTATGGTTCTTTATCGAAAACATAATAAACTGTTCGTTATGTTGCTTAACTTCACATCACAATAATATTTGGTCAGAATGCCTTGTAATATCTGAGGTCATTAATGCCTTATAATATCTGAGGTCAGAATACCTTGTAATATCTGAGGTCATTAATGCCTTGTAATATCTGAGGTCAGAATGCCTTGTAATATCTGAGGGCGGAATGCCTTGTGATATCTGGGGTCAGAATGCCTTGTAATATCTGAGGTCATTAATGCCTTATAATATCTGAGGTCGGAATACCTTGTAATATCTGTGGTCAGAATGCCTTGTAAGATCTGAGGTCATTATTGCCTTGTAATATCTGAGGTCAGAATGCCTTGTGATATATCTGAAGGCAGAATGCCTTGTGGTATCTGATGTCAGAATGCCTTGTAATATCTGAGATCATCAATATCTTGTAATATCTGAGGTCAGAATGCCTTGTAATATCTGAGGTCAGAATACCTTGCAATATCTGATGTCAAAATACCTTACAATAGCTGAGGACAGAATGAATGTAGGCCTCTATATACAGATATAGGTTCATACCCAGAAAACACGACAAACTAGCCCGTGCTGGTATAATGTTGGCACACCATCTAAGACGTTGGCCAACATATCATACAAAGGTTGAGTGAACGTCTCCTGTTTTCTGGTATAAGGCGATGCTATCAATCACTTATTGTAATTTAAATATATATATGATATATTTTAATTCGTGGCTCCGTTCGCGCCGAAATAATTTATTGGTAGTGATAGCGTGGTTGCTGGGTTCGAGTCAGCAAGATTTGAAAAGAGTTGACCTCCATTTTTCAAATCTGAATAATTTTCACTCACTTGAAGTTGTGGATCGCGTCAGCGAGACACAACTTCAAGTGGGTGAAAATTCAAATTGGATAATTTGGCGGTGAAAGGGTTAAGAAGTCAACGGGCTTTATTATAATGAGTACATTATATGCGGACATATTCCCTGTCAAATTCTCTACATGTAATGTGCTGGTACACATAATGCATGTAGCCGAACTCTTGGCAACATTGCAATGTACCCATATCGGGTACAGTATACAGTTTTTACCATGACACTGAATGGCTAATGTTGCTGACTATAAAAATAAATGTTCTTTATCAAATCTTCGAACACATATAGGCCACCTGGGCCTATTTTGAGTATTTTAAGTCGCGCCTCGTACATTCCAATCTACGAATCTATTGAATTGCGTTATTTCTCCTTGACTTATGTGGATTGATGATTGTAAAAATATGATTTAATATTGTGAGGAGCTTCCGTGACCGGCCTCAGACTGCCAGGGCTCGAATTTCGAATCCTGTTCCTGAAGGCAGTGCCATGTCATTCATCTCACCGTCCTCGGGGGTTCTTCTGGCCCAGTTTAGCTTGTATGTGTACAAAGATGACCTAAAAAAACCATTTCATTTCATTTGTAAAGATATATTGAATGTGGCTACAGCTATATCAGATCTGAATCAGGATTACATAGTCAGCAAACACGAAATGTTGGCTCAATGTTGGTCTAATGCAGAAATATTTTTATATAAACCATGGAGATCAAATGGTTATTTTCAATTTAAAGTCGTCAGATTTCGACGTCAGAATCTGACTTCTACATACGTCAGATTCTGACGTCTAAATTCGCTCCCCGCACTATAAGGGTTAAACCAACATATTGGGTAAATGATGTATAGTGTTCGCTAGACACGGTACATTAACTAGCTAACGTTGGGCCAGCATCGCAGACGATGGCTCAGCATCATACAAACATTAGGTAGATGTAACACGTTTGCTGAGACACACCCTTCAATTTTACAGGCAAAATGTCACTCTTTGTTGATGTGTCATAATAAACAACTTTGCAAAAATATGTTTTGTGATGGTTCGAGTCTTAATTAGTTGTGTAGGATGAATATTAGCGCTGATCAGCCTTATAGTATATAAGTGTGTAATTCTGTGTCATGTTCATGTTGAGTTTGAATGAATGTTTTTTATCACTAACATAGAGCCCATAGATGAACAAAAAACTCTCTCCATTTTTTCTTCTTCTGTGGTTATATAGTAATTCAAAATGGGGCTGTAGTGACATCAACACACGTGGAAGAATAATGTTCAATGATGATACAACAACTTAAATCCTGATTCTGGATCTACGTCATCAATTTATCGATCCCTATTTGATCCTGATGTATATTGGCCTTACACTTGGTGGGTCAATGATGATCTATGCAGCAGTAATCATTTCCCCTATAGTGCTACAGAAGAACATACAACTCTGTTCCTGAAGAAAAAGTACAGCATAGGAAAGTGCACGGAGCAGATTGGGAGGGCTTCCAAGAGTCTTTTGGAGAGAGCCTGAGACACAATCACTCAATTTGATAGTTAGGGGAGAGATGATGACCCTATAGCCTTTTTTACAGCAAAATGAAATAGTAAAACAAACATACCAAACACCTCGACAGTTCCACAAAAACCCTAGTTTGAGGACAACTGTGGAAAGACAATTGAGAAATGAAAATTAAAAAAAAACCATCCGACTAGACAAAACCTTGACGGGCATAATCATGATAATGCGAGTTAGAAACTTTTTGTCATAGATTATGGCTATACAATTATATAAAAAAAACATTTTTAGAAGGAAATAATAAAATATGTCAAAAAAGACTAAAATTTAATGACCGACATTTTGTCATAATCAGTTTTTTTCTAAACGTAAATACGTTGCCAATGGATGGATGTTTCTAAAAGTTGTAATCCATCAGAATGTTGCCTTCACACATTCAAACACAAAAAGATATCGTAGAGCTAAAATAAAAACATGCCACTTGCCTGAATCAGTGAATCTGTGCCTTTAAAATAGAATCATCTTCAAACACCTCTCCTCTCAAAACAATATTGGAAAAGTCCTTTTTTAATAGGCCCACCGCGAGCCACAGCGAAATTGTGTGAAATTGCAAATATTGCATTTTTAGGTAGGCTAAATTAAACCAGTCCTGGAACACACATCACCGCACCTGTTACGGGGACGGCTGTTCCATTTGCATAAACAGGGGATGCCGGGCGTGGGTGCAGGACTCGGGGTTTCCAGTGTCTGCCTGGCTGTTGTCGTACAGGCGAGGATCTGCCCAAGGGAGGGGGATCCATGTCCTGTACGTGTCGTGTGTACACACACTTGGTACCCGGGTGAATAAACTGATAAATGGTTTACGGTTAAATCACAGTTAAGTGTGTGTTTTTTATAGTGGCGCTGCTGCTCGCATAAATATTTCCCACACACCATGTACAAACCCTTTGAAAAGAAGTCAATTAATATAGCCTTTGAATTATATAATACGTGATTTCTCATATTATGATAATAATATGAGTTCATAGCATGTAGCTTATTTCACATTTATACTATAGAAGATTCCTTGATTATAAGACAAATCTACATGAGATGTTTATAGCCGCCTGATTTCGGCTGTATGATGTGGGCTGGTTACGCAATCATTACAGATATTAGTAACCAGCGACACTTATCTGAATTTAATACACTTTATAATATTATTAGCCAAATCCTTGGTTGTTTTTGTTCATCGCTATCTTCATCGTGTACACTGGTGTAGGAACCGTAGATTAATTAGTATGCCTGACAAAACAGGCCATAAAAATAGTTATTTTTTATATACCGCACAGGGGCCGCACAGGGGTGTGCGGTGGTTGCAATGGCGGAAAACGACTGATCATCCAACCTCAAGAAAATAACAACCTATAAATTATGGTTCTTTATTGAAGACATAATAAACTGTTCGTTATGTTGCTTAACTTCACATTACAATAATATTTTGTAAACTTTATTTAGATATTATTAAAAAAAATGTCTACAGTTTTTCACCTTAATATTTTTTTAAAAAGTAAAAACATTGAAATTCTGCCTGTAAATCGCTTCAAATGTCAAATTTATAGAAATGTTTTCCACCTAGGCTTTGAAAGCGATTGGCCTTCATTGTACATATTAAATCGATGGTGGTTTAACTTTTAGTCATCCATGAGTTCATCCGCAGCTAATATTTGAGGTCAGAATGCCTTATAATATCTGAGGTTAGAATGCCTTGTAATATCTGATGTCAGAATGCCTTGTAATATCTGAGGTCAGAATGCCTTGTAATATCTGAGGTCAGAATACCTTGTAATATCTGAGGCTAGAATGCCTTGTAATATCCGAGATCAGAATGCCTTGTAATATCTGAGATCAGAATGCCTTGTAATATCTGAGGTCAGAATGCCTTGTAATATCTGAGGTCAGAATGCCTTGTAATATCTGAGGTCAGAATACCTTGTAATATCTGAGGCTAGAATGCCTTGTAATATCCGAGATCAGAATGCCTTGTAATATCTGAGATCAGAATACCTTGTAATATCTGAGGCTAGAAAGCCTTGTAATATCTGAGGTCAGAATGCCTTGTAATATCTGAGGTTAGGATGCCTTGTAATATCTGAGGTTAGAATAACTTGCAATAGCTGAGGTCAGAATGAATGTACGAGCTTCCACCACAGATTTTTAAGATCCATCAGATATGTCAGTATGAACAGGCATTGTATTGCTCACATGTTATAGCTGAATGGCTGTGGAGCTGTACGGACTGTACAGACGGTTTGTAGACGTTGTACATCACATACTATACCGAGAGCGCTCGTGCTAAATCATGTGGAACGCTGTCAACATCATGCAGTATTCTGGCACCACACTCCGAGCCATTGGTAAAACTGTCACCCCACGCAAACCGATTAAGCTCCAGTTGCTGAGAAAACTAAGATCGCTGAATATCTGTGACATTAAACCCACTCGTAGGGGTACTGCTGCAGGCAGGACAACCTTTCATCACATCCACACGAGGGTATCAAACAAACGTATTAAAAACGTCTGCCCACCACGGCTTGCGCCTAGAACATTGACAACCATCCCCAAAGCTCATAGACAGTTCCAACTACCAACTGTGCTATTGTCCAACACCCGAGCTCTCACAAACAAAGTGGATGAACTAGGTGGGGTGATGCGTAATAACAATGTGGACATTGCAGTTATCACAGAAACTTGGTTGACAGCAGCTGTACCCCAACAGGCTGCAGACATCGCTGGTTACTGTGCCCATCACAGGATGAGGGACCACAACAACGAAAAATCGAAAGGAGGAGGTGTTGCCATTTACACCAGAGACACTATTCCTGTGCAGAGCCTAGACATCAAAGTACCTGTTGGCTTGGAGTGTATCTGGCTGCGTGCTACGCCATCACATCTCCCCAGAGAGATATCCACTCTGATAGTAGCAGGGGTTTACCACCCACCCAAAGCACCTAATGAAAGTGAACTTATTGAACACATTGCGCACACTGTGACTAGTGTTAAGATCAAACACCCCGACTGCAGAGTGGTGATCTGTGGTGACTTCAATAAGGCCAACATTAAACCCTTAAGCAACAAGGGGGTGAAACAAGTTGTGCGGGCCCCCACTAGAGGCAGCAATGTGTTGGACTTGATAATAACAGACATGTCAGCAATCTCCCGGCAGAGACTGGCGTGGGAGAAGCAGGCCATGTGACAGTATATACAAAACGACGTGGGAACTTTCCTAGCGCCATTCAAATGTTGTGACAATGTCGATGATAGTGGCCCAACGTTGATGCAGCACTGGTTCCCTGCCATCTGCGAGATATTATTTGTGTACAATGATAGAGCGTGTACACCAGTAATAATCTGTCAAATATTTTGACACCTCCTAATTAAACATTAAGTAATTAGAGTTTAAAACGGGGGATTACATCAACTAATATATTAAAAACAGTTTAGACAGTAGCTAAACACTATTCATTGGACACATGTCGTATACAAGTGTGAGTCTTTAGACAAACATTTCATTCGTTGGACAATCACCCTTTTTCCCGTACTGCAAGAAAATTGAACAACGTTTTTATTTTCTCACAATATCAAATCGATTGGCTAACAAATAATTTCAAATAAATACTTTATATGTAAGTCTACCTATATATTTTCCACAGTTGCCCATCCTCGATAATATTGGGAGGCTGATAGTATTTGACGTTATTCCTCTGCACATCGATATCAAGGGTGTCGCTCATGAGTCAACTGCTCAATTTTGTTCATCGTTTCACTAGATTTAAGTTCTTGAGATATTTTTTCCATATTTTTTTCACACTGAACAATAAAAGTAAGTTTTCCAAGACTTCACCCAAACCCTGTGAATGTAATTCAACGGATTGCATTAACTGCATTGTCATTTTGAAACAAAATACTCTCCAGCAATTAAAAAGATTTGAAGGGCGTTATTCCCAAATGATTGAAATGGCCTCTCCAGCTTTTTAAAATATCTTGTGGGGGGGGGGGGGGAACAGTTTTTGTATTGATTTGGCTGTAATGCTTAACGAAGTGATTCTTGGCTTGCTTTTAATGTTTTCGTGATGAAAATAGTTACATCCATTTGAATGATTTTATTTTTTCAGATTCGCTCTTTGCTGCACATGATGTTGCCAGACTTGGACCTACCTCAGCTTATTGATGTGGATCAAGCTGTGTGTGAGATGGTGCAGGCATATGAAAGTGAACGTGACGGTCAAAGTGCAGCGAACAATGTGTGATAGGTGAAACTAAACGTGTATCATAACTACATGCAAACCCTGACATCGTTCTGGCTCGTACAACTCTACACCATGTGATGTAAATTTTTGACTTACTGTACAACTCTACATCATGTGATGTAAATTTTTGACTTACTGTACAACTCTACATCATGTGATGTAACCATTTGACTTACTGTACAACTCTACACCATGTGATGTAAGCTTTTGACTTACTGTACAACTCTACATCATGTGATGTAACCATTTGACTTATTGTGCAATTCTACATCATGTGATGTAACCTTTTGACTTACTGTACAACTCTACATCATGTGATGTAACCATTTGACTTATTGCGCAATTCTACATCATGTGATGTAACCATTTGACTTACTGTACAGCTCTACACCATGTGATGTAGCCTTTTGACTTACTGTACAACTCTACACCATGTGATGTAGCCTTTTGACTTACTGTACAACTCTACATCATGTGATGTTGACTTACAGTGCAACTCTACATCATGTGATGTTGACTTACTGTACAACTCTACATCATGTCAGCATTTGACTTACTGCACAACTTTACATCATGTAATGTAACCGTTTGACTTACTGTACAACTCTACATCATTTGATGTAACCATTTGACTTACTGTACAACTCTACACCATGTGATGTGGCCTTTTGACTTACTGTACAACTCTACATCATGTGATGTAACCATTTGACTTATTGTGCAATTCTACATCATGTGATGTAACCATTTCACTTACTGTACAGCTCTACACCATGTGATGTAGCCTTTTGACTTACTGTACAACTCTACATCATGTGATGTTGACTTACAGTGCAACTCTACATCATGTCAGCATTTGACTTACTGTACAACTCTACATCATGCGACGTAAACATTAGACTAACTGTACAGCTCTACATCATGCGATGTAAACATTTGACTGACTGTACAACTCTACATGTTATAGCTGTCCTGTTCCCAACTGACACCATATGCTAAATCACTTTAATGCTGGGCCAGCGTCGCAGACGGCGGCCCAACATTGAGCCAGCTTCTCGTATTTTCTGTTATACTAGTCGCTAATAATCAAACCTATATGTAGACCTCTGAAGTGATTATTCACCAATGTTAGCTTGATATTATGCCAATATGAAGCCATCATTGGTTGCCACTATTTCCATCTTTGTATTTCAAAAATCGAAACCATATCTCTAGATGTCTACTTTTTTATGATATTTATTGACTGTATACAGCATTTATATTATTTAGATGCTATGTTTCCTGATTCGAACCGCATTTATACCGTCGTGACAGAGCTAGTGTTTGTAGAAATGCTTTAATTTCACTGCTTTTACTGCTTATACTGAACATATTTTTACCATGTTTATATATTTAACCATGATTATTATATTTTTAAAGAATGTTTTGCATTGATTAATTGATTGATTGATTTGATCGATCGATCGATCGATCGATCGATTGATTGATTTATTGATTATATTAAATGTATTTCTTACATGCTGATGATGTACCATGTGTAGTATATTTCTAAGGATTAGTTTTATTACACCTAATTTCTGGTGAGATTGAATGCACAATGTACCATAATTTACAAATGTATTGTTATGTTTGTTTACGTAATTTTTTTGACATTAGATGACCATAGGCATGTACTGCTAATATAGGTGAAAGTATATTTTTTTCACAAACTTCTATAGCGTCACCTCGATATTAACCTTTTAACCGCCAGATTATTCAATCTGAATTTTCACGCACTTGAAGTTGTGTCTCGCTGACGCGATCCACAACTTCAAGTGAGTGAAAATTATTCAGATTTGACAAAATGGAGGTCAACTGTTTTCAAATATTGCTGATTGATGTCACATTTTATCTTTGACATGTTTAAAAGGTGGTACTTAACGTGCTAATAAAAAATAAAAACCCGAATATATGCGGCACCGGCGGTTTACATACAACCCTTTACTATTAACCCTTTAACCGCCGGTGCCGCATATATTCGGGTTGTCATTTTTTATTAGCAAATTAAGTACCACCTTTTAAACATGTTAAATATAAAATGTGACACCAATCAGCAAGATATGAAAAGCGTTGACCTCCATTTTTCAAATCTGAATGATTTTCACTCACTTGAAGTTGTGGATCGCGTCAGCGAGACACAACTTCAAGTGGGTGAAAATTCAAATTGGATAATTTGGCGGTGAAAGGGTTAAGAAGTCAACGGGCTTTATTATAATGAGTACATTATATGCGGACATATTCCCTGTCAAATTCTCCACATGTAATGTGCTGGTACACATAATGCATGTAGCCGAACTCTTGGCAACATTGCAATGTACCCATAGTATACAGGTTTTACCATGACACTGAATGGCTAATGTTGCTGACTATAAAAATAAATGTTCTTTATCAAATCTTCGAACACATATAGGCCACCTGGGCCTATTTTGAGTATTTTAAGTCGCGCCTCGTACATTCCAATCTACGAATCTATTGAACTGCGTTATTTCTCCTTGACTTATGTGGATTGATGATTGGAAAAATATGATTTAATATTGTGAGGAGCCTCCGTGACCGGCCTCAGACTGCCAGGGCTCGAATTTCGAATCCTGTTCCTGAAGGCAGTGCCATGTCATTCATCTCACCGTCCTCGGGGGTTCTTCTGGCCCAGTTTAGCTTGTATGTGTACAAAGGTGACCTAAAAAAACATTTCATTTCATTTGTAAAGATATATTGAATGTGGCTACAGCTATATCAGATCTGAATCAGGATTACATGTCATAGTCAGCAAACACGAAATGTTGGCTCAATGTTGGTCTAATGCAGAAATATTTTTATATAAACCATGGAGATCAAATGGTTATTTTCAATTTAAAGTCGACAGATTTCGACGTCAGAATCTGACTTCTACATACGTCAGATTCTGACGTCTAAATTCGCTCCCCGCACTATAAGGGTTAAACCAACATATTGGGTAAATGATGTATAGTGTTCGCTAGACACGGTACATTAACTAGCTAACGTTGGGCCAGCATCGCAGACGATGGCTCAGCATCATACAAACATTAGGTAGATGTAACACGTTTGCTGAGACACACCCTTCAATTTTACAGGCAAAATGTCACTCTTTGTTGATGTGTCATAATAAACAACTTTGCAAAAATATGTTTTGTGATGTTTCGAGTCTTAATTAGTTGTGTAGGATGAATATTAGCGCTGATCAGCCTTATAGTATATTAGTGTGTAATTCTGTGTCATGTTCATGTTGAGTTTGAATGAATGTTTTTTATCACTAACATAGAGCCCATAGATGAACAAAAAACTCTTTCCATTTTTTCTTCTTCTGTGGTTATATAGTAATTCAAAATGGGGCTGTAGTGACATCAACACACGTGGAAGAATAATTTTCAATGATGATACAACTTAAATCCTGATTCTGGATCTACGTCATCAATTTATCGATCCTTATTTGATCCTGATGTATATTGGCCTTACACTTGGTGGGTCAATGATGATCTATGCAGCAGTAATCATTTCCCCATAGTGCTACAGAAGAACATACAACTCTGTTCCTGAAGAAAAAGTACAGCATAGGAAAGTGCACGGAGCAGATTGGGAGGGCTTCCAAGAGTCTTTTGGAGAGAGCCTGAGACACAATCACTCAATTTGATAGTTAGGGGAGAGATGATGACCCTATAGCCTTTTTTACAGCAAAATGAAATAGTAAAACAAACATACCAAACACCTCGACAGTTCCACAAAAACCCTAATTTGAGGACAACTGTGGAAAGACAATTGAGAAATGAAAATTTAAAAAAAAACATCCGACTAGACAAAACCTTGACGGGCATAATCATGATAATGCGAGTTAGAAACTTTTTGTCATAGATTATGGCTATAAAATTATATAAAAAAAACATTTTTAGAAGGAAATAATAAAATATGTCAAAAAAGACTGAAATTTAATGACCGACATTTTGTCATAATCAGTTTTTTTCTAAACGTAAATACGTTGCCAATGGATGGATGTTTCTAAAAGTTGTAATCCATCAGAATGTTGCCTTCACACATTCAAACACAAAAAGATATTGTAGAGCTAAAATAAAAACATGCCATTTGCCTGAATCAGTGAATCTGTGCCTTTAAAATAGAATCATCTTCAAACACCTCTCCTCTCAAACCAATATTGGAAAAGTCCTTTTTTAATAGGCCCACCGCGAGCCACAGCGAAATTGTGTGAAATTGCCAATATTGCATTTTTAAGTAGGCTAAATTAAACCAGTCCTGGAACACACATCACCGCACCTGTTACGGGGACGGCTGTTCCATTTGCATAAACAGGGGATGCCGGGCGTGGGTGTGATCAACAGCTGCAGGACTCGGGGTTTCCAGTGTCTGCCTGGCTGTTGTCGTACAGGCGAGGATCTGCCCAAGGGAGGGGGATCCATGTCCTGTACGTGCCGTGTGTACACACACTTGGTACCCGGGTGAATAAACTGATAAATGGTTTCCGGTTAAATCACAGTTAAGTGTGTGTTTTTTATAGTGGCGCTGCTGCTCGCATAAATATTTCCCACACACCATGTAGGCCTACAAACCCTTTGAAAAGAAGTCAATTAATATAGCCTTTAAATTATATATTACGTGACTCCTCATATTATAATAATAATTGGTATAATGAGCTCATAGCATGTAGCTTATTTCACTTTTATACTAAAGATGATGCCTTGATTATAAGGCAAATCTACATGAAATTTTTATAGCCGCCTGATTTCGGCTGTATGACGTGGGCTGGTTACGCAATAATCACAGATATTAGTAGCCAGCGACACTTATATGAATTTAATATACTCTATATTATTATTAGCCAAATCCTTGGTTGGTTTTGTTCATCGCTATAATATCTTCATTATATACACTGGTGTAGGAACCGTAGATTAATTAGTATGCCTGACAAAACAGGATATAAAATAGTTGTTTTTTATATACCGCAGAGGGGTGTGCGGTGCTTGCAATGGCGGCAAACGACTGATATCCAACCTCAAGAAAATAACAACCTATAAATTATGGTTCTTTATCGAAAACATAATAAACTGTTCGTTATGTTGCTTAACTTCACTTCACAATAATATTTGGTCAGAATGCCTTGTAATATCTGAGGTCATTAATGCCTTATAATATCTGAGGTCAGAATACCTTGTAATATCTGAGGTCATTAATGCCTTGTAATATCTGAGGTCATTAATGCCTTATAATATCTGAGGTCAGAATACCTTGTAATATCTGAGGTCATTAATGCCTTGTAATATCTGAGGTCAGAATGCCTTGTAATATCTGAGGGCGGGATGCCTTGTGATATCTGGGGTCAGAAAGCCTTGTAATATCTGAGGTCATTGATGCCTTATAATATCTGAGGTCGGAATACCTTGTAATATCTGGGGTCAGAATGCCTTGTAAGATCTGAGGTCATTATTGCCTTGTAATATCTGAGGTCAGAATGCCTTGTAATATATCTGAAGGCAGAATGTCAGAATGCCTTGTAATATCTACGATCATCAATGCCTTGTAATATCTGAGGTCAGAATGCCTTGTAATATCTGAGGTCAGAATACCTTGCAATATCTGATGGCAAAATACCTTACAATAGCTGAGGACAGAATGAATGTAGGCCCCTATATACAGATATAGGTTCATACCCAGAAAACACGAAAAACTAGCCCGTGCTGGTATAATGTTGGCACACCATCTAAGACGTTGGCCAACATATCATACAAAGGTTGGGTGAACGTCTCCTGTTTTCTGGTATAAGGCGATGCTATCAATTACTTATTGTAATTTAAATATATATATGATATATTTTAAATCGTGGCTCCGTTCGCGCCGAAATAATTTATTGGTAGTGATAGCGTGGTTGCTGGGTTCAAATTTTGCTGTGGCCTATGCTCTTTTTTCATCTACACTTAAAGTTACAGTGAAATAATGGCAACTTGAAAAATAACCCATTAATGTCGCATAAGAAAGAAATATGAAGAATGGGCATATGTCTAGACTGCCATGTGATAGGTCTAGGTATATTTGTTATTACCTTATTTAGCTTCGACGTATTTTATTCTTGAACCTGGAAAACGAATGTAAGTATTTTTATGTGCCTAAGGTTTGAAATAATAGTGTGTGTGATTAATTCGTAGACAATGGGCCGACGTACATTGAAGCATTAGGCCTATGTTATGCCAACATCCCTTGTTTATGCTGGCCTATTTTCGGTATATAGGCCTAGTTGTTCAGCGCGTAAATACCTCCACAGTATGTTGCACATTATTGTTGTTTTCACTGGATTCACATGCAGTTATACCGACATATATAATTATCTCCAGTTAATATCGGTTTATAGGCCTATCGTCGCTATCATCACAGGCATAATATAGAAATGGACCGTAATGTCACTGACAACGAGTTTCCATCAAATACAGATGGAGAAGATCTCGAGAGTTCGTTGACAAAAACTGTCCTAAAACTTGAAGAAATAGACAAAAATTTATACAGGTAGGGGTTTAACCATAAAGGATGAGAATGGCATAGTCCTATTTATAGCACTGTATATACATGTAGGCCCTATTTGCCATAAATACGTGTAGCAGTAGCCTGCCTGGTGTGTCAGCGTCCTATATTTTGACCCGCAGATTAAGTGACAATACAAACCGCTGGTTTATTTAATATATACATCGTGTAGCCTACGTCTGGTATCGTGTGACCACTCAGCCATAAGAGACTAAACCACTAAACTATACCCAGTAAACACAAAACATTTGTATATAACATTTGTATAATGTTGGGCCGACGTTGTACAAATGTTATACAAATGTTTTGTGCTTACTGCAGTCCTTACTGGGGATAGGCTACAGTCATGTTTTTTATTGTTCTCGTTATATCGGTGTCTATTTTTTACTTCGAAACAACATTCCGACACCAACATGGCCAATGTGTCCAAAATAATGTCATTTTGCGTCATTTAGTCAACAAAATGTCTCATATTCACTATATATTGGGTACCCACTGGGCACACGACGTTTTTGCGACGTTGAATCAACGTCTGTGACGTTGATTAATAATTTTTTATAATATATGGTAAGTTTTGAAATTGATAACTCGTTAACGTATTAAAGTGTGTGGGTACTAGTATATTATAGTTAAAAAATATATGTTACAATTATATTAGGCCTATATAAAACATATAATGTAGGCCAAATGTGTGGAGAAAGTGATATAGCGTATTAAAGTGTGTGGTAAACATTCGTTTATATATCATATAATCAACATTTGTATAAATATCATAACCACACACTTTAGATATCACTTTAACATGTTCACCATGTTTAATGTGTTATCGGGTTATTCTGGTAAGGTCCCGGGGGGGGGGGGCGAGTTAATTAATATTGATTTGGGCCTATACGCCAGTTTTTGCACAGCTCATTGTGGCAATTCCGCTATATATATAGATATTATTATGCCTTATAATATCTGACGTCAGAATACCTTGTAATATCTGAGGTCAGAATGCCTTGAAATATCTGAGGTCAGAATGTCTTGTAATATTTGAGGTCAGAATGCCTTGTAATATCTGAGGTCAGAATACCTTGCAATATCTGATGTTAAAATACCTTACAATAGCTGAGAACAGAATGAATGTAGGCCCCTATATACAGATATAGGTTCATACCCAGAAAACTAGACACACTAGCCCCGTGCTGTTTGATGTGTTATCGGGTTATCACTCTCTCTAGGGAACACACTGGCCCATAGTTGTCTCAATGCTGTCTTAATGCTAATGATTAAGCCAACTCAGCATTTGAGGGTTTTAGCTATTGCCTGGTCAGTGGTTATTCTGGTAAGGTCCCGGGGGGGGGGGGGCGAGTTAATTGATATTGATTTGGGCCTATACGTCAGTTTTTGCACAGCTCATTGTGGCAATTTCGCGACAGAAGAAAGCCCGAAGTTTTGACTATACCCATCTGCACCAGTCCAGTCTTAATACACGCAGAGCATGGCTCTAGCCTGGACAACTAGTGTGTACGGGAACTGTATATTAGAGAGGGGTTATCTTAACATGAATATTCATTAGTGCCTGTGAATGACGTCAGCGGTGACCACTCACAATGCCCGGCACAGATATCCGAGACAGTCACACCCGGGGTCAGACGATTTGTTTACGTTGCTTACCAATGTGATTGGTCCGAAGATATTTGTATCAGGGCAGATGACAGTATAACGTGAGGCCATGGGATTGCGTGCCGCAAATCACATGGCAGAGTGAAGATGGACTATACCCTGCTCTTGTGAAATGACTTCGATGGCTCTTATATGGTAGGCCTAGACTGTACCACAGGCTACACTTCCCAGCAAACACGAGACATTGAACCAACAATTGGACCAGCGTCGTAGACGCTGGCCTAACACTGAACCAACAATGGCTCAATATCTCGTGTTTGTCATCTTGCCACATCATGTCTGACAGTCAGATCACAGGTCTGACCTTGACAACAGGTGTGCTTTGGGGCTGTACGAAAAGGAGGGGTGCGAGCATCATGAATATTCATTATGACGTCACCGGTTTACTGTCTGCAGTGTGGAAGATCACACTCAGGTCAACTTGTCTGGGTTTCCTAAGTTGTCCAAGGAAGAGGGGAGTATACTCATAGCACATATGCGTGATATCCAGGAGTCTGCCGGTAGCAGACAACTGGATAGATGAAGATGTGTGTTTGCTGTGTTTAGTGCTTGAAGTGGGAATTGCGGCAGCTCATGGTGAATAACAATGTGTGTTGAGAGAATAAAGCCAGCCGCGCGGGACCTGAAATCTTACCCCAAAATTGTCATTATAGATGTCAGGCTTTTTAGGACCGGCCAGAGGCCTGTATCATATTAAGTTTTTTTACCTAAGATTGTGTCCTATTTAGGGGAAAGAGGGGTGCTGTGTGTGGGACATGGTTGACATTGCTGTACACCAGTCCTTATGAACATGTGCAATATAACATTTCAGGTCCTTGGGTTAAGTACTTTTGTCTGTAACAAGTGTTCGGTAATAATAATATTCACGATTATATTTGTGGTTAAGTCTATAATAAGAGCTTAACCCCTTTACTACCATACATGACGGAAATTTCCGTCGTCATTCGTCAAGTTACGTGACCATAAATGACGGAAATTTCCGTCGGATTTACTATAGTTACACTAGGATCCCTGGATCCTGGCATGCACTTCGGCCTGGAAGTGAAGTGGTAAAGGGTTTTGATTAAAATAATGTTGGCCCAGCGTCACAGAGGGTGGCCCAACATTATTTCACAATTTGGCCAATGTATCTGGGTAGTGGCCTTTCTGGCCACGGGTGATGAAATTGTCACCCATATAGCAATTGCCGCAAAGTAACCTATGTATACAGAATGCTGGGTTGTTGTTGGGCCATCGTCAGACACGTTGGATCAACATTGAAGCAACATTGGTTAGCCGTCCAGTGGTCTCTGTAGACGCTGGTGTAGAAGAATCATGGTTCGGTCAGTGTTGGAGTAGTGTTGAGCCAGCCACATCAGGTCTGACAGTCAGATCACTGGTCTGACCTTGACAACAGGTGTGCTTTGGGGCTGTACGAAAAGGAGGGGTGGGAGCATCATGAATATTCATTATGACGTCACCGGTTTACTGTCTGCAGTGTGGAAGGGCACACTCAGGTCAACTTGTCTGGGTTGTCTAAATTGTCCAGGGAAGAGGGAAGTATACTCATAGCACATTGACCGGCATTGAACCAGCAATGAGCTGCAACTCTGGCACAACATTGAACAGAAATTGGTAGGGTAGGCCTACATCGTGTGTATCGTAGAGACATGCGCAGCACGATTCGCTGGCAAGTATCGAATGAGTGTTGGCCAGAACCGGCGATGATGGTGGAATTAATAAACATTGAAGATATCAATTTTAACTTGTCTCCTTGGTCCTTTCCTTTATAATATATCTGGACATTCAGGATTCTGGCCCATGAGGAAGATCAATACAGTTATCTTTACAACAGATTAATTGCCGATTTTTTGTCTATAGCACTCATACAGCCTAAAGCCTGGCCTCGAAGTCCTGGAACTCCTGTTCTAGTTTTATTATGCTTTATACACACAAATATATACAATAATTATACAAATATGCAATTGTAAATAAAATTGTGTAATTTAGGATGTCAAATACAGGTGACCAGCACCTTTACTGGGTGAATATACAATTTGAAGCGTCTTTCAATCTTTATTTTTGAAGAAAAAAATGTCGCTTCAAGTTATATATGCTAGCGTCAGATATTGAGGGTAGTGTCTATGTGATACACATTTAAAATATCAGAGCTTAATCTCAAACATATTTTGAAAAAAATATGTGTTTTTGTGAAGGACCCTAAAAATAAAATGTCAGCAACGAATTATATATATATATTTGATCATTTTCAAATCTTAAAGATCATAAATTGCTTTGTATGATAGTCTAGTGATATGTTAGTATTTATAACACTTTTCAAAATAAAAATTGCTAAGAAAGAACAGAGATTTTATTGTGAAATTATGTAGTTGCTGAGTTGACATTATCGTTTCTGAGTTGAGAAGATATGACAATTAGATGTAAACGTCATTTTTTAAGCGCATCTACGAGATCTCTCAACACTTGAGCTCCATTTTCTGGAAATAAAATTGGTTCATCATTATAAAGACAAAAAAGAAATGGGAATATAATATGCCTAATGTGATAATGTATTTCGAAAGATGTTGTACAATACATACATGCCAATATAATGAGGGTAAATTTGATTAAACTTTATTTTAACTTTAACTTTAATTTAACTAAGTGTTATTTATTTAACTATGTCTTATTTATGTAAACAACTTCTAAAATACTCTCTCACTCTAATTTAATCAAAAGCAGCTTCTTTTTAACTGCATTTGATATTGATGGGGTTAAAATTTCAGTTTTAATTACAATAATGAGACGGAAAGCAGAATTCAGTAAACTCAGCAACGTTTTTGTTATCAACTCAGAAACGTTTTTTTATTGTTGTAAAAATGTCTACATAAGCGAAAACTATCTCAATCTAATTTAATTAAAAACAATTTTTTTAATTGCATTTCACATTTTTAGAAAAATACGTTTCTAGTCCTAATTACATTAGTGAGACAGAAAGCTAAATTTAGTCAACTCAGCAACGTTTCTGAGTTGACAGGTCAACTCATAAACGTTGCTGAGTTGAATACGGACAACATGAAACGATCTCTAATGTATTTAAAATAGATGTATCATTGCCCACCGATGCGGTAGGGGGATGGCCATCATTATCAAGCACTCTGCTCAGTTTAACATGTTTTCAATTATTTTTTGCTAAATTATGAGCGTTTCTGAGTTGATACAAAAATTGAATACGTTTCAGGGGTGATTGTTTTGCTTATAAAATAGCAGTTCAAATTGAATGTTTACAAATATTTCACCTACCTCAAAATATTGGGACTCTACAGCTGCCTATATCAAATTAATTGAATGGTATCACACCACAATTTGAGGAGTTTAGATAACAGTGGCGTTGCTGAGTTGACCGGTTGTCGTGAGACAACTAAAAAGCCTCAATAAATGTACCCTTTTTATATTCAGTTCATGTTCGTTTATAAATAAATTCCGTTGTACATAACTATTGCGCTACAAAATAACTCGGGTTTAAGTATATTTCCAATAGATCTTCCATGTTAACAGTCTATATTTGAGGTGTTAGATATTGGGAGACATTGCATTTGTGTACAAATTCGTGTATTCTGGCACATTGCATGTTGAATAAAAATATATTCTTTAGAGATATTGAATTATTTATTTTTCTCAGTTTATCGTATTGCCCATGGGACATAATTAAATAATTTAGACCCCCACAATTAAAAAATTCGTTCAGGATAGCCAAAAGACACCAAATGACCCTTAAATTGTATATTCACCCACTACGTTTGACATCCAGGATACAATTTTATATAGGCCTACTTGAATTCAAGTTAAAATGTAAAATTTTGATATACATACTATATAAAATATATGTTTCCCGCACTAAAACCGGAGATAAAATTGCTAAATTTTATTTTACAGAGTAGAAAAAAGACACTCTGGAAAGCGTAGAAACCTTTAAAATAAATACAAGTAGACTGGCCTGTCGCTGATCCTGAATCAGCTACAGGTCACGCTGGCATCTATGATGTCGCCGGTAAGTGTGTTTTTTTCTTGTAGAAGCACACACCTGTGGAAGCCTGTCGGTGGACGTGGGGTGTTTGGTGGACAGGTCGTGGGTCAAGCCCTGTCGGCCGCTGGTCAGACGGTCACCGATGATCTGCACGTGCACAGTCTCCACTGCTACTTTCTACAGGCAGGTTAGATAATTATGCTGGAATAAAATAAATAAACGTCCCCTGGAAATTAGAATGTGCTCTTTTTATCACAAAAATAATAACAGGAAGATGCTAACCTAATATTGTATTGACTATACTTCCCGTCAAATTAAAAATGATCAACCAAGATCGCATGATTTTCGGCGATTTCTCTGTCAATTCTAAAATCAAGGCTAAAATCATCATTTCTTATTTCGAACATGCATGTTCAAAATAAGAAATACAGAAATGTAGTATTTATATCTCGCTAACCTGGTAAATGCGCAACACAAAAATTTAAAAACTTTTGCAGTTTTAGTCTATGGACATGCTTACATCATATGGTCATATTAAAAAGCCAAAATAAAAATACTGCTTTTTTGATGATATTAGCCTGAATGTGTCGCTTCAAGTTTATTTATTAAACCACAAGCTAGTCACATCCAGAATTTGTTTTTGTAGGTTACGTATAGGCTACGTGTTTGCCTTCAGTATACAATACAGGCTGATTGCATTCCTCAGGAGTAACTGACCTGATTACAAGACTGGATAAGACTCCAACGAGACACTCACCCAATGCTGTTTAATGTTAGATCAACGTCTGTGACGCTGGCCCAAAATTTAACCAGTATTGAGTGAGTGTGCAATGTTTTCTGGGAAACCCCTACTGTCAATTCATGCGTTGGATTCAGCTGTTTTGAGCTTCTTGCAGTAATAAAAGCAGTTAACTTTCAAACCCAATACCCAGCTAAGAGCATTGGTGGAATTATTAACTCATATATGTCGCTAAATATATGGACTTGCTATGATTTGGGTACTTGCTCTTAATACGGCGTTGAGTATGAAATGCACATAGTATTATTATGGTATACGCACAGGCACTATTGCATTCTGGGGTAGGCCTACCCATGTCCAGCTTATTTCAACAGTTGACTATACCTTTAAACATGTGTGTTGTTATCAGCCGTGCAGGTACCACCTAATAAGACCATGAACTTTATATCCATATAAAGTTTTTGGTAACATTAAGGCAGCTAGAGTGTTGTCAGACTCAGATTTCATTTATTTGTTCATCTATATACACATGATACATGAGTGCCACCCAGATCAAGTTCCATGCAGTTTTCATCATGCTATTATCGGTCGTAGACAAAATCATTTTCTTAGTCTTACCCTGCTAGCTGGTCTAAGAAGCCATATGTCTATGGTCTTCCAGCAAATTATCGTTGTTTTCTATGTAATAGGTTATGGTTCATGTTTAATATGTTGTCTAGAAATTGGAAATCGCATCGTAACTTCCAGAGCTATAACGTCACTCGTCTTCGTCTCGTGCCGTTACAGCTCTGGCCGTTATGATATTCTTTGCAATTTTCAGTCAACGATGTAATATTAGATGGTAATCATAGTAATATATCAAATAAAATATATAGCCTCATTGTGATCAGTGGCTGATATCAGAGGAAACGAAATTGCTTAAACATCGCTCTAAATTGATCAAGCATCGATATTTGACTGTCAAATTTCACCTAACCACCGCCCCCCCCCCCCCCCCCCCCCGCCCACCAATTTATTAGCTGTGGGGATTATAAAATCATTATTTGACACTTAAATGTATCCTTTTCGTATTCAAGTGGGTGAAAATTGCTCACATTTGTTTAGTTTGTGACCAAACATAGCAAATGTTGATGTTTAAACACACTTTTGGTTCTTAATAACAATATATTCGGCTAATTAAACAGATAGAGTCGTGTCTGGCGGTTAAAGGGCTACTTCTGGACGATGCCGAGCACGCTACCTCTCGGTCACGGAGGCTCCCCATAATACTGACTTTCACACGTGGATGGGGAAGAAACATTACTTGTTTCTTTCAAACCGCCGAGACCGGGAACCGAACCCCGAACTCTGGTGTGAAAGGCAGCGGTGCTAACCACTACCCTAGGGCCCCCGCCCTCCTCTGGTCTGATAGAAGAAACGTTGTCATATGTGTTGTTGAAACACTCATTTTATTCCCAATGACATCAATTTTAGCTGCTAATAAAACAGAATAAAAACTACTATTGCCGTGCTTAGCGACTAAAGGATTAATGGTGGAAGGAATTCAGTAGACTGGTCAATGACCTGTGTGTCCTCTGGCCTGATTGATTATGTATGTTCTGTGTTTTTGTAGGTAAAGATGACCACCCTATAGTGTACCATGTGGACCGTAATCGTGACGGGGAGAGCTTCTCATCACGTACAGTCAAAGCTTCTCAACATGGGGAAATCATCTTCACGATGCTCGTGTCATACCACAAGCATGAGATCAGCCAGATACACTACCAGCACGACTTCCCCGAAGTACCTCGGCCGCACGAACTCTCAGACTATGGTGATCTGCTACGACAAGCTCTAGAGTAAATTAGGATTTTTTTTTACATTATACCCAAACATGGCGGGAATGCAAAAATTGTGTATAATAATTTATAATTAATTGAAATTCGAAGTTGTGAGCATGTGGGAACAAACGCGCCCGATAAGCATATCTATTAACATTGTTCCTTAAAAAAACTCGCATGTGTGTCTGTCCCATTTAAATGTCTGTCCTTTTATGCTGGTTTTTATTGGTAGGCCCTACAAATCTGTCTTTTTATGAGAGGCGTCCGGTATATGTTTGTTTTTCTGTCTCTGCTTATTTTTGCCAATTCACTGTGACGGACTGTCTGAGTAAGGTATATATTTGACGTGTCCAGTCCTGTGTGTTTTTATTCATTTTTTATCTCACGTTCTATCTCTTGTGTCTCTCTGTTTTCCCTTTTTCCAGCAGTGAAAGACTGTCCGAGAGGCGTAAGGTTCGGATCCGCCACGTCCTGGCCCACGAGATCCCGCTAGAGGTACGCCCTGTGGACCCCTTGAAGTATCTACGTCTAGCCGCGAACGCCACCGCGCCGAAAACAATGTTCTGGGTTAAAGCGAAAGGACACATAGGTGAGCTGGAATAAGTTTAAAGCATCACCCAGCAAGTTTAAGACATCGAGCCAATCATGCTAATTGAAATAACATATGAGCCTATAACTGATTACAAGAAATTGGATATTACTTCAACGACACAGTCACCCAACGTTTTAACGTTAGCCCAACGTCTGCCACGCTGACCCAACATTTAACCAGCATTGGGTTAGGGTGCAATGTTTGTTGGGAAGCCCTCATGTCAACAGGGCAATACATGCGTGAGGGTGAGCTCCCGCAGTAGCAAAATCAGTTAGCTTTCACACCGGTTACCCAAGGCACAGCTAAGAGCTTTGGTAGAATTTTGAACACATAGATGTTGGTCAACTGGGACTTGGGAACTTGCTCTTATTGCGGTGTTGTGTATGACATGTATATTTAGTATTACTATGGAATAGACGGGAAATATTGCATTCTGGGGAATCCATATCCCACGTATTTTAACAGTTGACTATACATTTAATGTGATTTGTAAAACTTTGAGGCATTGGATAGCCTTGAAGTGATGATTCCTAGTGTTTGTCTTGGCTTTCACAAAGTCTTAATTTGTCTGGCGCATTCCCAGTAAACAAAAAGCATGTGTATAACATTTATGCAATGGTATACCAACGTCGAAGTTGACAGTTGGTGAATTTTATTTTTACTAATAAAATATTTTAACATTTTGATAGTGATTTAATCGGCTAATAAAACAGATGGAAAACGACTATAATAATAGTCGTGCTTAGCGTTCTAAGCGTTAAGCAAAATGATTTTTTTTCAGGAGTCAGAGATAACAACCTCCACCGGTGTGTAGCTGCTTACATCAGTGACTGGGCGTTTCTGGGGGTGGCACTCATACCTTTCCCCCGGTTCAGACCAGAGATGATCGCCTCTCTGGATCACAGTATGTGGTTCCACAGTACATTCAGGACGGATGAGTGGATGCTTTATGAGTGCGAGAACACCAGATCCAGTGAGTAGGCCCCCTATGTCAGATTTAAGAGATCGTCACTAACATTGACCCATCGGCCAAGAAAAATAGATAAGAGCCGGTAAATTACCTGAGATGGACCTACTATAGCCTGGGGGGGGGGGGGGGCAATGTTAAAGTACCAGACGTGCTCATTTATTTAATTTTTGTAAATACGTTGGTTAATAAAATTTGATGTAACTGTACCTTTATGTCATTTTTGGGGGGCGATAAAATGCACAGTTTCGAGGACTATCAGACTAAGCTAAGGGCCAGTAATTATCTGTTATTTCTGATCCTTTTGGCTACTACATCAGAGCAGTTAGTGGCGATCCCTATTGTTAACCTGTCAAGCACTAATAAAATGCCGGCAGTCTCTGTCCTATTTCACCACAAATTAATGTAAATTCAAATGCAGATCGTCACAGCTGTACATCATACACAAATAAATTACCATGTATTGACATAATCAGATAATATAGCATTCAAAGATTGATGTCCATATTACCTATATATATAGTCAGCAATAGCTGGACGATCGATTGCTGGATCCACTGTATGATGGTGGAGTTTGCCCAAAGTAATATTACCTTGCAGGGTTCAATTTGTGTTGAAAATATTGTGTAGCGATTACCAAGCGTTAAATTCATTGGGGTTTTTCTAGCATTAAAGATGAAATATTACGATAATCTAAGATTTATTAGCAATTGGCCAACATTGTGTAGATTTTCGCTACGGGATACTGAGCAAATTGAACCCTGCCTTGTCCTCATGCCCAAAAAGCACATAGATTTTAACGCCTGCTGCTTTTATCTCTCTTTTTCATTCTTTGAAGCTGGAATTTCTAACGCAATTTACAGCTCTAAGCTTAGCAATCTAAAGGTTAAAATCCAATGTCACAAGTGGACTAAAAGTGTGTGTTCATAGGGCGATGTATTAATGTGGGGCCGAAACTTTTAAAATCTTAGCCCTATCCGTATTCGCTGAGGGATCAAATGACAACGGTAGGACCAAAATTATACAAGAAAGATCTTAAATAACACATTGCTAACCATTAGCGTCATATAATGTGGGTTACTTCCATAATGAGCAATTCTGAATGACATTTTACACTACCGTTTATTCACTGACAGATTATGTAGATATCTTCAAGACATCTGTATTTTTTTATCCTCCCATTTCTTAGATAGGCGAATGGCCTTACACTAGGCTACTGGTTAAATCGATAAAAAGGTATGCTACCCTTAATTACATGTAAATTCTCGTTCTAGCACCCGGAGGGTCGTATGTGCCACTCGTTACGACCCTCTGGCTGCTAGGTGCTGATATGAGGTTAGATGCACACTGCTACTAGGTTGATTGTGTGTTGACAGGTGGAGCACGCTCTTTGGTTCTGGGAAGGCTGTGGAAGCAAGACGGCACGCTGGCTGTGTCTGTGGCCCAGGAGGGCGTTGTCAGGGGAACATTGCCACCCAGTAAACTATAGCACCGAGGAGGGGGTGGGGTAATGTTAGCACCAGGATGATAGGGAGGGGGGGGGGGGTAATGATATCTGTAGTACGGCACTACTAATCACTGATAAATACGCTACATGCCGTCTTTCTCAGTTGAAAATAATACACTGATCAGTGATCATCATGAACAGCAAAAATACATCACATTTTATTTGAAATTTATGTTTTCTATGATGCGTGTTTCCTGTATTTGTTATTCTTTATTTTTTCAATGATGCATACATTTACTTTATTACTAGATTATTTGTATGAACATGATAAAGATGTGTGTTTATTATAATTACGTTACATACTTGGTTCACAAAATTTCCAAAAAACATGTTTGTCATGTCATCGCCTTGTTATGAATGTCATTATTTTGTAATTATATAAATGCAATAAAATGTAGTTTGTTTTTGCTTGGTTGAACATTATACTGAGATATGTCAAAATTTACATACAATGGGTGAACGCCACATTTCAAGTTTACCATGGCCTATTGCTTATTTAATTATGTAGGTCCAATTGTAGTGACTACATTCGAACAATTATTTCTTTACACAACACATAATGTGTTACCTGAAGTGAAATCAATCTCAAATGGTTGAAAATAACTATGGTACACGTGTAATAATCCTTCAGATGCTACATACGTTAGTAGATATTTATTTGATCAAATAAAATTTACACGCGTAGGCCTATGCAAAAAACAACAAGAACAAATAACATCCTAATACGTCTCGAATATATCCAAAAAGTATTAATTTACCTATGTTTTGGGTCCACGGCCAATATAAAAAAATAATCCTTTCAGTGCGGAGATTGTCTGTAGACTTCAGAATCGGCTGCCTGATTGACTGTCTCGTCTGTGTGTCTGTACGTCTGTCTGTATGTGGTCTCACCACCCTAAATAGGCCGAAATCCAGGGAGGTGTCTACTAATGATGGAATCAGCACACAAAATATTATTAATGCGGCTGTTCTAACCTCTAGTGAAACAAAATAAAATATATAGAAGTCATAATTTTGTCAATATTTAATATGCACACGTTATCTTCTTTGTCAAAGATATCAGATATAACTGTTTGATGATAACCTCGCAGGGATACAGTGGGTTAAAATGATGTGTGTCTGTTCTGTGAAAGAGAGTACGGATATTGGCCCAATTGGAAAAGTAGTGATCTTTGTACACGCTAAGGGGCGTAGCTCAAAATCTGTCTGGTAAGCATACCCATAGCGGGCCTGTTTTCGAACAAGGACATCTCAAGCTTTATCTTGATATGTCACACTAAATAATAGGTTTAAAAGTGGTGAAATCGGCCTGTGAAATTGAGGCAGTTTACATGTGTATCAATGGGACTGGCATCTGGGGTGGTGAGACCATCAGTATGTGCATGTCTGTCTGTGAGGCTATCTTTTATTATAAGTTGTATTTTACGCCAGCATGTAGAGTGAAGACAGTAGAGTATTAGGTAACACTTCGAGACATTGATGGAATATCTAAAGCTATTTATTAGGCCTAACACTCAACGTTATAATACCATAAAATACTGAATGTATTAGTCCTAAATTAGCATAGGTAACAATATTTTCTTACTGATAGTCTTACTTATACATAGAGGTAGCATACCTCTGTGGTAATATTTTACCTTTTTACTCTGTTATTTTATCAAAACAGGGAAGCCGTGCTGTCATGCAGAGTCACTCCCTGATTTATACGACTTATGATCAATAGAGGAAACCTGTGCTGACTGAATCATTGCTTGACTTCTGCTCAGAAAAGGAAACCACTGCTGACTGATTTACTGCCTGGATTATAGGACTTCTGATTAGAAAAGTGAATCACTGTCGACGAAATCACTGCCTGACGTCGGACTTCTGTTCAGAAGAGGAAATCAGTGCTGATTTAGTCACTGCCTGATTTCTATGTATTCTGTTCGACACAACTAATGCTTCATTTCTATGACTCTAGACCAGAAGAGGGAATCAGTGCTGTCATAGTCTTCTATGATTTCTGTTCAGACCGAGGAACCGGTAGGCCTACTGACAGAGTCACTGCTTGACGTCTATGACTGTTGATCAAAAGATGGAACCAGTGCTGTCTGATTCACTGCCTGATATCTCTTCTATGTCACCTTTCACACTTTGCACAAACATATGAGGAGTCAGACCAAGTCGACGTGGTGTGTTCTACAAAGACAACGAAATAAAATATTTTCAGATCAGTATGGTAATATTGTATCAAACGCCAAGGGCGGGGGCCCTAGGGTAGTGGTTAGCACCGCTGCCTTTCACGCCAGAGTTCCAGGTTCGGTTCCCGGTCTCGGCGGTTTGAAAAAAACAAGAAATGTTTCTTCTCCATCCACGTGTGAAAGTCAGTATTGTGGGGAGCCTCCGTGACCGAGAGGTAGCGTGCTCGGCCTCAGACCGCCAGGGTACGAATTTCGAATCCTGTGTCTGGAGGACAGTGTCATCTCACCCTCCTCAGGAGGTTCTCCCGGCCCAGTTTAGCCTATATGCGCACAAAGGTGGACTAAAGCTTTATTCATTTCATTTTTATCAAACGCCAATATTCCCAGGTACACGATTCGTTGACCCTATGGTAAATTTCGTGTATCATATTTATCAAAAGATTGATTTTCAATATATTTCAAAATGACCGTCATTTGGTCTACGTCAAACACCAAATTGATATATTATTCGACGGAATGGGAGCAGATTCGTGATCGATTTCGCCGGAGCGGCTCTGTGCGTCACAATAAATACACCAAAACGTCCAGATTAAAAGAGTTATGATAATGTCATGTCATATCTTATTGCAATAACAAACCTTTATTTTGGCTTGAATTGCCAGTGAAGATCTGCGTCGCTGACGTTGCTGTGGCGGTTGCACCACGCTAGAGCGTCTGCGTTCATGAGTCTTCTGACCGTCTGAGCCCTTGTTACCACGTGCGTCAGCCAACAGACCAGAAGGTATATCTGACACCATGGAACTAACTCTACGGTTACGGCGCTGACTCATCTGAAAATAACAATATATAATGGCTGACACATATAAAACTAACTCTTATGGTTACGGTGCTGACTCATCTGAAAATAACAATATAATGGCTGACACACATATAAAACTAACTCTACGGTTGCGGCGCTGACTCATCTGAAAATAACAATATACAATGGCTGACACACATATAAAACTAACTCTACGGTTACGGCGCTGACTCATCTAAAAATAACAATAGAAGATATGTCTCATTCTGACACCATGGAACTAACTCTACGGTTATGGCGCTGACTCATCTAAAAATAACAATAGAAGATATAGCTCATTCAGGCATCATGGAACTAACAACATTTATTATGCTGGCTCATCTAAAAGTAACAATGAAAGATCTGCCTGACACCATAGAATATGCTCGTAACAATAAATGGAATTCTGACGCCATAGAACAAACTGCTGAATGATCTGAATTACCACATTCACTGAAAGCATGTCTGACACCCTAAACTGGATCATCAACGTATCCTAATAAATTATTGTAGCGCAAAGGTACCGTGAGTTGATCCCACCAGACATCATAGATCACCATACAGCTCTGCTAAGCCAAAAGGCCAAAAGTATCTGCTCACTTTAAAAGTAAGCAGATACTGTATTTTAGCTTTGCACAGCAGCATAAAACTGACTCATTTGAAATTAACAATTATTGCGATTATATGGACTGACTCAGACAACACTGGTAAGTTATATAAATATGTCCTTGTACATGCTTGCAAGTTTCAAACGAAAAGTAGTTAGGCTACTTTAATACAAGTAGCCTACTTCAACTAGAATAACAATGGGAAATGAATAAGTCACTCTTATTTTTTGTAACAGCTGCTGATATATTTGAAGTCCTGTTTTCCCTGTCAGTTATATAATAATCTTCCATGTATACTAACCTGGAACGAAATGGGCAGTTCGCTGGCCGCGGCCTCCTCTTCCATTACCAGATCATCGTCGTCATCACCACTTTCATGTGACCAGCGACTGCGGAAGCGTGGGATCATCCAGCGTATGCCATTAGTGACAGAAAACAAGATCCTCACTGTCTCGTCATCTGTCAACACACATAGCCTATCATCCCTGACAGATAGAGTCTTATCCCATACCAAGGTTTGTATTGTACCATATGCAAACCTTTTTTATCCTGCTGATACAGCTATAAAGATTTAGAGAAAACAACCAGTGTGCACTATAACATGTACAAGGGTAGGCATACACCAGTTATTCCCCACATTAATACCATGGGGGATATTTCATATTACATAAGCTGCATTGTTGTTCTTTGTGTCAGGTTAATGTCAGCTGGAAATTGTGTCTTGAAAGCCTAAGCCGTAACAAAACGGAAACAAAATGTCCATAGCAATTTTTTATATATATATATTTCTATCTCACCATGTGTCGAGTATGTGTGAACCTTTTTGATTTCCTCAGTTTTGACGTTCAGAAAATCAGGAAAATCAGTTTCCCGCTTTTTCTCGACTCTGGGATCTGTACCTCTGTTGAAAGTCTGGTATGCTCGTATTTTCTGAAACCTGGATATATAATAGAATACAAATTAGACGTTATAGGCCTACCTGCATGGCAAATATGAAAGTCTCCCAATCCCACGGCGGCCATCTTGATCTTGGCTATGCAAATTAGCTGATTTTTGAACTCAAGCAGGGTAATCCATCAGGGAGTGTTCAGAAAAAAAGCGTGAAGGTCGGATAAATGTTGGCGACTGTATACAGCACTTACGTCGTCAGATTATTGAATAATAATCATATAATAATAATAATAATAATTGTAATAATAATAATAATTGTAATAATAATAATAATAATAATAATAATAATAATAATAGCAGCATTATAGAAGGGCACCAAAACAATAAGTTTCCACCCACTTTGAGAATCTGTCCGGAAAATAAAGGAAACCCTTTCTTCCATTCCATTATGATGGTTAGCCAGCTAAAAGCATTTGGAAATTCAATAAATTTAATTTCACCATAGTTCAACACACCGGGCGTGAGTGACGCCCGGGACATGAGCGTCAGGCAGGGGATAACAAATGGTTTAGCATAAAGTTCCAAAACACACCACATTTGGCAAATAGAGCCATTCAACTATCTGCCGCATATGCGCCTGTCGCGCGAAAAATCACACCATATGCTGACCATAAAATAAGTTTTTCTCAAAGTCAGAATAGAAATAATAGAAACTGCATGATTTGTGTGTTCAGTGTGTTTCAAATTGCCGCTTCACTTCCATTCACAAACGCATCACAGCCGCTCCCCGTGTGTTTTTCTTTGAGTGGGTAAAAATTAGATTTATTGACTGCACGCTTGAAGGCTTAGCATGGGAAAGGTGAACAGCTTAGTTATAAAAACTTATCTTTAACGAATATAGTATTCACTTACTTTTTCCACAGATAGAGCACCGTGGGAAATATAGCTATAAATGCTACATGGAAGAGTCCCCTGCCTCTTACCCCAGCTCCGATGTTCTCCATTATGTTACCAGCTATCTCATGAGATATATTAATCTGAAAAACAGAAAAATATACATGTTCTTCATTACATTAACAGCTATCTCAGGGGAGATGGTAATCATTCAATACAACAAACAAGCATTTGAGGCATGTATGCTAAGCTGGACCAGGATAATTTCATAAGAATCGTGAGATGAATGATATGATACTACCCTCCAGACACAGGATTCGCAATTCGAGCCCTGGGGGTCTGAGATCAGGTATGGGCTAAAAAATATCAGCCAATTGTTATTTGAAATGAAATTGTTCATAAACACGATAATAGATTATGCAAAAACGTATAAACTAAATTAATTAGGAACATCAACGTGGGCTACCTGCAGCTTCGGTGGCACTTCTGAATTAAGAAAGCAATCGACCAGCATCTTCACTTTGGCTTCAAGACTGGCTTCATCAGCCCGAGAAAAAGTGCCAGCCATACCGGCAAACTGCATATCATCACACTGCTGACAATACCTACAATAAAATTACACCATATCACATCACATATAAAACGTGTCAGCCATAGAGCTTACCGGCAAAAAACATATCATGACACTGCTCACAATAGGCCTATAGGCATACCTACCACAATAGTAGTATAGTGGGATTCTCGCCAGTGGTTTTCCGACAGTCTTGACAAAGCAATTCACCAAAGTGATTATTGTGATCTTCACAGAAAACATAAAGTATACCAACCCTGTTGTCTGATAAAGATTTCTTCTCATTTTAAAGTCTGCACCCCTCTCGTCATAAGGTGGTCAAGGGGTACCCCCCGGGGAAAATTTTGATTTCACCACAATAAATGGTGACCTCTGGTGATTTATTTTTATGCTAATTAGTATGAAAGAAAGATTGTCAAATTAATTGTGAGTAGGTTGGCAAATCCGGGAGAATAGTGAGAGTCCAAATTTTGGTCAGAAAATCGAGAGAACTTACACCCAAATTGGGAAAATTGGCACTACTGCCATCGGGTGTATCTTTTGGAGTATTTTTTTTTTTAAAAGTGTTTTTAATTTTATTTTTAATATGGATAGCAACAACTAACAGCTACTCTGTGTAATATCAGCTTTGGCCAATGTATCGCGAATGGTTGACACTCACCCCAACACGTTACTGTGTGAAATGTAGGACAGTGATGATCCATTCCAAAGTAAGGGGAGGTTGGCGTCGTCTGACAGGGCGATTCTATTGTCCTCAAAATAATGTTATGCCACAACTGGCCCTATCGTTATTCATCATAACATAATACTTTGTGTGATACACGCAGTATGAAACATATATCACAAAAAATGCCCAACTTTATAACCTTAATTATAGGGTGATTTGCCCTTTGATGAGACATAACATGCAAAAAGGGAATTTATTATTCATGTCGTAATGGTTTGTGTGCCTCTGGTGTCACCATGATATACATTGCACGTCACCAGCTATTTTTTTTTTATTCAGGGCTAATTAAATATTCACGCAATCCCACTGAAGTATTCATAATTATGGTCTCTCCCAATATATCAGATTCTAATATACTAGATCTCTGGTATTCAAACTCATATTGTCATTATAAACACAATCATATTCCATAAAACACACTAGGTCAAAGGGTATGGGGTCCAAGTCCAAGGGCCTGGTGTTGGGGGTCACGTGGGGGTCCTCCAAGAATGACAGTCAAGGAGAAGGAGTGGGGGCGAGAACCTACCATACTACTCACAATATCACATCAGTGAAGACACACCTTAGAAAAACACAAGACGTTGAGCCACTGCTGGTTTAATGTTTGGTCAGCATCACAGACGGTGGGGCCAACTTTAGAGCAGAATTGGGTTAACAGGTAATTGCCACGAGTTTGATCGTTACGTGGGGCGCGGACTGATAAAATAATCAATTAATTCTTCAGTCAGTCAATCAATTATTTTAGTCTAGGGCCACATCAAGCAAGCAAGCAAGCAAGCAAGCAAGCAAGCAAGCAAGCAAGCAAGCAAGCAAAAATCAACCAATCAATCAATCAATCAATCAAGCAATCCAAGTCTGCGACGCTGGTCCAACAGCACAGCAACATTGGATGGACGGACGTGTGTTGCTTAATGGGGAATAATTACCTGTCAACTTCTATTATGAAGCGTAGATCGTTGGACAGTTTGGTGACGTCTATAAATCGGCTATGTATGAGTTTCTTCACTGGCATTCCTGGGTGTAAGAGTTGTTGGGATTGTTCTTTTGCCCTGCATGATAACATCAGCTATTTACACTTATGCCAGTAAACACAAACCTTTGTATAACATTTATACAATGTTGGACCAACGTTGAAGACGCTGGGTATCAATAAGATTATATTATTGAACGCCGAATGCTAATTTTTGCAAATCTCATCTTCACGGATAGGAAGCCAGCTTCAAAAGAAGCTGTCCCCCAAAGGTGCCTTTGTTCAAGTGAGCTTGCCCTATTTAGGGGTCATTTTTTCAATTTCACTTGAAGCGTTTAAGGGTGGTTTGCAAATCTCATCTTTACGGATAGGACGCCAGTTTTACAGGGAGCTCTTCCCCTTCCCCCCCCCCCTCCCCCCCCCCCCCCGGGATTTCAAGCCGGAATTGATAATTCAATATCCAGCTACGAATGACGAAAAGTGTGTCTATTATACAAAATCAGCGTCTAATGATTTGAAATGTTTGATTGATTTGACAATCAAGCCAGTTTATTTGAGTGCAATGCCGAGGCCGTTTAAAGGTGATCTATCACCCCTTATATAGTATGAATAAACTTGTGAAAAATAAATCAAAGTTGCCACAAGATGGGGCACACGTGTTTCCTTATATGGGGTGGTTGGCTATCATGTGACCCTCTGATAGGGTCACATGATAGCCAATCACCTCCATATAAGGGGTGATTGGCTATCATGTGACCCTCTGAGAGGGTCACATGATAGCCAATCACCCCATATAAGGACACAATTATTCATACCATAAAAGGGGTGATAGATCACCTTTAATACATTATTTGTGACAGCCGGTCCATTGTTTAAAAGAGTTGAATTCTGGAGCAAAGTGTTTTGGTACAAATTTTACTCCCAATAAAATAATAATAATTTTACCTTTTCAGCATGGGGACCGTCTTATTTATACCTCAGTATCTGACGTCTACCAAATCAGATTCTGACGGGCCAGCACTAAAAGAATCAAAATATGTGTGCTGAAACAAAACCTGAAAACAAAAACCGGAGACTTACTATTGACTTCTCTAGTTGTTTCCTCACGAAGAAAAGACACAAACAGACCGAGCAGTTCCGGGCTCTGCACTGCCTGTCTGAAGCGGATGACCACCCGTATAAACGATATCCACAGCAGCCTCTGTAACATTAGAGTCAATATGTAACACCATGACAACCCGAATAAACAACATCCATCGCAGTCTCTGTAACATTAGTATCAAAACGTAACACTATCACAAACCCGAATAAATCATATCTACCATGTCTACCGCATTCTCTGTAACATAAGTATCAATTTCAAATACATATTATGTAACACTATGACAACCCGAATAAACGACACACACCACAATCTCTGTAACATTAGTATCAATATGTAACACTATGGACAACCCGAATAAACGTCAACAACCGCAGTCTCTGTAACATTAGTATCAATATGTAGCACTATGACAACCCCAAATAAATGACATCCTCCGCAGCCTCTGTAACATAATTATCAATATGTAACACTATGATAACCCGTATAAACGACATTCACCGCAATCTCTGTAACATAAGTATCAATATGTAACACTATGACAAACCGAATAAAGGACGACCACAGCAGTCTCTGTAACATTAGTATCAATACGTAACACTATGACAATCCGAATAAACGACCCCCACCACAGTCTCTTTAACATTAGTATCAATTCAAGTGGGTGAAAA